>OW119932.1:16602536-17202536 GCA_933210815.1 Meta bourneti
GATAGCCCGTTGTGTTGCTCCAATGAGACATTATTTAAAATACCTACCTACATAACTTCGAAAAAGGCTTACATGTCTTATCCAATATGATCTTTCTCCAATATAATCTACGGGTCTTATATAATCTATAAGAATGTGTTAAACAACCAGTGAAACACAATGTTTTGTTAAGTTCATCAAATCTTGTAATTTTAGTTAAATTGTTTTTTTTAAAATCAACTTACCCTGTAAGCCCCGTGTTGTACTTATATGGTGCACGGGGAGTTTACTTTTGTCAATAATATATATATATGAAACGATATCTAAAACTAACCCCCTAAGTACAATTCTCACTACAGATAAGTCCCATAGTGGTCCCCTTTTCTCCCGATCTAAATGGTCAATGTATCGTGCCACCCCCTTTCACCTTTGAACTCAAGCCGTCTCGTTAACTTGGACCTCCCACGGACTCTCCTGATTTCAAATCGCATATGTAAGATCACATTCCTCCTGCGTTAAACCATCGACTTCAACCAATGAACATTCTTGTTAATTCTCCTGGTTCTATTTCTCTTAATACTAATCCCTCAAGCGAGTTCGTTGTAAACTATTCATTCTTTCACGGGCCTCTTGGGCTAAGTAGCCCTCAGAGCCGGTCCAAACTCCAAACCCTCAACAACCTCATGATGTAACTACTCGTCTATTGAATTAATAAAGAATTGTTATAGAACTTTCTGCCTCTCCATCTGCAGAACCATCATTACACTCTGTACCAATGGATCCTTCTCTCTGGTTGCCTTACACCACTCTTGCCACTACTGCAGGGTTATGAGATCTGTTATTATATATAATAAACATTTAAACTTACAAAATATTAAAAATCAAACATACAAACATTAAAACGTAAAGTAACAGAAATACAGATCAGCAAAACGCCAAAAGGTCAAAAATACAGACAAGCAAAAAGCCGAATGGCTAAAAAGCCAAAATAATAGGGTATAAAAATAGTCAAAAGAAGCAAGAAAGCAGAATTATCCATGTATGTGCGCTGAAGCTAGACAGCGTGGATAGCAATATAATTCAATATTGCAAATCTCATTAACACACTTCTTAATAATAAATACCCTCACTCTTTTTATAAAATTATTTTTGAAAGATTTAAAAATACTAATATTATTTAACTGATGATTAACCATAATGGCTTATTTTGGAGACTTTCCTGTTGATTATAAATTCTATTTGATATACTAATTATAATAGGACTGTTAATATTTTAAAAGACTGGATTTGAATACTATCTTTTCGGTTTCCGGTTCCGATAAACGGATTCGGAATTCTGAGTCTAATCGGAATTCCAGTTCCGAATTCTCAACTGTGGTGTATATGATTTTTGGGCGCTATGAATGGCATTTGCTGGCGGTCCTCATGTAGGTTAGGGCAGGTTGTTGTCGAGCTGAGGTTTATCAATGTGGGTTAAGTTTGTATTCTCTTCTATAGTTTTGTATTGTACTTGTCTTTGGTGTGTGTCCTTGGATGTCCCCGGTTTTGATTTTCTAATTTTGCCTTTCTGCTTATGGTGTTTGGAGGGGTCTACTTTTGGTGAACTGCCACCCACACGCATAAAACACCATATTGTGTTGACTGGATCAGGCTCCTCCCTGATTACGCCCTGATCCACCAACACTTCATTTTTTTAAAAAATTTCTTGATATTATTAAGTTTAAATTCCTGCATTTATCTTTGTTTTGTTTTGTAATATTGAATTATATAAATCTATACACACACATATATATATATACAGGGTGAGTCTAAATTGTTTTTACAAAATAAGAGGGGTGATAGTACCTATCCTGACGAGCAATAATTACCATGGAACATGGGGTCGCATTTAAACATGCTCACTTATATTATTAATCATCAGTAGGTATATCTTCGCTTCGAAAACTGTCCTCATTCCCTTGGAGTAATATAGCAGTTTTGTATTGACGGATATCTTATCATTGGCAAAACCAACCAGGTCTTGGTGGACGAGAAATCGTACCGTCAGCAACATTGACCAAATTTTGGATGAGATATCTCGTTCAAACCACTTGGAGGGTAAATTATTTCATTAAAAGTAATTCAATCCCATTCATAGAAACCGGACATGATAATTGTAGGCGTGGCAGGTTCTATTCATGTAATTTACTTGAATGTATTTCTCTCTTCTATATCAGTAAAACGTTTCCAGTGTATGTCCATTTTGTGAAGTTGTCTCGTGCACACTTTTCTCCATTTTTATTTTTAGACTTCATATATTTTTAACCAATGGTGTCCAATATATATTACATATTTTATCGTGCACCTTTTATATCATAATAACTACATATATAGTATAAAGTGTATATTTAAAAGTATATATACACCGACAATTTTAACCTTTTATTTATTTGTACTGGTTTGCATCACCTTGTGTTTGGCGCAGCTTGTCCTTTTTGGACCTTGCGCCATAAAAACCAATCAACCGTTGTCTGGTGCAGTTTGGCAGAACATGACCCTTGACCCATAAAACCCAATCACCCAACCAACATAAAACAGATCTCTTGCCTTCTCGTAGCTTCCGTCAATTTATACCTTTTCAACATTCACAAAAATTTTAAACTTGCCGAAAAGTAACGGTGAACAAGCTTTCCCAAGTCATCATCTGGCCTGCACTGGTCTTGCAAGGTAGGGTCTCTGGAAGTTTCGATCTGATATTGAACTTTTTGAACATATTTGAACTCATGGATTTGTTCCTCAAAGTCCAGCTAAACAGCTAGACCAAGTAACAACCACATAACCTTTATGGTTCTTTTAACCGTTTTTGGAATATATCTGGAATATTCTGCAATATATCCATTACTAATATGAATTGGGTTGAAAAGTAAAAACATCTATCTTAGACATTAAAATTTAAACAAATATTTTAGTAAATATCCGTATTTATTTCTCAATTAATTTCTAAATGAATATTTTATATCACTTTTAACACACATTATTTCAAGTGTTGGCTGCCGTAGCTTAGTGGATTTTCCCATTGTTCTAGCAGCTCAGGTGTGACCCAGTCAAATCTTTCCCTTTCGGTTGGTTGATCCCGGATCGTCGTAAATAGTCCGTTGTGTTGCTCCAGTGCGACGTCAATTAAATACCTATCTACCGCTGTGCTAACAACCTGTGAGGTGTAGGTGGCACAGATTCGATTCCTATCAGCTCCGATTTCACTCTGGGCACATTTCTTTCTATGGCAGTGAAACTTTCATTGTGTGTGTTTGTCTATTACTAGATGTTGTCTTGCGTTTTGAGCAGCTTGATCAAATATGACCCTTGTGCTATAAAATCCCAAAACAATCAACCAACAACCAGCCTTCAACCTGAAGTTTTCCCTGTATGACTTCTCTCCAGGCTTAGACTTGACGAATATAATCTCTTCCTGATCAGGTTTGCTAATGACGAGATACCGCATCGAGACTACCACCAAAAGGTTCAAGACACTTTTACCAGACTACTGTTAAAAAATTCAAATTGACAAACATTTGTCACGTAATTCATTTAATTCCCAAACTTTCCACCTTCTATTATTCAACACAGCCGTCCTCAGAAAGCAGCATACACAACATACCATGCATTATTCCCACCACGTTATAGCCCACTAATTATAAATCCTGCTAAAACGGATCATATAACTGAATTATTTATACCACTCTTCTGCGTGCCACAGTACTTACAACCTTACAAAGTTGCAAAAATACGATGTCACTTTTAAGCAGTTTTCAATATTAGCATCCGCTTTCAAAAACTAGTTAAAATGACATCACTCCCTAGGAGTACCTTACATGCATTATTTATAACCAAGCAGTAATGAGTGCGAATTATTAATAAGAAAATAAACACGGCATGGGCACACAACTGAGATTTTTGAAGTTTATTCAGAAAAAAGGAATTACTAATAGCAATTAGCGTTGAGCCTTGTCAGCTATATGGAACAGTTAGAGGGGTTATAATGAAGCATGTTTCATGCTACCGCCGCAGTGCATAAATTGGCACCTTATCGCTCAAGTCAGGTGGTTCTGGAAATAAGTTAAAACCGGATTGGTGCTGTTTAGCATTCCGGGTACATTCGGGTTGGCTGTGAGTTTCCCTTCAGGTCTCTCTGCCGCTTCTAATAATAACAATTTTGGATGTTTTTTTACTTGAAGTTGAGGGGAGAAGTGTCACTTACGAGTTGGGTGTGGTCAAAAATGATTCCCAGGCGACTGGCGTCACGATTGGGAGATCCGTGCAAATAGTGTTGAGGTTGATTCACTCAAGTGGTGGTTGGGATGCGAGTCGGCTGGGACGCCATTTCTGACCAAAGTAATTCTGCCATTTCTGGCCACATTCCAACAGGGCCGTTCAGGTAGGATGAGATAAAAGGCTTTAACCATTCCGAAGTTTTTTGGTTGGTTGTTTTGGAGTGTCGTTGCGCAAGGGCGACATTTGGCCAAGCTTATGGAGGTTTATTTTCGAATTGAAAATCTCGAGTCGCCCTATAGTGGGGGCGTCTTCTGAAAAACCCTGTTCCAAACAGTCACTTGTCATTCTGACCGTCTTTTCATTATAGATATGTGGTGTCCTGATCTTTCCCTTGGCGTTAATTAAAAATACCTACATACCTGATCTTTCCCTTTGGTATTGATCCCAGACCATCTTCAATAGCCCGTGCGTTTCTCCATTGCGACGTTAATTAGCAACCTACAAACCAAACAGCCAGTAGTTCTTGCCAAGGAATAATTTCTTTTCCTACTTGGATCTTGATTCTCATTGGAATAATAGGGCAGTTTCCTGCTCTTATATATACGACGGCGTTTGATTGGATCGAGTTTCGAAATCGCAACCCACCGAATCTGCAACTCTACCAACTGGGCTTCGGCGTCCCTCGGAAAAAGATATAAATTGTTAGTTCGATTTGATGTTTTACTGTCATTTTTCACTACTGAGGTCTAATTAGACTTGAGACCCTAGATTAAATGATTGTAAGCAATATTTGCAAGTTATTGTGTGGTTAGGTGATTGTAAGCAAAATTCACAAGCCTATTATTTTCAATTCACCGTTTAGCATTTATATATTTCTTGATGCTATTGACTATTTAAACCATTAAAATTTATAAAGCCAATGTTTTTATCAATTTGGTGAAAACATTGGACCATCAGCAATAATGACATGTATAAAGGATATTTTCGAACAGATTTTGGGTCGCAATAGCCAGGTTGGAAAAGTTACGGACTAGCAGCCGGGGGTTACAAGCTAGAATCCAACTAAATACAGTCTTGTACAAAGGTTGCCGGTGCATGTTAAATCTGTCGTGGCTTCAAATGTCCTCATGTTGGCGTGGTGTGGCAAGTTTGGAGAGTGGAATGCCAGCTCAGGTGTGACCTCGTGATCTGACTGTGGTTCAAAACTACGAGGCGTTGTCCTCGGATTTTTCCATTTGGGATTGATCCCGGACCGTCATCAATAACCCGTTGTGTTGCTCCAGTGTGATGTACGTTAATTAAAATGCCTACTTTATAATTTCCATTTTAAACATTATCCGTTTCCTTATGCTATTGACTGTTCCATGAGTTAAAGTTTCGATTCCTTCCTGAGTGTATTTTTCTCTTCTGCATCAGAAAAACTTTCCTTGTTTGTAGGTCCATTGACTTGACGTTGTTTGGCACAGCTTGGCCAAACATGGCCCTTGCGTCTTAGTACCTAGTCTAACCAATCGTACGCAACAATATTTTTTAATTTGGATGAATTGACAAGAATTGATCCGCCAGCTTAAGAACGCGTAAATGCAGTAGATATGTTTCACAAACCAATTGTTTTGAATTTCAGCTTTAACCCTTAACCTTTTGACTACGGGCGGGACAACAGTCATCCCAAATTCAGATAGCGGAATAAAAGCGCCGTAGTGTAAAGGTTAATGTGGTTTCGAATAGATATCTCGTCCAGAAACTGGTCAATTTTGCTAATGACGAGATAGCTACCTGAGAAAAACTGCCTTATTACTTCAAAGAGGAATAAAAACTTTCAAGTAGGAAAAACAAATTGTCCTTTGCCCAGAACTGATGACAGTACGGAGAAGGATTTTGCCACTATAGTCAGTTTATGACGCGAAGTTAAACCATCAGGAGGGATAAATCGTAATCATTAAATGTGATTACTTACTAATATTCCTCTTTATACCGTGACACGATATAAACTTTTTCGGATATATCTGTCATTTTAACTTTTCCACCAATGAATTATATGATTGCGACCACAAATGAAATAATAAAAATAAGTTTCAAGTTCAAAGGTCAGCAATTTGAACTAGATATGTTAGCCTTTTTTCGTGAGCCCTACTAACTATAGGACCACGGTAGTCCGGTTGGAAGAGTAATGGACTAGCAACCGGAGGGTCGGGATTCCGAATATAACCAAAGACCGTCGTATACAGAGGGGGTTGGTGCAAGTTAAAGCTGTCGCGGCCACAAATCTCCTCACATTGACGAGGTGTGGAAGTTTGGAGAGTGGTGTGCCAGCTCAGGTGCGACCTCGTCATCTTATCGTGGTTCAAAATTACGTGGTGTTGTCTTCGGATTCCCTTCGCGGGTTGATCCCGGACCGTCCTCAATAGCCCGTTGTATTGCTCCAGTGTGACGTTAATTAAATACCTACTCACTGAAGGGGCACCTACCAACTTCGTCAAGTTAGGGGGTTGAGGTTTTTCATTGAACGATCCTGAGGAAAAAGCAGAAACATCATAAACGATCTAAAGTGTAAAACATCCTATAGTTTTGAATTTTACATAATTTTGAACAACAAATGTGCAATGGAATATGTAACTAAGTAAATGTAACTAAGAAAATTTTTGCTGGTCCTTGATAGATCGCGGTTTTTTGTCTCCTTAGTAACTCGATATAAAGCTGGATTACACTATTTAGTAACTTCTCCGAAGTACTATTCCTGTAATTTGGGAGGGTATTGAGGCTGTTTCATGATCGGATGACCCCAAAAGGAAGATGGAAAAATCGTAAATGATCTACTGTTTATACAAATATATCCCACCGATTTGAATTTTACATAATTTTAAACAACAAATGTACAATGGAATGTGAAACTAAGTAAATTTTTCTTGGACCTTGATAGATCGCGCTTTTTTGTCTCCTTAGTAACTCGATATAACGTTGGGTTATACATACTATTTAGTAACTGTTCTCCGAAGTACTATTCCTGTAATTGAGGCTGTTTCATGATCGGATGACCCCAAAAGGAAGATGGAAAAATCGTAAATGATCTACTGTTTATACAAAAATATCCTATGGATCGTAGTCGTACATAATTTTAAATAAAAAACACGTAAAAGAATATATAGCGTGGTTTTTCTGCTCGAATGGGGCCGCGGTAGGCCGGTTGGAAGAATAACGGAATAAGTTCGAATCCAAAAAAAGACCGTAGTGTACAAAGAAGCTGGTGCGCGTTAAATCTGTCGCGGCCCCAAATGTCCTCACGTTGGCGTGGTGTGAAAGTTTGGGGAGTGGGGTGCCAGCTCAGGTGTGACCTCGTCATCCGACCGTGGTTCGGAATTACGTGGTGTCGTATTCGGATCTCTCCCTTCGGATTAGATATAGCCTGTTGTGTATCTCCAGTGCGACGTTAATTAAAATACCATATCCGACCAACAGCCTGATTGTTCGGCGAAATTATCTAAAGTGTGTACAAATATTGTACCGATTGCAACTTTACATAATTTGAAACAAACATTTGTAGCATGCATGTGTGTATGTTTTTGTAAGTGCATAACTTGTGCTAACTAAGTAATTAAGTAAACTAATAATTAACTAAGTACATTTTTCTTGGCCTTTATATCACGCTTCTTTTTGTATCCTTAGTAGAGCAATATATCTATGGGTTACACTGTTTAGAAATTTTACCAAACCGTATTCCTATAGTGGAGAATTGAGAGGTCGGAAGACTCCTAAAGGAAGGTACAAAAATCGTAAATCCTCTATTGTGTATACAAAAATATACCACGTAGTAAAATATATAACTTATTCTTCTTTGCTGTAAAAGTAAATCTTTCTTAGGTCTCACTACATATTTTTCCTCGATATATCCCACTTGTCTCCTTAAAAGTGCAATATATCGTGAAGTTGCTATATTTAGCAACTTTTTGCCAACGTAGTATTCCTGTAGTGGAGGACTGAGGCTTTTCAAAGTTCCGACGGCTCCTGAGGAAGCTAGAAAATGATAAATGATATATTGTGTGTATACGAAAATGTTCTATATATATATACATACATATATATACATACATATATATACATACATATATATATACATACATATATATATACATACATATATGTTACCGTGAAAGACCGAATTTAGAGAATGTCAATATTCTCCGGTGAATGTCAACACATACCACATACGTCGGTGAAAGACCGAATATTTGGTTATATTCTTATACATTCGAACCATCGCCGGTGTATGTCGACAAGCACAGATACGCTCTGGTGGGGGTCGAAACGAGAAGGCGGAGAGGCCACAGCCAGAGAGAGGCCTCTCCGCCTTCAGTTTAAGTTGTTGCAATAAATAAGATTGTAAAACGTTAATCACATAATTTATGTGTAAGATTATTATTTTTTTTTCTCATTTAGAATGTTACTCTTTGTTTTAGGTTCAACAGTTTATTTACATTTGTGTTACTTAAGCTTTCTCCTATTTTTACATATATCATGTTTTAATAAAGTACGATTTAAAAAGGTGCATTTTTGTCTTAACGTAACAAAAATATTTTTATTCAACATTCACCATCAGTGCATGCTGAATGTCTACATTTGCCGGTGTAAGTGAGAAATAATTATATTTAGCAAATATTTCGGACATACACCAAGCGACTATGTGAATGCTGACATTCACCGGAGAATATCGACATTTTCCAGATATCGGTCTTTCACAGTAACATATATATAACTCTTTTCGTACAAATGAGTAAATTTTTCTTGTCTCTTAGTATATCATTTCCCTCGATGTATCACACTTTTCTCTCATCAAAATAGCGAAATATTGTGAAGTTTTATTATCACCTATTTATTATTAACCTATTTAGTAACTTTTCTCCAAGGTAGTATTCCTGTAGCGGAATATATATGAGTCTTTTCAAAGGTCATATGACCCCTTAAAAAATGTAAATAAATCTATAAATCTTAAATGATCTATTGTGAATACGAAACATTTTACCTATCGTAATACAATATGTAACTTGTTCTTTATTGCTCTAATGCAGTAGTCACCAAAGTGATCGATATCTTCCCCTAGGGATCTATACAACATTGCTAGGGGTCGATAGAAAAATATGACTTTGTTCGGGTAATATTTAATTCCGTTAACTTGGATTACCTCTATCCTGAATGTCAAGGCAATAGAGTGAATATAGAATTCAGTGGTGATTTAAGACTGAAACTTGCTCATTTTGAACACTACATTTCTAGTCAAGAGTCATGAAGAATACCTTTCACATTGACAGTAAATTGTATACTAAGTTACTAAGTCTTATTTTCATATATATAAGCAAGATTGTACTACTGTTATTTTGTTAATTAAATTAAATTTTATATATACCTCCTAACAATATACAATGTTAAGGACTTCAAAAACAAAAACATATCCCTTTGATTTTAAGACATATAATATGTACTGCTTTATACATACAATAAACACTGACTACAAAATAAACAATCTAAACACTCGCATAAGCGTCTTTTTTGCCTTGTCCTATTATAATTACGTAATAGTATAATAAAGGGGGTCGATAAAAATTCAAGAAATACTTGAAGGGGGTCGACGGTCAAAGTTTGGCGACCCCTGCTCTAATGAGTAAATTTTTCTTGACTCTCGATATATCACATTTTTTGTACTCTAGAGTCGTGATATATCGAGAGATTTCCGTGTTTAAAAATTTTTTCATCGAAGTATTCCTATGTTTGAAAAACTTTTCAAGTAATCCTGTGTTTAAAAAACTTTTCATCGAAGTAATCCTGTGTTTAGAAAACTCTTCATCGAAGTATTCCTGTGTTTGAAAAACTTTTCATCGAAGTATTCTTGTGTTTAAAAATCTTTTCATCGAAGTAATCCTGTGTTTAAAAAACTTTTCATCGAAGTATTCCTGTAGTGGATTGAGAGACAAGCAACACGGTGCACCTCCATCATAAAAATGGCGTCTGACGCCCGACCCGACATTCCGTTCCTAATGCGTTCCATCCTTATTCTCGTCATGGTGACACTGCTCAGTCTGCAGGTCACGTGTGACGCGGGGGCAAAACCGAATTAAAACCCTCCGACGTCCTAATACGGGAGAGATTTACGCAAGTGTCCCCCACTTGGGTCGCGAGCGTGCACAGATAAGAATCAGGAAGCAGTTAACTATTAATTACCCCCATTAACTATACGCGGTTTAAACGAGCCCTCCGCCATTAACTACGTTGGCATGCTGAATGAGGTATTTTTGCCTGCTGCTCGAAAATTTATGATTTTAATCTGCTGTCTATTGACATATGTCCGTTTTTATGGATTGGAAACATTAAAAATACGTGTTTGAATTATTGGTAGTTAAAATATGCTAATTTCAGGTACCACTTACTAAGCAACAAATTAAATTTAAGTAGGCATTTATGGACCTCAAGCTAAATTTACGGCCTCGATCCTTTCTTATTCAGGGGTCGTCGTGGCTCAGTGTGTATGAGCACTGCGCTAGTAATCTGTGAATTGTAGACGGTGCAGGATCGATTCCTCCTTGGTATACACCAAGGAGGAATCTTCGCCAGAATCTCTTGTGCACGCCAGAATCTCTTGTGTGCCAGAATCTCTTGTATATCTTCGCCAGAAAATCTCTTGTGTGTACATTACTTGAAGTTGCCTGTCTTTTGTTTTTGGCGCAGTTTGACCAAATATGGTCATTACGTTATAGTATAATAAAGGGGATCGATAAAAAATCAAGAAATACTTGAAGGGGGTCGACGGTCAAAGAAGTTTGGCAACCCCTGCTCTAATGAGTAAATTTTTCTTGACTCTCGATATATCACATTTTTTGTACTCTAGATCGTGATATATCGAGAGATTTCCGTGTTTAAAAAACTTTTCATCGAAGTATTCCTTTGTTTAAAAAACTTTTCATCGAAGTATTCCTTTGTTTAAAAAACTTTTCATCGAAGTATTTTCCTGTGTTTAAAAAACTTTTCATCGAAGTATTTTCTTGTGTATAAAAAACTTTTCATCGAAGCATTCCTGTGTTTAAAAACTTTTAATAAAATAACTACTAATAAAACACCAAACCAACCAATCCCTCTTTATTCAGTAGTCGCGTACAAGGGGGATGGTGCACGTTAAATCTGTCGTGGCCTGAAATGTCCTCAAGTTGGCGTGGAAATTGGGAGAGTGGAGTGCCAGATCAGGCGTGACCTCATCATCTGACCGTGGTTTAAAATTACGTGGTGTTGTCCACGGTCTTTCCGGGTTTGATCCCGGATCGTCGCTAATAGCGCGTTGTGTTCGTTGCTCCAGTGCGACGTTAATTAAATATCTATCTACTTTATTCAGTATAAAATAGTATACGCCAATATTTATGTAATAAGTATACGATTTGTTTGAAGTCTAGGAATTCAGTTTTCGAATGAGACTTACACAAATCAAAATCTATAACTGGAGGTTGTAGACCAATTTCTAAACTTAACGAAATCTAAATTTTTTTAATTGAAAAAATTGTACCATGATCGGGCTGTTTGAAGTGAAGTAAACCTCGGATTAAAATAAGCAATCTAGAATTACAATACAAGTTTATTTCCTGATCCAGAGCTCTTAGCTCAGATTTCACGATATCTTCTATATACGAGTACACTGCTGGCCAACCAAATTGCAACACCAAGAAAGACAAGAGATATCACAACAAGATTTATTTTGTAGATAACATGTTGATCAAGTATCAAATGATTAAATTTATAGACTTCTGTGAAGTGTGGTTCCTGCCAAAATCAGTAGCCAGAGTAGCCGCCATTGTTGGAGATCACCGCTGCCACACGCCTAGGCATTGATTCAAAGAGACTTTGGATGTGTTCTTGGGGTAAAGCAGACCAAGCAGCTTCCACACGTTGCCAAAGTTGATCTGGTGTGGCAGCTGGGGATGTATTCTGGGTCAATCGTTGAGCAACCATGGACCACATGTTTTCTATCGGCGAAAGATCCGGAGAGCGAGCTGGCCAGGGAAGCAATTCAATCTGGCGATTGACGAAGAACCCTTGGACAATGCGTGCCACGTGTGGTCGCGCATTATCCTGTTGAAATATGGCTGTGGGCAAGCCCTGAAGGTAAGGAAGGACAACTGGCTCCAACACCTCGGAGATATAGCGCTGGCTGTTTAAAGTACCGGCAATGCGTACTAGAGGAGTGCGAGAGTGATATCCAATACCGCCCCATACCATAATACCCGGTGCAGGACCAGTGTGGCGGTGCATAACGCAGCTGTTCAGCATCCTCTCTCCACGGTGTCTCCAGACTCGAATCCGACCATCGTGGTGTTGCAGACAGAAGCGTGACTCGTCAGTAAAGACAATTTCATTCCATTCTGCCGTCCACATCCTTCTTTCATCGCACCATTGGCGGCGGAAACGTCTGTGGTTCTGCGTCAAGGGTAGACGAAGCAATGGACGTCTTGCGGACAGACCACTCTGCTGTAAACGGCGTCGAATGGTACGCGCAGACACTGGATGATGCGGTACAGACTGAATGTGCTGTGCTATGGTTCGTGATGTGGCTGAGCGATCCGTCACTGCCATACGCACAATATGCCTGTCATCACGTGAAGTGGTGCACTGAGGTGGATGCGATCGAACACGTCGGTCCGTCGTACCCTCCTGCATCCAACGATCACATATCCGCATTACAGTTGTTTGGCTTCGTCCAACACGACTACCGATTTCCCTGAAAGATAATCCACAATCTCGGTAGGCCACTATCCTTCCTCTGTTAAACTCGGATACTTGATCAAAAGATGATCGCTGTTTTCTACGAGGCATAATTGATCGTTTTTTTGAAAAACCACAAGAAAAACACAATTGCCGTACTTGAAATCGTCGAAATCTCCAAGCCTTAAATAGCGCTTTGAAGTGGCGCCACAGGCGCGCGTGATGTGCGTCTGCGCTGAAATTCTAATCATTTGCATATCTCACCTCCGCTAATGCATGTTGTAAATTTCATATTATTTGCATGCTTCCTTCAGGGTGTTGCATTTACGGTGGCCAGCAGTGTACATACGATAGAATGGTCATAATAGATGAATTGGATAAAGTAGGAACACACACAATATATAGACTGAATTGTACAATCGTGTCAAATGTCATCTGTAAAAGTTATCTCCGGTGCAGAAAAATAAAATATACTCCAATGTCCTCTTCCATTAAGAAAAGGGGTGTCCACTGGGTTAGCGACATTCTAGTTGTAGGTGGAGCAGGTTCGATTCCACCCTGGGTGTATTTCTCTCTTCTGTGTCAGTAAAACTTTCATCGTTTGTGTATGTCTATTACTTAATATTGTGCCTTGTGAAGCAAGGCCAAGTATGGCGCCATAAAATCCCAAATATATATATATCCAATCATTGAGAAAAGACGGCGTTTGTCCGAGTCTACAGGATGGAACGTGTGCAATCTCGAATTATAACTCTAAAAAAATTTTGCGTCGACTCAACCGTCTACCTCCTAATGAAATTGAAAGAGCATGTCGGCAGAGTCGCTGTCGTAAGGCCTCGGAAATATAGGTTACGTGGGCTTAACCCTCCAACTGGTTTCGATGGGACATGTGGTCATCTTGATCTGGTAAATTTTGATGACATATCTCGTCAAGATATTGCCGATTTTTCGATGATGAAATCAAGATCTGGTCCGTTTCCTTCAAACGACAAGATATCTCGTCCATAAAGATCTGGTCAGTTTTGTCAGTTTGACGAGATATATGCTCACACTAACAAAAGTACGTACGTCGTTGATATATATACATATGTATATATGTATATCTAATCTTTATATAATATCTATAGATACTTATATTTATAAATATAGATATATCTTGCATTATACACTACCTGACATTGAAAATGCAACACCAAGAAGGAGTTGGCAGAAAGTGATGAAATTTGGCAAACAGAGAGAGACAGCAACGAGCAATAAATGATCGTTATTGCAAAATTATACACCTTGCCACTGAGCAGCAAGAACGTCTGATCAGTAGGTTGTAGGACCACCGCTTGCGGCAATACAGGCAGCAACACGTCTAGGTACAGACGCAATGAGCGTGCGGATGGTGTCCTGAGGGATGGCTGCCCATTCCCTGTCAACTATTTGCCAGAGTTCGTCTTCTGAACGTGCCGGTGGCAACGCATGCAAGCGACGTCCAATGACGTCCCATAAATGTTCGATAGGTGAGAGATCAGGGGAGACAGCTGGCCAGGGAAGCACCTGGGTACCTTGCAGGGCATGTTGGCTGATGCGTGCCGTGTGCGGCCGGGCGTTATCCTGCTGGAAAATGGCATTGGGCACCCCCTGAAGGAAAGGTAGTATCACCGACAGCAGCACGTCATCCACGTATCGTTGGGCCGTCATAGTGCCCTGAATACGGACCAGTGACCTGCTATTGTAGGCGATGGCGCCCCAAAACATTATACCGCGTTGTCTCGCGGTATGGCGTTCCACAGATGCGGCCGGTTTGGCCCTGTCACCACGTCGGCGCCAGACTCGTACACGGCGACTGTCATTGCTGAAACAGAAGCGTGACTCGTCTGCGAACACCACCCTGTGCCATTCCGTATTCCACGTGGCTCTATCCCGACACCATTGCAAACGGAGACGTCTGTGCTGTTGGGTCAATGGTAGTCGTCTCAACGGGTGCCATGAGTGCAGGCCGCCAGCGATCAATCGGCGGATAATGGTCCTGGACGATATGGAAGCATCAAGGGTGTCCTGCACATGCTGCAAAAGGGCGACAGACGTGGCTTGCGGGGCAGCCGATGCTTACCGGCAAATGCGTCGGTCCACGCGTGCTGACGACACTCTGGCTGCACCGGAACCCCTCAAACGTGCCACATTCCCTTGGTCCAACCATCTGTGCCACAACCGGTGCACCGTGGACGCGTGTAGGTGGGTATCTGCTGAGATTTGACGTATGGAGCAACCTGCCCTTCTGAGGCCAATCACCATACCCCTCGTGAAGTCGTCTGTTTGCTGGAACTGTCTTGATTGGCGACGTCCTGGCATTCTCCGCTACTAGACGTTTCCTCTGAGACACAAAAACAAATTGCAACTTGATTTACCTGGCAAACAGAGCGGCGCGAAACTGACCACTTTTACAGGTTCCTTCCCTTGTTTTTCACTCGCCGTGCGCGTGACAGCTGCGCAGTTTGCATCATTTACATATCTTGGTCAGCTGCGTCTACCCTGTAAATTTCATCCAGTTCTGCGCACTCCTTCTGGGTGTTGCATTTTCAATGTCAGGTAGTGTATGTTATATAGCCAAACAAGACGATAAATGCCAGATCGGTCAACAAAGTCCATTTTCAGAGTAGTCACGTGACTAATAGTCGATATGTTATTCACATTTTTTGAAGCTCTTCTCAATAGCATTGCTCAGTCTAATATATCACTAAGCGATAAGAAACAGTACATCTATAATAAATCTAATTTTATAGAGGCAGATAAGCTGTATTTTATTTGATGTGAGAAATTTACATTCAGAAAGTACGGGATAAACAAACACTGTCGAATGAAGTATAAAAATTATTTTTTTAGAACTAAATACGGTGGAAAGTAGATACGCTCCACAAAACCCCCGCTGAAATTCTAAAAGAATATACTTCAAAAGAACCATAATTTCCGCGATTAAGACTTACAAAAAAAGCGCGTACTTCAAAATCGAACATTAATAACTATCATTTCAGCAGCCTTCAACAATCCCTTTGTTATCACGAGCTTAGAACGTTCCGAAAGTTGCAGGAAAAGAATTCCCCTCTTTCACCGCTTTTATAACCCCATAAAAAAGCATGATTGGGGAGAAAAAATTGCGTAAGTTAAAAGACCAGGCGAAATTGCAAGAAAAAAACATATATCTAAGTCTATATTTATCGATATAATACACGGCAAAAAAGATCTCGTAAAAAAACGCCATTTTCGATCCCAAGCGGAAACTCTGTTTCAATGTTGGCTCGTATTTTTCTTCCGCGCCATTTTGTTTCTTTTTCATTCACCCCTATGACAAGTGTATTGAACGTACCTGCCATATCAAGTCCAGCAATTGTGTTGCCAACGGAAATTGTAATATAATCTTTAGGAGACATTTTTTTCGAGAGTCCGCCGTTCTGGATCTTTTGTGGCCCCGTGCTACAAGACCGAAAAAGAACTATTCAATGACTAAAAGGAACTGGCGTTTGTTGGGGCTTAAGGGCCAGTCCTTTTTCAACAAAAGGGCGACCAAAATATAAGTAGAATTTATGTGGCCCAATAGCCTTTGGTGTTTTCCTCGGGATTACGCCGAGAATGCAGACGGGGTGGTGGCTGCCTTATCTTGCACGACGTGTCTTCCTCTGGGTGGTTGTTGGAGAACTTTGGGACTGTGGGTTGTCTGAGTTTTGTCTCTTATAAATCGAATTTCTGATCGAAAGGCATTTTGGGCGACCGCTACAAAACAGCGAACAAAGGGAAAATGGCGGGTGTGGAAAAGAAAAAGTTGTTTCAAACAGGAAGGTTTTTTGGATATAAATAAAGGCCGGCTTGATTTGGCCTTTGTTGGAAAAGAAGCTTTTTTTTCGAACGGTGGCTGGCGGATGGGCTTTTTTTTTTATTCAATGTTTACAGCGAAGAAATCTGTTTCAATTGACTTAATGAATTTGGTCAATGTGCAACGAACCAGTTTATTTCTGTAACAGTAGCACCTCATTACATAGGGCATTCGTTTATATCGGTCTAAATTACTTGTTTTCTGATTCCTTCCATGAGGTGAGATTGTATATCGTTCTACTGAATAATAGGGAACCGTCGTGACTCAGTGGGTATACTCGAATCATGTGAGAATGAACACTGCATGATGAGAGCACCATGTGAGAATGAACACTGCATGATGAGAACATTATGTGAGAATGAACACTGCATGATGAGAGAATCATGTGAGAATGAACACTGCATGAAGAGAGCATCATGTGAGAATGAACACTGCATGATGACAGTATCATGTGTGAGAATATTGATTCTTTGCTTGGTTGATTTCGTCTAGACCAAGTAGTTTCGACAAAATCCTCGTGCGTTAAGATCTGACCAATTTTTTTTAAAGACGAGGTATCACGTTATCAAGATATTACTGATTTGTTTTATGATGCCGACCTAGGTCTCGTTCCAGATCACTAATCTGGTCAGTTTCCTTCTAATGACGAGTTTTCTCGTCCGTCAAGAACTGGTCAATTTTTGCTAATGACAAAATACCTCATCACGCCGACCACCAGAAGGGTCAAATGGCACAGATTGTCCACTTTTGTACCTTGCGCCATAAAACCCTAACATCCAATCCAGGAGGATCAATGAATTAATCTCTCTGTGCAAAGAACCCATTATGTTTTCTTAGCTTTTAAAATACTTTTTTGAAGTTGTTCCATTTCACACGCATCTCCTTATTGGGGATATAAATCTACTATAAAGAGTTTTCTTCTCTTAGAAGAAATCCACGTTTTCAGGTAATTTAGGATACTCGTGGTAGAGATGTGTACCAATAGGAAGAAAATATATCAATCAATATTTTTCAGTGAATAGATTAAGGAGATAATTTCTTTTAGTTTTTATTATACCTAGCAAACACTACTACATCATACCAATTATCTTATCGAGTTGCTAATAATGTTTTATTTTCTTTGAACACTAGCATAAAAAGAAGTATGATAGCTTAACTTTGGTAATTAGAATCTGATCCGATTTACTTAGATAGTTCCGATTTACTTAGATACTTCCTATAGAAATAAATATGAAGAGTCTTTCATGGAGAAAATGACTTGTTTCACTTAGAAATAAAAATATTATGTAATAAATGACTACTCGGAGAGTAATGAATAAATAATGACTTGCAATTGAAGAAAATTTTTATTGCATAGAAAACAACCGGTTCATTTTTGAGTATTAGTCTGAATATAAACGGCATTTTGGATGGTTGAACATACAGAGAAAATCTGCTTTAAATTAGTAACCTTTATATACATACAAATTACACCTTTATATACATACAAATATTCATATCTACACTATATGGACAAAAGTATTTGGACACTGCATGTTTTTCAGAAAAAGTGCTTTATCATTCTATTTAGTAACGGTTAGGTCCTCCTTTTGCTTGTATTACAGCTGCAACACGTCGAGGCGTACTTTCCACACTCTAAGTCTGGGCAGGAATAGCTTGCCATGCCTCTTGCAAGGCTGTGAGAAGAGATTGTGTGAAGATGGGCGTGCGTGGCAGTGTCGTACCCGTCGCATCAGTTCCTCCCACAAGTGCTCGATCGGATTGAGATCGGGGCTCTGAGCAGGCCAGTCAAGCAAACTCACCTTATTTTACGGAAACCAGTCCAGCGCACGTTTTGCGGTATGACATGGATCCTGTTGGAAGAAATAACCATCATCGCCGTAGTATTACCATTGTGTAGGCAAGGCCGAATTGTCCAGAACGTCGAGGAACACGTCAGCGTTCATGGTACCAGGTACATAAAGCAATGGGCCGAGTCTTATAACCTGGAAGAACAACCCGATTTTCTGCAGTGTCCAAATACTTTTGTCCGTACAGTGTATGTGTATACTGGCTTCAGGACCTCGAGGTATCCTAGTAATGTATTCTTTTTCCATGAATTTATTGCTTCTGGTAACCATGGAAATCGCGATCGCAGGATGCCTAAATTATATTTCTCTACTTTTTCATTTTACTTTCTTTTCAAGGGCCACTAGTTCGGTAGGAAGAGTAACGGACTAGCAACCGGAGGGTTGCGGGTTCGATTCCAACCAAAGACCGTCGTGTACAAAGGGGGCCGGTGCACGTTAAATCTGTTGTGGCCTCCAATGTCCTCGTTTGCGTGGTGTGGAAGTTTGGAGAGTAGGGGGCCTGCTCAGGTGTGACCTCGTCATCTGACCGCGGTTCAAAATTACTTGGTGTTCTCGGATGCTTCCCTTCGATTTGATCTCGAACCGTCGCCAATAGCCCGTTGTGTTGCTCTAGTGCGACGCTAATTAAAAATACCATACCACACTAGCCAACAGATATTCTATAAAGATATGTTTTTAACCGTCATGAGGTTTTGACAGGATATCTCGTCCATCAAGATATTGCCGATTTTCTTATGATGATGAGATCGAGATCTGGTCAATTTTTCTCTAATGTTCAAGATCTGGTCAATTTTTCTAATGACGAGACATGTCGTCATCAAGATATTGCCGATTTTCTTATGATGATGAGTTCAAGATCTGGTCAGTTTTTCTCTAATGATCAAGATCTGGTTTTCTCTAATGATCAAGATCTGGTTTTCTCTAATGATCAAGATCTGGTCAATTTTTCTAATGACGAGACGTGTCGTCATCAAGGTATTGCCGATTTTCTTACGATGAGATCGAGATCTGGTCAGTTTTTCTCTAATGATCAAGATCTGGTCAATTTTTCTAATGACGAGACATGTCGTCATCAAGATATTGCCGATTTTCTTATGATGAGTTCAAGATCTGGTCAGTTTTTCTCTAATGATCAAGATCTGGTCAATTTTTCTAATGACGAGACATCTCTTCTAGACAATCACGAGGAGGGTTAAGGGAACTTGTGTGGGTGACGCACGAGGCGCGACTCCGGTGACGCTAATCGATTTCTACGGCGCCTGTCATAAAGTTTAACGCTGCTAGTCAAATCGCGCGTGACGGTCGACCATCCTCTACCCAGCCGCGATTTACAAGTTCGCGCCACCTCGTCAACCAATTGTTTTCTTGTGTGGATGACTCACCACGCGATATGTGTCATCATTCTTAATCCTCCAAATGATTTCGGCGAAATATCTCGTCCATGAAACCATGACAAATTTTGCTATTGACGAGATATCTCGTCGTCAGGATATTGCCGATTTTGGGGTAATGACGCGATCAAGATCTAATCACTTCTAATATGTTTCCTTCTAAGGACGTGAGACCTCGTTCAACAGGACTGGTCATTTTTTCTAATGACGATATACCTCGTCGAGACAACCATTAGGATGACTTAAAGTACATCCAAAACAAAATATTGAACTAAATATCAAACAATCCATTAAAAAATGAACACAAAATTATTTGACGTGATAAGCATTTTTATGCCCTTATTAGTAGAGCCAAATCAAGGGGTGGCTGTTTGAAAACATGGAAAGGAATATGCTACAAATTTAAAGAATTAACGTTATTCATTTTAAATCATTCATTACTCAGACTTTAAGAATTTAGTGATGGTAGTTTTGAGCTGAAAATATATCCATATACTCACCATGGTAAATTAAATTCGCCGACTAAATATCACAAATCGTGCCACGAAATTCGCATACCTTGCCAGGAAAGTTACAAACCACTTCTTGAAAATTATAAGCTGCGTCACGTAAGTTGCATACTGTGTCACGTAAAGTTACAAACCACGTTATAAAAATTACTAACCATGTCATGATAGATATAGACTTCAGAAAAGATAGAAACCACGTCACCAAAGGCACAAACCATGCGACCATAGGTACAAACCATGTCACGAAATATACAAACCCCATCACCAAATACACATCGACGTTACGAGCGTTACAACAAAGATAGAAACCCCGTCGTTAAAGATACAAACCACGTCGTTAAAGATACAAATATCGTCACCAAAGATGTAAACCACGTCGTTAAAGGTTCAAAATAGTCGTCAAAAATGCAAACCACGTCGCCAAAGATACAAACCACGTCACGAACGATACAAACCACTTCACCATAGATACAAACCACTTCACCATAGATACATACCACGTCACGAAAGATATAAACCACTGTCGTAAATCACCGCTGTTTACTGGAAAATCAAAAAATCAAATTCGAATATCATTATAAAGTGTTTTCATCATTTTTCCATAATCGTTCTACAAACTTTAAAATCATCGCATTCATTAAAATTCCAATTCAGAAATATAAACCAGATTTTAAATTGAATATTTCCTCAAAACTTTTTTCTGAAATGCTTTTAATACCGATTTCATTAAATTTTGGCGATCACACGTATTTTGAAATTGCATTTACAACCACATGAACTTATTCTTGAAACGTTATTTCGCAAACAAATTTTTCTCGTGTTTGCATGGAACAGGAAATTAATTCAAATAGACTTTTTGTTTTGAAGAGGGAATAGAATTTTTCCGTTCTCCAAATCAGCTATAAAAGGAATCTCTCGTAACCAACATGTTTGAACACTCTTTTTTCCTTGAGTCTTGCTTGAGTATCGCAGAGGAAATATTCCAATGAATGAGTGCGAAATAATCATTTACTGAAAGCAAGCTAGCTTGAAAATTGCGGAGCGCTGTTTTGAAAAGTTCGCTTGTAATTCAATGAAGTTAAATTTGAAAAATTCCAGACTCGTCGGAAAGTTTCTGATTTTTGTTACTTTTCGATCCTTATTTATCTTTACCTCAAACTGTAATCCCCTTGGACTCAATTAATTCGTATAAATCAAAATATATTTATGCATAGCAAACAGGGGATTCTGGAATAAATCGATCCCTTCTATTTAGAATTTATAAATTCAGCACTTTTAGCGTGTATGAATGTTCCGAGTTCTAGGGCAGTCGTGGCTCAGTGGGTAGGCCCACTGCGCTAGCAACCTTCGAGTTGTAGGCAGCGCCGGTGCATTTTTACCTGTGTGTATTTATCTTCTATGGCAGTAAAGCTTTCACTGTGGGTCAAGTACTTGAAATTGTATTTTGTCTGACGCATGCATGGTCTAATCTGGCCCTTGCGCCATAAAACCCCAAACCCAACCAACAATTTCCGAGTTCGAAACTCGATCCGAATCAAGACTCGCGTACTTGGGGCTGGTGCACGTTAAATCTGTCGTGGATACAAATGTCCTCATGCTGGTGTGGTAGTTTGGATAGTAATGTACCAGCTCAAGTATTGACTTGGTGGATTTGACCTCGATTCAAAATTACGAGGTCTTGTCCTCGGATCTTTCCCTTTGGGATCCGAGACTGTCGCCGATAGCCGTTTTGTATCTCCAGTGCGACGCAAATTCAACTATTTATCATTTCTCGACTTTTGTCTGTATTGTGTTTGGCGCAGCTTGGCGAAATATGGCTTTTACACAATAAAATCCCAACCAAGGGATTGGCGACCAAGAACAACGCCACGTAATGTTGAATCACGATCAGATGACTAGTTCAACACCTGAGCCGGCACCCCACTCCCCAAACGTCTACATCAAACCAACGTGAGAACATTTGATGCCGCGACAGATTTAGCATGCACTAGCCCCCGCGTACAAGAATCTTGCTGGACCGAGTTTCAAACTCACAACCCTCCAGTTGCAAATTCGTTGCTCCTCCAACCGGACTACTACGGACCCTATTTGAAATTTAAAGAACTTATTTTGTGAAAAGGATGCTATTTTTTGTCTAAATAAATAATAAATTAATGCGTTTAATGTATCTGCCTGCATTCGGGGTCATTTTTTGAAATTACTTAAATTTTATGATTAAACACAACACAAAACTAGAAACAGCATATAAAATATAAGCATCTGATAATTCGTTCATTGCTTAGATAGAAAAATAAGGTAAAAATTACAGTAAAGTATGCCGATACGCAGAATGATATAACTCCAAAAGTAATCATTATATCTCTGTTTTGTCAATTTGAAAATGTTTATAACGAACTTCTGCAGGGAATAGACTATTACCATGATCACACATATATCTCTGAAGTTATGGGAACTCGATTACATTTTGAAAAGTTCCCTAAACTTTTGCGCAAGTCATGAATTAAAAGACTGTAAATCAGAAAATAATTAATATTTAACCATGGCTGTAGTCTATGCCCTGTATATATATTTGTGCAACATGCCTACAAAATTTCAAAGCATTTGAACTTTAACTTTTTGAGTTATGCTAATTTGCGTAAAGCAAAAACATGCAAACATCAATTTTGAGAAAAATGGAGAAATAACTTTATGTACATGAAAAACTACAGATGTGTAGTAATATAAAAACAGCCATAACTCCAGTTCTAAATTACTTAGAAACAAAATTTTAACAGAATCCGAAAGAAAAAATTCAGACTTCAATACTAGACCAAAATTGAAACTTCGATTTTTTGACCAAAATTCATGTTTTAAAGGCAGGCAGATACCTTAATACTGCTTATAGAATAGGAAATTTATCTAGAATTTCGTATTCTATAAGCAGTGTTTAGCAGTTTCGTATTATATGCGAACTTACTCTGATAGGTTAGGTATTTAATTAACGTCACATTGGAGCAAAAGAACGGGATATTGGCGACGGTGCGGGATCAATCCCGAAGGGAAAGAACCGAGTATAACGCTTCATCATTTTGAACCACGGTCAGATTACGAGAACACCTGAGCTCTCATCCCACACTCCAAACTGCCACACCACGCCAACGTGAGGACACTTCAGGACACGACAGATTTAACGTGCAACCAGCCTCTGGGTGTACGATGGTCGTAGTCTGGACCGAGTTCTGAACTCCCAATCCTCCGATTGCTAATCCTTTAATTTTCCAATTGGAGTACCGCGGCTCCTATTTGAAAATGGAAGAATTTATATCGTGAAAAAAAAATGTAAGTTTGTCTAAAATCTACATTTAATGTGTGATAGTTTATTGGAAATCCATCTTCGTCTCAACCACAGCACGTAGAGATCTGAGAGAGGTGTCAAAATACGCAGAATAAACTGGGAAACTTATTCCGCCCCTTCAAAATTTTTAAAAATTTAAATTTTAACATAAAATGTTAAAAAAATTACCTGATTGGACAGAGTGCCTTGACATCACTGGCTGATTCCGTAACGCTTCCGTAGCTGTTTTTGCCCCAACTTTTTTATTATGTTTTTGTCAGACTTGACTTAAATATTCGTGTTAAATTCGATAAAAAAAACGTAGAAAATGTTCAAAATTCAATAATACAGTACTTTTTCGTGTCTTACATTTTACTACTTTAAATAAACATTTAATACAGTACTTTTTCGAGCCTTATATTTTACTTCTTTAAATAAGCATTATTTTTTTATAATTATTTCACATCCAATACAGCAAACCTGTACAACTCAACTCTTAAATCCATCGTAATTTGGAATTTCAAATTGTTTACTGCTGCCTTTTTTATAGCGATTGTTTTTAGCGTTGTAATTACTCTTTTTAACGACAATGCCAAAAAAGAAAACGTTCCATAACAAGCAATTCAGATAAATACAAACTACGTGAAAGACGTCACAATGAATCTAAGGAACAAGCTACCAATAAAAGACTGGTCGAAGCTGAACGTCTGGGTGAAATTGGGAAATTTACATGAAGAAAACTTGCAATGAGACGGCGAAAAATCTAATGTCGTTTACTAACAATCAGTTATCCCGTGACACATTAAACCATAACACTTTTAAATCCGAATAATAATAATGATAAATTTATAGAATTATATAACAGTGAATCTATAAGAAGGCATGCAAAAAAGAGTAAAAAATCCAAGAGGGAGGTATTTACTAACACGTTGTCCACCGCAACGCGGGGTAATACAGCTAGTAAATAATGAATAAGTGCGTTTGATTGTTCTTCTAGAATGCGAAATTTATCTAGAATTACGAACTAGGACCGTATCAAAATCCAGACTTTAAAGACCTGTTCCCGAAAGTAATTTTATGATAAATTAGAAAAGCCTAAAGATGTCGCAATAGCCCGTTGCGTTACTCCAGTGTTCCGTTAATTAAAATACCTACCTGCAGATGTCGCGTTTAGTTTATTGCGAGAGCAAACCGGAAAAAGGAAACAGAAAACTTAAAACCCTTCACGACAGCAATAATTTACCGAAAATACTCCGAAGGGTTTTTAGCTTCACTTCACTTCACACTTGCCTCGCACCCTCCCGGGGTACCCAGGGCGATTCCTGGAGCCGGAATTTTTAAAAAGCGCCCCCGCGGTTTCAAGTGCGTCAGAAACACCTGTAGTTTGAAGCGGAAGTTCGCACAAACTGCAAGCGTAATCCGAAAGGGATATAACGAGGCTCCGTGAAAACTTGGGGATCTGGGAAAGTTTTGGAGTAGAGTTGAGTTGTTGTCAAGAAAAATCGCGTGCTTTTCTTCGAAGTCTGGGGCGTCGTCTTAGTTCAGGTGGGAATTTAAAATTCAAACTCGTGTGACTTGAGCGAAGCATCGGTTTTTGATGTAAACATATCTGGAATTGTTGTATGAAATGAAATGCTATGGGAAAACGTAGAGAAATTCGTCGTTGAGTAGTATGAAATTATCCTGAAAGTAAAATTCGCTGTCAATATCAAAGCTTAATTTTTTTAATTAAAGAAATTTAAAATTCAAACTCGTGTGACTTGAGCGAAGCATCGTTTTTGATGTAAAAATTTCTGGAATTGTGGTATGAAATGAAATGCTATGGAAAAACGTACAGAAATTCGTCGTTGAGTATTATGAAATTATCCTGAAAGTAAAATTCGCTGTCAATATCAAAACTTAATTTTTTTTCATTAGCGGAATTTAAAATTCAAACTCGTGTGACTTGAGCGAAGCATCGTTTTTGATGTAAAAATTTCTGGAATTGTGGTATGAAATGAAATGCTATGGTAAAACGTACAGAAATTCGTCGTTGAGTATTATGAAATTATCCTGAAAGTAAAATTCGCTGTCAATATCAAAACTTAATTTTTTTTCATTAGCGGAATTTAAAATTCAAACTCGTGTGACTTGAGCGAAGCATCGTTTTTGATGTAAAAATTTCTGGAATTGTGGTATGAAATGAAATGCTATGGAAAAACGTACAGAAATTCGTCGTTGAGTATTATGAAATTATCCTGAAAGTAAAATTCGCTGTCAATATCAAAACTTAATTTTTTTTCATTAGCGGAATTTAAAATTCAAACTCGTGTGACTTGAGCGAAGCATCGTTTTTGATGTAAAAATTTCTGGAATTGTGGTATGAAATGAAATGCTATGGAAAAACGTACAGAAATTCGTCGTTGAGTATTATGAAATTATCCTGAAAGTAAAATTCGCTGTCAATATCAAAACTTAATTTTTTTTCATTAGCGGAATTTAAAATTCACTCGTGTGACTTGAGCGAAGCATCGTTTTTGATGTAAAAATTTCTGGAATTGTGGTATGAAATGAAATGCTATGGAAAAACGTACAGAAATTCGTCGTTGAGTATTATGAAATTATCCTGAAAGTAAAATTCGCTGTCAATATCAAAACTTAATTTTTTTTCATTAGCGGAATTTAAAATTCAAACTCGTGTGACTTGAGCGAAGCATCGTTTTTGATGTAAAAATTTCTGGAATTGTGGTATGAAATGAAATGCTATGGAAAAACGCACAGAAATTCGTCGTTGAGTATTATGAAATTATCCTGAAAGTTAAATTCGTTGTCAATACCAAAACTTAATTTTTCAAGTTGTTTGGAGAGCCGTCGTAGCTAAGTGGGTACACCCACTGCGTTAGCAATCTTCGAGTTGTAGGCGGCGCAGGTTCGATTCCTGCCAGGTGCATTCCTCTCTGGGTGTATTTCACTCTTCTGTGTCAGTAAAGCTTTCACTGTGTGTGCCTCAGTTACTTTATATTGTATGTCTTGGTTACTTTATATAGCATGGCCAAATATGGCCTTTGCGCCATAAATCGACAAAACCAACCCACTGCGCTAACAACCTGCAAGTTGTAAGCATCGCAGGTTCGATTCTTATCAGGTACGATTCCTTCCTGGGTGTATTTCGGGGCCGCGGTAGCCCGGTTGGATGAGTAACGGATTAGCAATAGGAGAAATGCGAGTTCGAATCCAACCAAAGACCGTCGTGCACAGAGGGGGCTGGTGCACCTTAAATCCACCGTGGCCTCAAATGTCCTCACGTTGGCATGGTGTGGAAGTTTGGAGAGTGGGGTGCCTGCTCAGGTGTTGCCTCGTCATCTGACCGTGGTTCAAAATTACGTGGAATTTTCCTTGGATCTTTCCCTTTGGGATTGATCCAGCAAGTTATTTGGAAATTGGCAGATTGGTATTGGTGAAATTTTGTATACCTACTTTATTCGTCCACCAAGATCTGACCAATTATGTTAATGAAGAGGTATCCCGTCATTAAGATATTAACGATTTTATCTTTGATGACGAGGTCAAGATGTGGTCAGTTTTCTTCTAATAAAGAGTGACGATCAGAGATCTTGAAAGACGAGATATCTCGTCCATCAAAATCTGTTGAGTATTGTTAGTGATGAGACACCTGGTCGAGACAACCACCTGGAGGATTTGATCGAAATCCCTACTGTATTATATAATCACATTCTAAAACTTTCGGTTTTTTTCGCGAAAGACGTTCTATTGATATCTCAAAACTAATACAGCATAAAAACTGAACAAACTGCTTTCTACTTCGAAATTCCTCTTCAACTGACCCAGGTTCAAAATTACGTAGTGTTGTCTTCGGATCTTTCACTTCAGGATTGATCCTCGACCGTCGCCAATAGCCCGTTGTGTTGCTCCAGTGCGAGGTCAATTAAATACCTACCTACTTCAAAATTATTTGTTTTTGTCGAATTTGCAATAAAGGCTGTAGTTGAATTGACACTTAAATAGTGAATTCAACTTCAGCTATACAATTCCCAAGTATGTTTATTAAATTATATATAATTTTAATGTATGTACAGTGTCATATTTTACGTTACAGGATAATTTCTTGCAGTACCAAATAATGCAGATATTAAAGTGTAAAAACAAACTTCGTAGTTAATAATTGTAATGGACTGTATACACAGTGATGACGTCAACAAGGGAACAATTCTTTTAGTCAATACTGACATGGCTAGATAATCTAATCTAGATAATTGTTTAAGATATACAAAAATCTTCAACATAACATCCCAATCCAAACAGATCGTCGCACTGTAAGCTTCTCCTTATTTTATATAACGCCTTAAACTTTCCATTTTCTCCAAAAAGCAAGTGTCCACGTTCATCTTTAACCCTCCTGGAGGTTATTTCTGTGAGGTATCTTTTGTCTTTAGCAAAGCTGACCAGATTTTGATGGACGAGGTATCTTATTAGATAAAAACAGACCAGATCTTGATCATAAAAAATTGTAAAATCAGCAATATCGGAAGACGAGATATCTCGTCACTAGCAAAACTGGTCAGAACTTGATGGATGAGATATCTCGTTCAAACCACTTGGAGGGTTAAGAAATAAATACATCCATTTATTCCACCGAAATTGGTGATTCATTTAAATTTGATAAGCTTGTTGCCTTTCGTCAATATAAAAATAATGTCGATACCTGTGCTAATTTTGTTAGTGACGTTTATATAGGTAACAAGTCATTGATTAAGATACGCAGGAATCGTCAATACAATAACATCTCAACTATCCAACACAGGTCTTTGCACTATAAACTTTCCCATGCTTAGCGTAACGCTTTAAACTTTCCATTCCCTCCAAAAAGCAAGTGTCAACATTCACTTTTAAGAAATAAATACCTCCATTTATTCCTCCAAAATTGGTTGATTCTTTTAATTTTGATAATCTTATTGCCATTCGCCAGTATAAAAATAATGTCGATTTCTGTGCGAGTTTTGATAGTGACGTTTATATCGATAACAAGTTATTGATTAACATACACAGAAATCATCAATACAATAACATCTCAACAATCCAAAACATGTCTTTGCACTAAAATTTCCCATGCTTAACTTAAGGCTTTAAACTTTCTATTCTTTCCAAAAAGCAAATGTTCACATTCATCTTTAAGAAATAAATACCTCCATTTATTCCATCGATATTTTTTGATTAATTTAATTTTGATAAGTTCGTTGACATTGGCCAATGTAAAAATAATGTGGATTTCTGTGCGAGTTTTGTTAGTGACGTTTATATAGAAAACACGTCATTGAATAAGATACACAGGAATCGTCAATGCAATAACATCGCTACGATCCAAAACATGTCTTTGCACTAAACTTTCCCATGCTTAACTTAACGCTTTAAACTTTCTATTCCCTCCAAAAAGCAAATGTTCACATTCATCTTTAAGAAATAAATACCTCCATTTATTCCATCGATATTTTTTGATTAATTTAATTTTGATAAGTTCGTTGACATTGGCCAATATAAAATTAATGTCGATTTCTGTGCGAATTTTGTTAGTGACGTTTATATAGATAACACGTCATTAAATAAGATACACAGGAATCGTCAATGCAATAACATCGCTACGATCCAACACAGGTCTCTGCACTGTAAACTTTCCCATGCTTAGCGTAACGCTTTAAACTTTCCATTTCCTCCAAGAGCAAGTGTCCATCCATCCTCCAACAAAAAATAAAGACATCCACTTCTTATTCCACCGAAAGAGAAACTACCCCCGAAAGAAAAAGCCCAGCCGAAAAGAAAAGGCAGAACCCTTCTCTCCAAGAACTCTCCAGCACATTTAAGAAAAAGAACGTTATGCGCTATGTTATCTCTCCTTCCAAGACCAAAAAGTAAAAAGGAAAGAAAGAACGTAAGTAAAAGCCGTACCCCCGGGATTCTAAGCAGGGGAATGGCAAGGGAAAAAAATCGTTTTCCGCGAGGGAAGGGGGAGGCTGGAAGAAAAGAATCTTCCCTCTCCATCACAAATGACTGTTCCACCCCCTTTAAGATTCTTTGGCTTGGCCAGTGGCCGGCTAGTCCAGAATACAGATGGCGCATAAAGAGCACTTAAAAGGGGTTTTATGTATTGTGAGTCTCAGAAAGGGGACACGGTATTTCATTGGTCGACCCCATCTATAAAGTGGTAATTAATAGCAAGGGTATTAGTTCCAGGACAGCCAATGACTTGCAATAAAACGGACCTGGGCCATTACGGAAGTTATGGATTGTGCCGAGGGTTCTTGGTCACAGGAAGTTCGATGGCATCTCGGGAGTTTAACCAGTTGAGGGGCTCACATTCTTAATTCCACCTTGAACCTGCTTCCTTCCCTGCTTGACTTCTAGCCAATTTTGACCTTGACCTTTAGAATAATTTCAAGGGATTCGATTCTGAGCAACTGAACAAAATAATGCATCCAAAGGATTATATTCTACAGAAAGGAACAGTAGAATGTTTCCAAAGTATTATATTCTACAGAATGGGCTAATAGAATCTTTCTAATGTATTCTTTATACAGAAGCGTGCCAATCGAATATTTCAAAATAATTCTATTTCTACAGAATGGGGGGGGGGGGGCAATACAATCTTCTCGAATTATTCTATTCCAAGAAAAGAGCCAATAGAAACTTTCCAGAGGAATATATTCTATTCCAAGAAAAGAGCCAATAGAAACTTTCCAGAGGAATATATTCTATTCCAAGAAAAGAGCCAATAGAAACTTTCCAGAGGAATATATTCTATTCCAAGAAAAGAGCCAATAGAAACTTTCCAGAGGAATATATTCTACCGGATTACAATAGAAACTTTCCAGGAGGAGTATATTCTACAGGATGGGCACAAATAAAATATTTCCGAAGTATTCTATTCTACAGAATGGGCACAAATAAAATATTTCCAAAGTACTCTATTCTACAGGATGGGCAAATAAAATATTTCCAAAGTATTCTATTCTACAGGATGGGCAAATAATATATATATTTCCAAAATATTCTATTCTACAGAAAGGAGGATATCAGGGCTCAGTGGGCTCACTACGCTGGGAACCTGCGAGTTGTAGGTGGCGAAGGGTCGATTCCTGTCAGATTCGATTATACCCAGGTGTATATCTGTTCTGTATCAGAAGTGCATGTCCATTACTTGATGTTATGTCCTGTGTTTGGCTCATCATTGGCAAATATGGCCCTTGCGCCATAAAAATCCAACCAAGTGGCCAACAGAACCTCTTCGAAGGATTCTATTCCGAGGAAAGAACCAATAGAATCCTTCTAAAGGTTGAAAGAATACATGGGTTCCTTAGAAAGATCTGATTATGAGTCATTAGCCTCCTGATAGTTGTTTCGACAAGGTATCTCGTCATTAGCAAATCTGACCAGATCTTGATGGACGAGATATATCGTCATTAGAAAAAATACCTGACCAGATCTTGATGAACGAAATATATCGACATTAGAAAAATTGACTAGTACGTGTCAAGTTCGATCCCTCCCAGGTGTATATCTCTTCTGTATCAATAACATTTTTTTGTGTATGTCCATTACTTTATGTTATCTGTCCTGTGTTTGGCTCAGCATGGGTAAATATGGTCTTTATGACCAATATTATTATGGTCTTTATGGCCATGGAAAAATATGGCATAATGACATAGATGTAATTATTAATCATTAACCCTCCTGATGGACCCTCCTCGACAAGGTATCACGTAATTAGCAAATCTGACCAGATCTTGATGAACGAGATTCTCGTCATCAGAAAAACTGACCAGATCTTGATGAACGAAACATATCGTCATTAGAAAAAAACTGACCTTATAAAGATGTGATTATAAGTCATTAGCCCTCCTGATGGTTGTCTCGACAAGGTATCTCATAATTAGCAAATCTGACCAGATCTTGATGAACGAGATACCTCGTCATCAAAAAAAACTGACCAGATCTTGATGAACGAGATATCTCGTCATCAGAAAAACTGAGCAGATCTTGATGAACTCCTGATGGTTGTCTTCGACAAGGTATCTCGTAATTAGCAAATCTGACCAGATCTTGATGAACGAGATTCTCGTCATCAGAAAAACTGACCAGATCTTGATGAACGAAACATATCGTCATTAGAAAAAAACTGACCTTAGTAAGATGTGATTATATGTCATTAGCCCTCCTGATGGTTGTCTCGATAAAGTATCTCGTAATTGGCAAATCTGACCGGATCGTAATGAATGAGATATTTCGTCATCAGAAAAAAAATGACTAGTTAGATCTTGATCTCATCATTGCAAAAAAAAATCAGCGTTATCTTGATAACGAGATAACTATCAATCAGCAAAATTATTCAGATCATGATCGACGAGATACTTCGACGAAACCACCAGAATGGTTAGATGTGTTGTGGGGTAAAAACAACACTTCCCTAATCACATCTTTCGAATCTCAGGGTTACCCAGCTCTATATATTGCGAGTTGCAGAAAGGAATATTTATATCATTGGCAAGCTCCATCTATAAAGTAGTAATTAATAGTCAGGGTATTAATTCCTGCACAGCCAACGACTGAATAAAACGTGCCCGGACCATTATGGATTGTAGGGAGGATTCTCTGTCACAGAGGGAGGAAGTTTGTCAGCTTCGTGGGAAGATTAAAGCTGTCATATCTGTTTGCAATTAGAAGTCATCGAGTTTGGATGGTATTGACCCGTGGGGAAGTGCAGGTGGCTTAGATGTAGGGAATAGTCGCTTGTGTAGGGAAAGCATTTGACAGAAATCGTGTTGTCTATTTCTTTCAATCCTCTTGGTGGTTGTCCAGATATTGATGGACTTGATATCTCGTCATTAGCAAAATCGGTCTCATTGATGGACGGGTTGAAAATGTTTATTTTATTTTGTGAATTTGAAAGGCTTGCATTTAAATTAGTTTAAGGGGACACGGTACCTTTTGAACAATTTTTTTTGTTTTCATATGTGTAGCAAAATTTTTTAGTATATTATATTGAAATGCACATAAAATGAATATTTCAGGCGAAAAAATTTAATTTTATTAAAGCAATAATTCAGAAATTTAATTTTTTTGAAAAACAATCAACATTTTAAAATCCCTACTACTTTTTTAAATATCATTTTAAAATTATTTTTTTTACACTTTTCTATTCATTGCAGTATTTTACACAATTCTGTGCACGGGTTTGCATGTATTCTGATTATTTATTTTTCTAGAATTTTTTTTCTAAAAAATACTGTGAAAAACTCTAAAAAAACATGAATATTTTAGTTTGGCAATTTAAAAAAAAAACTTTTAATCCAAATTCTTATCGCATGCATAGAATTGTCAAATACACTATTGTGAACAACTACAAAAAGTTTCAAACCTCTAAATTAAGTTTTAAAAAAGCCTTAGCAATTTGAGTACTTCATAGTCATCAAAAACAGAAAGCTGAGAAAAAGCCATTTAAAGTTTTAATTTTTGGTTTCGGTATATTACATCCAAGAGAAAAAAACTTAAATAACTCCTAAAATAATGTTGCTGGAGCTATGAAATTTTGCATACATATTCAGAAGAGTTGTATAGTTCAAATAAAACAATAAAATTTTTTTCGATATTTTGGTCATTTTAAGGGTACCGTGTCCCCTTAATAAGTTTATATTGTGATTAGTTATAAAAAGTTATTTTTCATTAGAAAATTTATTTCGTTTTTAGAAAAAGTGACCAGATCTTGTCATCGTCAAAAGTCAGCAAAATCTTGGACGAGATTTCTCTTCGAAACCACTTGGAGGGTTAGTTTAGCCATCCTATCGCCCTGGAAGGGGTTTATTTTAGACACATAAATATTTCAATTATACTCGTAAGTCTAAGACAGTGGTTTCCGAATTTATTTTCGGGCCTATAGAAGTTGGAAGAATAACGGATTAGTAACCATAGGGGTGTGAGTTCAAATCCAATCAAAGACCGTCATGTACAATGAGGGCTGGTGCTCGTTAAATCTGTCGTTACCTGATATGTCCTCACGCTGGCGTGATGTGGAAGTTTAGAGAGTGGGTTGGCAGCTCAGGTGTGACCTCGTTCTGACCGTGGCTCAAAATTACGTGGTGTTGTCCTCGGATTTTTCCATTTGGGTTTGATCCCGTACAGTCGACAATAACCCGTTTTATTGTTGCTCCAGTGCGACGTTAATTAAATACCTACCCAAATTTTCACTTTCACGGTGAAATTAGTGTATCATGATTTCATCATAGCTGACGTTGTTGATGGCAACTCTATGTTAAAGTTACAGTTAAATAATATTTTTGAATAGGTACTGGCATTGCATATTTCAGATCATGAATTTTTATCAAAACAAATTTTGAAACGCCCATGCTGTTTCGCGTACATCATCCTCATCTTTTTGTATATGCAAGTCCATTAAACTATGGTTACCTTGTATAATATATACTGTTTTTCTCTTTCTGAGGTTATACGGTATAGACTACATATTAGTTTTTACATCAAAAATTTAAAAACTTTGACCAGTTTGATAATGTTACATATCTTTTAAATAGACGTGGGACATGATTTAAATAACAAGCAGAACACCTGCCACTTCCTGGTATAGGAAATGAAGAAGCGATGTCTAGCCAGACCGGCTACGGAAGATTTTTCCAATGATTCAGCAGACAGTTACACAGAATAACTCGATAATAGGATGGCGTAAGGTCATGCCTGATGAATAAATAAACTATGTAAAGATAACTTGCAATGCTTGAAAAACGATGTTTAACATGTAAATATTCCCCTATCCATTGTAAATATCTTTGATTGTTAATAATGTTGCTTCCATCCCTTTTACTTCAAGTAAGAGTTTTACGTATTCTACATGGGATCTAAGCCTAAAGATTTATGCGTATTCTTAGATTACAATGACAATGTATTTCCCACCCTGAAAATAATCTCGATTCTTACGGTAATCTCTGAAATCTCGATTCTTACGGTGTTTTTTTCTCTTCCGTGTCGGTAAAACCTTCCTTGTGTGTGTGTGTTTATTTACTTGACGTTGCTTAGAACAGCTTAGTCAAATACAGCCTATACGCCATGAAACATATCTCATCGGCAAAACCTTGTCAAGATTTTGCCGATTTTTGGATGATGACGAGATCAAGATCTGGTCAGGTTTCTTCTAATAATGAGGTATCTCATACATCAAGATCAGGTTAATTCTTCTAATAATGAGGTATCTCATACATCAAGATCAGGTTAATTCTTCTAATAATGAGGTATCTCATACATCCGGATCAGGTTAATTCTTCTAATAATGAGGTATCTCATACATCCGGATCAGGTTAATTCTAATAATTGAGGTATCTCATACATCAAGATCAGGTTAATTCTTCTAATAATTGAGGTATCTCATACATCAAGATCAGGTTAATTCTTCTAATAATTGAGGTATCTCATACATCAAGATCAGGTTAATTCTTCTAATAATTGAGGTATCTCATACATCAAGATCAGGTTAATTCTTCTAATAATGAGGTATCTCATACATCCGGATCAGGTTAATTCTTCTAATAATGAGGTATCTCATACATCAAGATCAGGTTAATTCTTCTAATAATTGATGTATCTCATACATCAAGATCAGGTTAATTCTTCTAATAATGAGGTATCTCATACATCAAGATCAGGTTAATTCTTCTAATAATGAGGTATCTCATACATCAAGATCAGGTTAATTATTCTAATAATGAGGTATCTCATACATCCGGATCAGGTTAATTCTTCTAATAATGAGGTATTTCATACATCAAGATCAGGTTAATTCTTCTAATAATTGAGGTATCTCATACATCAAGATCAGGTTAATTCTTCTAATGACGGGATATCTCGTCGAGACAACCGTCATCTGACAGGTTAGAAATTACGTGGTGTTCTCCTCGGATCTTTCCCTTGGGGGATTGGTCCCGGATCGTCGCTAATAGTTCGTTGTGTTGCTCCAGTACGACGCTAATTAAAATACCTACCTACCTCGTCAAGGCAACCACCAGGAGGGTTAAAATACTTGCATCTTTAGCATTGTTGCCATGTTCCTGAAGTTCGAGTAACTCAGTAGTGAAGTTCGAATAACTTAATTTTCCCACTGCGGTATCAAACAGCGAGTTTTAGGTGGAGGAGTGCTCTACTCGACCCTGGGGTACTTCTCTACCCGTCAGTAAAACCTTCCCTTGTGTGTATGCATGTCCGTGCCTGTCTTCCATGTGGAAGAGCTTGGTCAAATATGGCCCCTGCGCCATAAAACCCAACCAACCGTCTTATCACATGAAAGGAACTCTTCACCCGATAAAACACAACTCCTTCCCTGAGAGTGATGCCACTCCACGAAGCACTACAAAAATCAAATTCGATTGACGTACCATAACACATTCAAGGGTAGAGGGGTGGAGCAGAACCTCTTCAAGCGAACCCCAGAACGCGCACAAAGGACCTCCCCGACCAAACGATCCCCTCGCCCCATTACCATCTTTCTCTTCTCCTGCAATTTCTATCAAACGAAAATATTTCCCATTTACAAGCGCTGCGAATCGCGGCCCTCCTATAAAAAGAGAGGGGTCAGCACCCCTGGGAGGAATCCCGGATTCTCTTCTTTTTTCGGGGAAGAACGTTCGAAAGAACTCTTGGAACCTCTTCCCAGAAGCGTCGTTACCTTGTCCCTCCCTGGTACCCGGAGATCGTCAAAGGAAGGCGAAGATTCCTCACGGCTCGGTGGTAGTTGAGAGGATGTGTCCGCGAAATTGAATCAGTTTGGTTCCCGATTTTTATTGCGTTGCTCAAAATTTTGGGAGGTCCTCTGGTACTCGTAAATGGGATGGTGATCGGATCATCTCGAGTTATCCGGAGGATGACTTGTGGAGTGTTTTTTTTTCTTGGGGGAATATAGTCCCTGTTCCTGATAGTCTGAGAACTTACTGATTGAGGATGGAAATATATTTGTAGGTTTTACTTGAAGTGTTTGGGCGAAATATACCAACCAACTTTGAATTGTTTGGTCAAGAAAGTAATTCAAGGAATGGTAGATAAGAAAGTAAATTGGTTTAAGGAGTAGTAGGTATGAAAAAGATGCTCGATAAAACTCAACCAACCTTAAATTGTTTGGTCATGAAGGTAACTCAAGGAATTGTAGATATAAAAGGAAATTATAATTTAATCCATGATTATAGAAATATATGGAGTTTTAATTATTGCTGTGCAAAGGGAAAATATGGATTAAGTGTTTCAGGCTAAAGAAGATAAACGAGGTTAGATAAGAAATTATACTGGTTCAAGGAATGGTAGATGTGAAAGTAGATTGTTTCAAGGAATGGTAGATGGGAAAGTAGATTGGTTCAATTAATGGTAGATACGAAAGAGTAGATTGGTTCAAGCAATGTTAAATAGGAAATCAGATTGTTTCAAGGAATGGTATACAAGAAGTTGAGTCAGTTTGGTTTCCGATTTTTATTGCGTTGCTCAAAATTTTGGGTTGGTTCTCTGGTACTCGTAAATGGGATGGTGATCGGATCATCTCGAGTTATCCGGAGGATAACTTGTTTTTCTCTTGGGGAATATAGTCTGATTCCTGATAGCCTGAGAAGAACGCATTGATTGAAGATGGATATATATATATATGTAGGTTTTACTTGAATTGTTTGGGCTAAATATACCAACATTGAATAGTTTGGTCAAGAAAGTAATTCAAGGAATGGTATATAAGAACGTAAATTGGTTCAAGGAATGGTGGATATGAAAAAGATGCGCGATAAAACTCAACCAACCTTAAATTGTTTGGTCAAGAAGGTAATTCAAGGAATTGTAGATATGAAAGGAAAGTATAATTTAATCCATGATTATAGAAATGGAGCTTTAATTATTAATATGCAAAGGGAAAATATGGATTAAGTATGTTCCAGGCTAAAGAAGATAAACGAAGCAAATAAGAAATTATATTGGTTCAAGGAATGGAATATGTGAAAATAAATTGCTTCAAGGAAGAGTAGAAAAAATAATGACGTAGGAATGTTAGTAAATTGTTTCAAGGAATGGTAGATATGAAAGTAGATTGTTTCAAGGAATGCTAGATATGAAAGTAGATTGTTTCAAGGAATGCTAGATAGGAAAGTAGATTGTTTGAAGGAATGGTAGATAAGAAAGTAGATTGTTTGAAAGAATGTTAGATAAGAAAGTAGATTGTTTCAAGGAATGCTAGATAGGAAAGTAGATTGTTTGAAGGAATGGTAGATAAGAAAGTAGATTGTTTGAAAGAATGCTAGATATGAAAGTAGATTGTTTCAAGGAATGCTAGATAGGAAAGTAGATTGTTTGAAGGAATGGTAGATAAGAAAGTAGATTGTTTGAAAGAATGTTAGATAAGAAAGTAGATTGTTTGAAGGAATGGTAGATAAGTAGATTTGTTCATTGAACAATAGATTAGAAATTAACTAGGTTCGTTTCCCGATTTTCATTGCGTTGAACTCGTAGAAGGGACAGAGATCCGATCATCATGCGTGATTCTGACGATGACTTGTGGAGTATTTTTCCCTAAGAAGATTGGCTCGACAAATACAGTCCGATTCCTAAAATTCTAAGTTGAAATGATCAATTGATGTACATAAGAAAATATATTTATAGTTTTTCGATGAATCCAAAACACTTTCCATGAAGGATCCTAAATGCTGTAATCACATCATTTCAATCAGACCTTGCCTCATTCCCACCAAACCCCAACATCAGCGATGACTTCATTACACCACACTCGACATCGACCCCAAAACGGCATCCCTACCCGGATGTCTCGAGCATCCGTGTCCGTCCCCGCGACCACGGACTATTTCACCGGATGATACCAAATGTGATTATTCCTAAGCCCCCATCGATTGTCAAAGCGCGGATCCCAGACACCCGTGTAGGACTCATGGACCGGAAGAAATTCGGGGGAGAGGTAGGGGTATAGAATCAGTCGAAGGGGAGGTTTTTCGATTTTCTTGGAGAGGGGGGTGATGTTGCAGACTACTTGTCTGGTTGAACGGTGTCGGGGATGGAATGGTGTCTGGGAGGGATTGTCATTGATTTGGGGTGGGGGACAATGGAGTGGAGGGTTTAGAGAAACTTGCAAGTGAAAGTTTCAGGGCATCAAACAGAAGAGAACAGAATTTTTGAGCAATCAATCATTTCAGGAGGTATGGCTTCCCACCAAAAATAGTTAAGGATAGGTATAAAGGTATTCTAGGTATGTACATTAACACTTTCAGAATCACGCACGCATATTCTACAACCCCGAGGGTTGCTAGTTTGAATAAAACTAAAGACTCGTGTACAAACTGGTGCACATTAAATCTGTCGTGGCATCGAATGATCTCACGTTGGCGTGGTGTGGAAGTTTGGAGAGTGGGGCGCCAGGTCAGGTGTCGACTTCATCATCCGACCGTGGTTCAAAATTACGTGGTGTTGTCCTCGGACCTTTCACTTCGGGTTTGATACCGCACCGTCGCCAATAACCACGTTGTGTTGCTCCAGTGTGACGTTAACTAAAATATCTACCAACATACCGTTCCATAATCTACTGTCTTCCCTGTATGATTTCTAACCAGTTTGGATCTTGACAAATGGAATCTTCCAAAAGATTCTGGTCATGGCTCAATTGGTATGCCCACTGCGCTAGCAACTTTCAAGATGTAGGCGGTTCAGGTTCGATTCCTGTTAGGTGCATTCCTCCCTGGGTGTATTTCTCACTTCTATGTAAATAACAACTTTCATTGTGTGTCTATTACTTGATATTGTATGTCTTATGTCTGGTGCAGCATGGCCGTTGCGCTATTAAAGAATTCAAAACCAAAGAATTCCGTTCTAAGAAAAGAAGCAATTTAATCTTTCCAAGAGATTCAATTTATGAAAGTGAGCAAAATAATATTTCCAATTGATTCTATTCTAAGAAAGGAGCAATAAAATCGTTCCAAATGATTCTATTCCATAGAATAGGCCAATATAATATACCCAAAGCATTCTATTTTATATAATAGACCGATAGAGTATTGGCAAAGGATTCTATTACACAAAATCGGCAAATAAAATCTTTCAAAAAGATCCTGAGCTAAGAAAATATCTAATAGAAAATGGAATACACTAGAACAACACAACGGGCTATTGGTGATGGTTCGGGATCAATCCCAAAGGGAAAGTTTCGAGGACAACACGTAATTTTGAACCACGGTCCGATGACGAGTTAATACCTGAGCTGGCACACCCCACTGCCCAATTTCCACACTAAGCTAAAGTGAGGACATTCCACGACATATTTAACGACACCAGCCCCCTTTGTACACGACGGTCTTTGGATTCCAATTCGCAACCCTCCGGTTGCTATTCCGTTACTCTTCCTACCGGGCTACCGCGTCCCTTGTATATCTCAGAATATCTTGTCTGAGCTTGCACAGTTCATCAAAGTTTGAGGTTGTATTGATAAATTAGAGACGTAAATCATCTTCAACATATATGTTCTCAATTTTATTTTTATTTTCTTTTGGGATCGTGGTAGCCCAGTTGGAAGAGTAACGCACTGGAAACCGGAGGGTTGCGAGTTCGTATCCAACCAAAGGTCGTCGTGTACAAAGGGTACACGATCAATCCGTCGTGGCCTCAAATGTCCTTATGTTGGCGTGGTGTGGAATTTTGGAGAGTGGGGTGCCAACTAAGGTGTCACCTCGTCATCTTACCATGGTTCAAAATTACGTGTCCGGATATTTCCCTTTGTGATTGATCCCGGACCCTCACAAATAGCCCTTTCTGTCATCCAGTGTGACGTTAATTCAAATACCTACCTCGTATCTTTCTCTTTGGGATTGTCCCGAACCATCACTTATAGCCCGTTCTGTCATCCAGTGTGACGTTAATTCAAATACCTACCTCGTATCTTTCTCTTTGGGATTGTCCCGAACCATCACTTATAGCCCGTTCTGTCATCCAGTGTGACGTTAATTCAAATACCTACCTCGTATCTTTCTCTTTGGGATTGTCCCGAACCATCACTTATAGCCCGTTCTGTCATCCAGTGTGACGTTAATTCAAATACCTACCTCGTATCTTTCTCTTTGGGATTGTCCCGAACCATCACTTATAGCCCGTTCTGTCATCCAGTGTGACGTTAATTCAAATACCTACCTCGTATCTTTCTCTTTGGGATTGTCCCGAACCATCACTTATAGCCCGTTCTGTCATCCAGTGTGACGTTAATTCAAATACCTACCTCGTATCTTTCTCTTTGGGATTGTCCCGAACCATCACTTATAGCCCGTTCTGTCATCCAGTGTGACGTTAATTCAAATACCTACCTCACGTTGGCGTGGTGTGGAAGTTTGGAGAGTGGGGTGCCAGCTCAGGTGTTGCCTCGTCATCTGACCGTGGTTCAAAATTACGTGGTGTTGTCCTCGGATCTTTCCCTCTGGGATTGATCCCGGACCGTCACCAATAGCCCGTTGTGTTGCTCCAGTGTGACGTTAATTGAAAATACCAAATACCAAATACCTACTTCGTATCTTTCTCTTTGGGATTGTCCCGGACCCTCACAAATAGCCCGTTCTGTCATCCAGTGTGACGTTAATTCAAATACCTACCTCGTATCTTTCTCTTTGGGATTGTCCCGGACCATCACTTATAGCCCTTTCTGTCATCCAGTGTGACGTTAATTCAAATACCTACCTCGAATCTTTCTCTTTGGGATTGTCCCGGACCGTCACCAATAGCCCGTTGTCGTGCTCCAGTTTGACGTAACGTCAACTATCTTCCGTCAACTGCCTTGAAAATCTTTGTAAACACATTTTGACCAAAGTACAAATCCGAACTGTTGGAATGAAGTAAGTTTTATACAATTTAGAACGTTTCACTATCGGGGAGGCCATTCTTGCCAGTAAAAGGGGGACTGGTACACGTTAAATCTCTCGTGGCCTCAAATTATCCCACGTTGGCGTGGAGTGGAAGTTTGGAGAGTGGGGCGCCAGGTCAGGTGTCGACTTCATCATCTGACGGTGGTTCAAAGTCACGTGGTGTTGTCCTCGGACCTTTCCCTTCGGGTTTGATCCCGGGCCGTCACCAATAGCCCATTCCGTTACTGCAATTCGACGTTAATTGAATACCTACCATTCTTGCAGGTTTGGTTTTGTTGGGGGTTTATGGCACAAGGGTCATTTGGCCATGCTGCGCCAGACACGATATACAATATCAAGTAATAGACAGACGCACAATGAAAGCTTTACTGGCAGAGAAGAGAGAAATACACTCAGGGTGGAATGCACCTGACAGGAATCGAACCTGCTCCGCCTACAACTCGAAGGTTGTTAGCGCAGTGGGCATACCCACTGAGCCACTACGGTCTCCCATTCTTGCAGGATATCAGATTGGAGTGGCACACCGGTTAAAAGTTACTGTTATAAGCTAATAGGTCTTCATAAATAAAGATTTTTTAAAAATTTTATCATAGTGCCTTAAATGGGATTATACGAGGAAAACTTTAAATAAAAACTGACGAATAAAGTAATGAAAAGCTATTATCCCCTGTGGATTCCGAGATTTCGGGTAGTGTAATATTGGCTCTTCGTCACAATACTCAAAGTGACTGAAAAGCCCATATCTGTTGGTTGAAAGAGTCATAAGAAAGATTCTATTGGCAAGAAAATTAAAAATTGGATAGGTCTTGCAAGATTGTCGGTGAACATATATATGCTTGTGAACCACTCATAGGTTTAAATAGTTAATCCCTGGTGTTTTTTTGATGAGGTATCTCGTCATTAGCAAAACTGACCAGATCTTGATGGACATTATCTTGTCATTAGAAGAAAACTGACCAGATCTTGATCTCATCAACATTTTTAATGTTGACGAGATTGCCCGACATTAAAGATGTTGACGAGATTTTCGACTTATCCCTTTCATCAAGATCAAACCAATTTGGCTGATGACGAGTTAACTCGTCATCAGCCAAATTGGTCTGATCTTGATGAACGGATATGTCGAAACCACTTGGAAGGTTAAACAATTAAAATTTCAACTAAAAACCAATTAATAAAATGATTAAACGTTGTTGATAGCCACTTACATATACCGTACTATCTATAGAGGATATATACATGTCCACTATGGACAAGACAAAAATCATCAGAGCACAAAACTTCTAGAAAGGCATTTGGAACCCTGTGTTTTGGAAGCTAAACCCAATTCGATTAGAAATTCCCCTTGCCTAACTAACCTGGCCAAACTAATCGGATTGGATTTACGCCAAATTATGGTCATTAAAGGGAGTTTAGGGATTAGATTAGACGTTAGATTCCAGTCACGCTTATTCAGACGGTTAAAATCCCAATTATAATCAGGTTCCGATGTGTGGTGGTCTTAGGTTAGTTTAACGGAGAATAAGCATTTCAATGAGACTCAGGTTAAAAGGCAAAATGAATACTTTGTAGTAATCAATAACGCCTTATTTAGATCAAATTCGATTTGTATAAATTGTAGTTTATCATAAATATTATATCCAATAGGGGACAATATATAAACGTATTCTTACTATTCATATTTTGATGATTGTCCTGCTTCTAATTGTAGTTCCAAAATTTCAAAGGTACAGTTCTAAATTTGCAAGATTTCATTCGAGAAAACTGTTATTCAAATGTTTTTGTGTTTTACATTTTTTTAAGGATATTTAATGTTTTATAAATTAAACATGACTCGAGTCTACTACTACGGGATATCTTGGTCTATCAAGATATTACTAATTTTGCTAACGACGAGATATCTCCTAATCAAGATGTTCCCAATTGTTTAATGATGACGAGATCAAGATCTGGCTAGTTTTTGGTCTAATGACGAGATATCTCGTCCATCAAGATCTGGTCACTTTTCTTCTAATAGTGAGATATCTCGTCGAAGCAACAACCAGGAAGGTTAAGTATTATTTAGTTTTATGCATTCAACATGACTCCAGTCTGCTTCAATTTTTTTCCAAATTCTGTTTATTAAAGTTCATTTTTTCTTTTAAAATTTTCAGAATCTAATTTTTGCAATTTAGTGTCAAATGTTTCTGCATGTAAATTAATTTAACCCTCCTGGCTGCTGTCTCGACGAATTATCTCACGTCTTTAACAATACTGGCGATATATCGATGGACGAAATATCTCGTCATTAGAAAAACTGACCAGATCTTGATGTCGTCATCATAATAATAATCGGCAATATATTGATGACGATTTATCTCGTCATTATCAAAATTGGTCAGATCTTGATGAACGAGATATCTCGCTTGGAGGGTTAATGCATCTATAAAAATTATAGATTTCTCCTTTTTAGCCTTCAGTTCCACTTGTAGTCTTATAATCTTGCTTTTGGCTCAGCTTCTTTTCCTGCTAACAGATTAAAATACGCCTCATAAAACCTAAAATCCAATCCAGGCACTCCTCAAAGCGCATTGAACCGTGACCATCAAACACACGGTGGTACCTACTGATCCATCCTAATGCTAACTACAATCTCCATCCTGAAATCTCTAATACTGACTACAATCTCCAACACCCGCGAAATAACAAGTCGCAGTGCGGATGAACTGTCAATCAAAACAATTGATCACTTCCACAGATGTGCTATATAAATACACGCATTCCAAAGAGCCCGGGGGAAGAAGATATTTGGCGGATAGTTGCCGCCCTATTTCTGCGATATTCGATGATGTCGGAGGAAAGTGCTATGTTATGAATTGTAGCGGCAATATTGCATTTTTCTTTAGTGGCAAACGCCCGATTGCTGTCATCTGATCAGAATGTTCATAAAGGAACTGGACCAATTTCCATGAACCAAACTGCAGCCTGTGTTGTGTCCTGTGATATTATATCCGATAGGGGACAATATTCTATAAACGCATTCTAACTATTCATATTTTGGACACATATTTGGACTATATAACTATTGGAATAAGAATGCAACTCAAAGTACTAACGGTGCCTCGGTATCCCGGTTGAAAAATTCCGGATTAGCAATAGGAGAGTTGCAAGTTCGAATCCAACCAGACTCGTGTGCAAAGGACTGGTGCATGTTAAGTCTGTCGCTGCCTCAGATGTCCTTACGTTGGCGTAGTGTGGAAGTTTGAAGTGTGGGGTGTCAGCTCAGGTGTTAACCTCGGCATCTGACCGTGGCTCAAAATTAAGAGTCGCTGCGCTTCAATCTTTCCCTTGAGGATTGATCCTGGATTGTCACCAATAGTTCGTTGTGTTGCTAAAGGGAGACATCAATTAACTACTTACCAAACAGAACTGGACCAATTTGCATGAACGGAATTTTAGTCTGTTATGTCTTGTGACATTGGAATAAGAGTATAACTTAAAGTACTAACAATACATTTAATAGTACCGAGACATTGTAACGGACAAGCATACAGCACAATAAGAACGTCGTATAAGATTGAGGCAACTGTTTTACTGCATTTACGGCACAAAAGGTTGCCACAGACAAATGAACTAATAATACCCAGTACCCAATTAACTAGTAATATAAACACTAGTAAATTACAACAGTCCAGTCCTGAGTGTCACGACATTTCCGAGTAATATCTGTCTACAACGAGAACTGCACAAAATCTGACCCTGTGCGTTGCCATAGAAACGAATCTTATCCTGTTTTCCGTAGTGAATACTTGAAAGTATTCATATTCGTTACATTGGCACACTTCATGACTTATTGGAACTGTATTTAACCCTCAAGTGGTTTCGAGGATTTGTATTCTAAAGAATGGATTAACAGAATCGTTCCAAAGGATTCTATTCTACAGAATGGATCGATAGAATCGTTCCAAAGGATTCTATTCTACAGAATGATAGATAGAATCGTTTCAAAGGATTATATTCTACAGAATGATAGATAGAATCGTTCGAAAGGATTCTATTCTACAGAATGGATTAACAGAATCGCTCCAAGGGATTCTATTCTACAGAATGGATCGACAGAATTGTTCCAAGGGATTCTATTATACAGAATGGATCGATAGAATCGTTTCAAAGGATTCTATCCTACAGAATGGATTAACAGAATCGTTCCGAAGGATTTTATTCTACAGAATGGATCGACAGAATCGTTCCAAAGGATTCCATTCCAATGAGATTCAAAGAAAACCATTAGAACCTTTCGAGAAGTTGGAAGAAATAAATTCTTTCACCCAATCGCTGAGGTTATTTAATCATTAAGTGTATTGTGTGGTAAAAGCAACACTACACTACTCGAAGAGGATTAACATTACATGAAAATTTAACCTAAAATGTAAAGAATATACTTGGATATTTGCTCAAAAGGGTTAATTTTTAATATCCATCATGACACTACCATTTTGAATTGAGTGTTTTAATTAAAATAATTCGCATTCCTCTCTAATATAACACCAATCCAATTTTTAAAAATAGATTTTACTCCAGTTTTCAATTCAATTACTTAAATTCAATTACCAATCAGTTATTACTTCATGTATCCGGACTAGATATACAGTTCAATTTTCGGAAGCAACTAATACACACACTTCCGCATTTAATTAGACCTGGCTTCCCCATGGGGAAATATAATTAATAGCAATGACTGTCCTACGAAGAGACGTATTAAAGCGTTATTATCGCTGGGGAATGAATTTCTGTCTTCAGTTAATTAAAATTACTCCCATGCATTAGAAACAATATTTTTCTTCGATTCATTTAGTGGAATTAAAAGCGAAACAATTTGAGTTGGAAGAGTATTCGTTAGAAATAAGTAACATTGAATTATATCTTTTATTTTCAGTGCTGTTTGCCGTCACTTTATTCTGGGAAAGGATTAGTATTATGTTACTTTTAAAACTTATTTAATGCCATAATTACTTTTTCTACTCCATAAATTAAGTACCGTTTTAGTTCTTTTATTATCTACCCCAATCAGGTTTTGCGGTGAATAGTAATTATGGATATTTGCATTACTATGTGAATAGACCGTCTGAAATTATAATTTGAATCCTGTTATTAAATGAGTTCGTACGTTTTTGACTTTCAATTTGAAACGTTGTTATCGAAAAGTTTAACTGTATTTGGGAGCAGCGATAGCCCTTGTCGGAAGACTAACGGATTAGTAATGGGATGGTTGTGAGTTCAAATCCAACCAAAGACCGTCGTGTACAAAGGAGGCTGGTGCACGTTAAATCTGTCGTAGCCTCAAATGTCCTTACGTTGCCGTGGTGTGGAATTTTGGAGAGTGGTGCCAGCTTACGTTTGACCTCGTCACCTGACCGTGATTCAAAATTACATGGTGTTGTCCTCTGATATTTCCCTTTGGGATTTACCCCTGACCGTTTCCAATAGCTCGTTGTGTTGCTCCAGTGCGACGTTAATTAAACACCTACCTACACAGTAGTTGGTAATTATTCTAGGTTGTTTTATTTTTAACCTCAGCATTCTTATAAACCTCAACTGATAGAAAACTGGTAAGTGTTTATTTTACTGAATTAATAAGGATCCACCACACACATGGCTCAGGTAGGTATTTTAATTAACGTCTCACTGGAGCAACACCAAGGGCTATTGGTGACGGTCCGGGATCAATCCGAAAGCCGAAGATCCGAGGGCAAGCAACACCACGTAATTTTGAACCACGGACAGATGGGGGGGGTATTTCAATTAACGTCACACTGGAGCTACACAATGGGCTATTGGTGACGGTCCGGGATCAATCCCAAAGGGAAAGATCCGAGGACAACACCACGTAACTTTGAACCACCCACGGACAGATGACGAAGCAACACTTGAGCTGGCACCCCACTCTCCAAACTTCCACACCACACCAAGGTGAGGACATTTGAGGCCGCGACAGGTTAAACGTGTACCAGCCCCCTTTGTCTTCGGTTGGATTCGACGGTCTTCGGTTGAATTCGAACTCCCAACCATCCGGTTTTTAATCCGGATGGTTGGGAGTAACGGATTAGCAACCGAAGAGTTGCGAGTTCGGATCCAACCAGAGACCGTCCTATACAAAGGGGTACTAGTTAAATCAGTCTTGGCCTCAATTATCCTCACGTTGGCGTGGTGTGGAAGTAGAGATCGGGGTGAAAACTCAGGTGTGAGCTCGTCATCTGACCGTGGTTCAAAATTACGTGATGTTTTCCTTGGTTCTTTCCCTTCGGGTTTGATCCCGGACGTTCGCCAATAGCTCCGTTGTGTTGCTCCAGTGTGACGTTAATTGAAAAATACCAATACCATTACCTTCGTTTAGGGATTGATCTTGGATCATCGCCAATGGTCCGTTGTATTGCTCCAGTGAGACGTTAATTAAATACCTATAAACCATTCGGGATTGATTCCGGATAGTCGTCAATAGCCCGTTGTGTTGCTCTAGTGCGACGTAACTTAATTACCATTACATACCAAGCAACAAAAAAACCCGGCAAATTCCTGACGACTTGATGTTTCGTTATTAGTCAGATTTCTCAGATTTTGGTGGACGAGATATCTCGTTATTAGAAGAACGAACGAGATTTTAATATGGTATTATCTAGACGAGAAATCTCGTCATTAACAAAATTTGTCAGATCTCGTGGAAAGATACCTCGCCGTAGTCACTTGAGGGTTAAACATTCTAACCCTTATGATTCAAACATAACTCGAGCCTTTCTCTAACCAGAGAACGGAAAACACAGTTCGGTTCCAGATCCTTTAGCCGAATTCGAAGGTCCTGCCATCGAATATGCATCGACTGCAAACCGACTCTTCAAATTCCGTTTGAACTTTCCCTCTGAAATGTCATTAGCAAAATTTGTCAGATATCGTGGAAAGATACCTCGCCGTAACCACTTGAGGGTTAAATCTTCTAACCCTTATGATTCAAACATAACTCGAGCCTTTCTCTAACCAGAGAACCGAAAACACATTTCGGTTCCAGATCCTTTAGCCGAATTCGAAGGTCCTGCCATCGAATATGCAAACCGACTCTTCAAATTCCGTCTGAACTTTCCCTCTGAAATGTCATTAGCAAAATTTGTCAGATCTTGTGGAAAGAGATACCTCGCCGTAACCACTTGGAGGGTTAAACCTTCTAACCTTTATGATTCAAACATAACTCTAGCCTTTCTCTAACCAGAGAACTGAAAACACAGTTCGGTTCCAGATCCTTTAGCCGAATCCGAAGGTCCTGCCATCGAATATGCATCGACTACAAACCGACTCTTCAAATTCCGTCTGAACTTTCCCTCTGAAATGTCGGGAAAACTCGGGTCGAAGTCAAGGCTCCAGGGCAGTCTGTGTCAACATTTGCGGAAAGGAAAATTCCTGTTTGATGAACGTGAGATTTTGATTAAAAGTCTTTAGAGGACTTTTGTGTGTGGGGGCGGATCGCCTTTCAAGAGACCGATGTGGAGGGTTTTATGGAGAGGGCTATTTTGGGAGATGGGGCTTGGGAAGTTGGGATGTCTGGCTCAAATCAGGGGAATGATCGGTTTATTGGAAGTCATTGGTGACAGTGACGTAGTAAGAGGAGGGGGGACTCTCAGAATCCTGGCTCCTCTCGAAAGCGTCGCCGCGGTGACCCGGTTGGAAGAGTAACGGATTAGCAACCGGAGAGATGCGAGTTCAAATCCAGCCAATTACCGTCGTGTACAAAGGGAGCTGGTGCTCGTTAAATCTGTCGTGCCCACAAATGTCCTCACGTTGGCGTGGTGTGGAAGTTCGGAGAGTGGGGTGCCAGCTCAGGTGTGACCTCGTCATCTCACCGTGGTTCAAAAATTACGTGTTGCTGTCCTCGGATCTTTCCCTTTGGGATTGATCCCGGACCATCACCGGTGGCCCGTTGTGTTGCTCCAGTGTGGTGTTAATTAAAATACCTACCTATCTTTATTGAAATAGGTTCCCCACATTAACCCTCCTGGTGTTTGTCTCGAAGAGGTATGCATTTTTAATTAACGTCTCACTAGAGCAACACAACGGGCTATTGAAGACAGTCAGGGGGGGTATTTCAATTAACGTCACACTGGAGCAACACAATGGGCTATTGGTGACGGTCCGGGATCAATCCCAAAGGAAGACAGTCAGGGATCAAACCCCAAGGGAAGGAATCGAGTACAACACCTCTTGATTTTGAACCACGGTCGTCTCGAAGAGGTATATCGTCATTAGCAAAACTAGTCAAATCGTGATGGACAAGTTATCTCGTTCTCAGAAAAAATTAACCTAATCTCATCATCAGCAAACAATCGGCATTATCCTGATCATGAGATATCTCGTTCTCAGAAAAAAAACTAACTTAATCTCGTCATCAGCAAACAATCGGCAATATCCTGATCATGAGATATCTCGTTATCAGCGGAATTGATCAGATCTATATGGATGAGATATATCGTAGATACTTGTATAACTAGACATGTTAACAAAGTTCAGTTTTGAAAGCAAAAATAAGATAAAATAGTTCCAATGGACAACGAAGAGTATTTTTGTTTATTGAATCGATATGCAATAAAAGTGCGAAAATTTCTTTATTTCCTGTTTTTTTGCAATTCATATTTGGAGTATAAAAACAATTATGAAAACCTGAAATTGTGTGACTTTTGTAGTATCGACAGTGGTATTTTGTTCCATTCTTATTTCAGTTTTCCAATGTCCTTGAATGGTTTTCGGTCGAGATTTCAATAATACTCTTTTTAAAAGTCCAAAAGCACAAAATTCCATGGGTGAGACATCTGCATATTTATTAGGAATATCAGTAAAGGGTATTGACTTGATACCAGTTTCTTGTTCCCTTTTTTCCAAGAATATAATAGTGGATTTAGATGTGTGGCTGCTTGCTTTATCCTGATGCAGCTCTACTGATTGTTGGCTCTGTGGGTAAAGATATGGTATTTCTCTTTTGAATATTGGGGATAAAATATGTCTTGATAGTATGTGAGAGTTGATTTTTTTTCCACTCTCTACTTCTAATTTTCCATTATATGCAAAACCGGCAACAATCATAAATACCTTAGAGAAAGGTTCTTTAGATTTTTTGAACCCCACGTTTAAAGATTTTTCACCCCTTTTACGATAACAAATTGCTCTCTTTTTTATTGCAATCATTTAAATACACCCACGCCTCGTCTATTGTCACATATTACAATCTTTCTCCAGCTAAACGTTTCTCATACAGAATTCTGCAGTTGGTACTGCATTCTGGAAATATGTCGTGGAGATAGACGATGAACATTGTATTTTTTGGCTTTTTCAAGATTCAAATCACTGTTAATTATTTTATTTACAGTTGAAACTGAACGTTTTAATGACTTTGCAATAGACCTTTGACTTGGCGGATTCTCTCTTAAAATTAAAGATCTTACCTTACAAATATTCTCTGAAATTCTTTTCTTTTTTGGATACGTATTTGGAAGTATTTTTCCACTGTTACGTTTTTTCCTTTCTAAATAATATTATTTATCGTACCTTTAGATATCGAAAAACCATGAATTTTTGAATAATTGAATAGCATAATTCTCTTCAGAAGAGCCGAAACATAGCCTTCTATCCATTGCTTAATCAAAAGCGCCATTTTGAAAGTAAACAAAACTCTGAGTTAGCAGCCGCGATAAGTTATACTTTAACTACACTCATGTCCAAAATTATCTTTACATGCATAAAATCACGGATTTCTCAGAAACTGTGAACTATAATTTTGTGAATTTCTGTGAAATGATACATAGCATCATAACACATAAATACAAAGGAAACAATTTAAGAGCACTGCAAATGATATAAAACTGTCGCATGGAACAATAAAAATGGCAATAATATGTGACAAGGAGAGTTCAGAAAAAAATTAAGGCTTATGAATTTAACATGGAATGTGATCTCCCCTGACGTGTACACACATATCACAACGTGTTTTAATGCTGGCAATAATGTTGTTAACCATAGTTTGGGGAATTAAGTTCCACGCCTCCAGCAATGCGGTCTTCAGGGCATTTATATCTCTAGGAGGAGGATGTCTCCATGCAACTGCTTTTCCAAGGTAGTACCATAAGTTCTCTATCGGGTTCAGATCAGGAGATTTTGCTGACCACGGTATTCGCTCCATGGCTTCACTTTCAAGGAATTCGTCAACGAAGTTTGCTCGATGTGAACGAGCATTATCGTCCATAAATAAAAAGTCAGATCCATATGCACCTCTGAAAAGTCTTACATAAGGTTCTAAGACTTCATCCCGATATCTCTGGCCGGTCAAAGATCCGCTGTTGAAAACGTGTAGGGGCGTACGTCCATTGATCATTATTCATCCCCATACCATCACACCTGCACTATCGAAACGGTCACGTTCCATAATGTTCGAACGAAGATTTCGCGTTCCTGACCCCTCCAGATGTAAACACGTTTAGAATCAGATGTTAAACTAAACCTGAACTCGTCAGTAAAGAGAACATGAGTCCATTGGTGTTCACTCCAGTTCTGATGTTCTTTGCACCAATTAAAGCGATCCCTATTTTGTTGTGAAGACAGTGAAACACATACCCTTGGTTTTCTGGCATAAAGGCTTTTTTTATTAAGCCTTCTGTTTACAGTTTGCCGTGATACAATAGTTCCAGTAGCGGCTGCAACCTCTGAACTTAACTGTCGAGCAGTAGACTTCCTGTTAGGACGGGCAATTATTGCCGGATATCGATCTTGAGAAGCAGTTGTTATTCGTTTACGACCTTGTACTGGCCTCCTTACAACAGTTCTAGAGTTTTGAAATTGTTTTCATAGCGTAGAGACTGTCTGTCTTGAAATATTCACACATCTCGCTGCTTCCATAATAGTCTGCCCTGCTTCTAAACGGCCGATAATTCGCCACTTCACAGATTCTTCCAAATGATACTTCGGAGCCATAACAAACCGTTTTGATTCCTTACACACTGAAATCAAACGCTGTATTGCAGAAATTCACTCAGATATTAACTTTGCGCAAAGCGTTTGATGACCGTCGGATGACGAAACGCTTTGATTTGCATATCAGAAACCGTTTGATCACTTTTGATTGTGTAATGCTAATTAGGCTTGTCTTTCACACATTCCCTGCAAAAATGGATTGCATCGATTGGGTATTTCGTGGATTATCATTATTTTTGGGTATGTAAAGATAAATTTGGACATGAGTATTTAATTGCTGTGAAAATAAAATTCCTTCGTAGCATACAATTTTGTAACAGCTCATGGGAATCGTTCAAAAAATATCCGAACAGCCTCTTGTAGTCATCCATGCATGATTTCGAACCCTTTTGACCCTCTTGACCTATAGAATCTTACCTGGGATTCTCTTAACCAATAGATGGTTATTTAGTCATTACACGTATTCACGATAATCGAACTTCTCAAAATTCCAGTGAAGTTCACAGGATTAACTCGTGATTAAAAGTATTTATGTTGGAACAACGTACTGAGCCATTTTTTTGAGTTACTCCATATTTATCGTTGTTTGAATTCGTTCCGTGACAATTTTGAACTGCTTTTCAATGTCTAATTTTGAATTTCCTTCATTTCTAACCAGTTTTGACTCTCTTGATCATTAAAATATTCCTTATGGTTCTCTCAACCTATACAAATGGGCCATGGTAGCACGGTTGGAAGAGAAACTGATTAGCCAATGGAGGCTTGCGAGTTCGAATCCAACCAAAGACCGTCGTGTACAGCGGGGCTAGTGTATGTTAAATCTGTCGTAGCTTCAAATGTCCTCGCGTTGGCGTGTAAACTTTGGAAGTGGGGTGCCAACTCAAGTGTAACCGTGTCATCTGATCCCGGACTGTTGCCCATTGTGTGTGTATGTGTCTATTATTTGATATTGTGTGCCATGCCTCTGCAACAGCATGACCAAATATGGCCCTTGCGCCATAAAACCCCAAGAGAACCAACCAACCCAGACTGTCGCTAGTAGCCAGTTGTGTTGCTCCAGTGCGACTTTAATTAAAATACCTACCTACCGAATGTTTTTATGTTAATTAAAGCTTATGCACAAGGTTAGATTATAAACTAAAAAATAGCTAATAGATGGCAAGTTCGTTTGGTCTAAGAATAATATATTATTCAATAATTTCTGAAGAAACGTGTTTTTCTACCGAGAAAAACATTTATGTAATTTGAAGTGCTTGAATGCATGAAGTAATTCCTTTGTAGTTATTTATATCTATAATGGATTTTCTCTGAAATATGGTAATGCAACTCGGATAAACACAAAAAGCTTCCTTTCAAATGTAAATTAAATTTGTAAGGTACACGTATCCTATTGCTTATCAATACTAATAGGTTGTTATAGCAACTAATAACCTTTAATAATGTATAACAATGGCAATAAATTGGAATAACAAGCAAATGGCATGATAAATATTCGATAATTATATACTCAAACTCAATTAACATTCATTTATTGTTTAACTTAAAGAACAAGCATGTTTATTCACTGAATCCGATATATTGAAGCTTTCAATTTAATACCAATTCACTTGGGGCTGATGATGTTTATTATTTACCTTTGTGTTGCAAATGACATAATTAATACATTCATGAAAAACAAATAACTTCTCTCCAAAAAAGACAATAAATCCGAAAGTCCTTCAGGCGGTGTAAAGAATTGTCCATTTTTGTCGTTTTCATTATTGAACTGATTGTTCGTTATTGTTATTGTTCCGAGCCTTTGTTCCAATTAATCACTATTAAAAATGAAAGCCGAAACTGAGAGCGGATTTTATCCCCCGAACTGAGAGAGAATTTTCTCTCTGCACGTAATAAATAATTATCCTCAGAAACTTTTCCACTGCATCGTTAATTCTCTATCAAAAGCATCACTCTAAAACGCTTTCTGATTGCAATCATGATTAATTTGCTGCGTGATGCCACGACGCGTATGAAATCCTCATGAAAAAAACCCGAAAAGCAAAAATAAACCCCCATTAAAAGAACAATATATCATTTAGGCGCATTTTCAACGGAATAAAAGTGACAATCATTTAAAAGGATTGTTATGATAATGAAAACGAAAAACCAAAAAATGGAACGGTCCAAGGAACGATTTCTTTAATAAGCAACGACGCCATTACGCTGTTGGAAATTTAGAAAGGGTCCTGTCACAATATAAGGCACATCATTTTAATTAGATATTTCAAAGCCCGGAATGGCATCGTGTGCATTTGGAAGGGGAGTGGGAAAAAAACAGAACAAAAAGGGTGGACTGGAGTTAAATAATGAATTCCAAAAGCGGAAGCGAGGCAAATGGGGGAGGGCCCGGGGCATGTCTGAGCGCGTTATCGTCTGCCGGTTTCTGAAAAGATGTTTAATTGTTTGCTAAGGTTTTGATACGAAGAGTTGAGTCGCACCCGATTGAGTTCTACGTGCAAGAGCCCGAAGGCTCGGTTTTGCTGATAAAAATGGCAACTGGGGGTGCTGCGACTTGCCGGCTTTTCGGAACGCGCCCCCTATGGGATTGCGTAATTGGAAAGTTAAGTCGGGGACAAAAGCCGGAGTTTTTGAAAAAGTTTTCCCGGAAAACTTCGAGGATTAGGTAATGAGCGATTGATTTCCGGAAAGAAACCAGGTCTCGGTAATCAAGTAGGAGTTTGCGAGACTGCTCTGTGGTCGTACCCCGTAGCTAAAAGTTACGCCTAGTCAAATTACTTAAATTATCCGCTGTGTTAAAACATCGAAAAATGCGGGTGCAATTATTTCGGAATTTGTTTAAGACTGGAGAATATGTGATTTGTTCGGAGCTGAAAGTTTTGACGTAAACTTCAGGCACTGGCGATTAGAAGCGCAAACAATTGTATTGAAATTTCTGAAAGAGAGCACTCAAATGTCCTGTCTGCACAAGTTGTACGTAATTAGAGGATGTTCAGGGTTTTGATACAATCTAATTACTGACTTGGCGCCTTCGAATCCCACTCTTGCTGTGCCGATTGTACTAGGGGATGCAAAATGCTCCTAGACTCGAGAATTTTATATTGAAAAGAGGGTATTAAACTGAACACACATCAAGAAACAAAGTTTATTAAAACAATATTACGAATTTGTTTTGAAAAAGTTCATGCTTTTATATACCCGAGTTTATATCCAGACAAACCAAATAGCCTCTCTTTCCTCAGCAATTTCGTTGCTTTGTCCGCTTCATTAGGGTTCTTTCCTCTTTCAATTGCACGGACGTGACAGTTTCCAGTTTGACCGAAAATCGGTAGGTAGGTATTTTAATTAACGTCACACTGGAAAACAAAACGGGCTATTGGTGACGGCCCGGGATCAATCCCAAAAGAAAAGAACCGAGGACAACACAACGCAATTTTGAACCACGGTCAGATGACGAGGCAAATCCTGAGCTGGCACCCCACTCTCCAAACTTCCACACCACGCCAACGTGAGTACATTTGAGGCCTCTACAGATTTAGCATGCACAAGGCCCCTTGGTACACGACGGTCTTTTGGTTGGATTCGAACTCGCAATCCTCCGCTTGCTGGTCCGTTACTCTTCCAACAGGGCCAGACTGAAAATCGGTGTCAAGCGTAATTTTTCTCTGAGTTTGCACAATGAACTAACATACGAGTTGTACAGGTTCGATTCACCTTTGGTGTACATTTTCTGTGTCACTAAAAATCTCCTTGTGTGTGTCGATTTGCTTGACGTTACGAGATCCGACCGATTTTGCAAATGACGTGATAATTCACCATCGCGATATTGCCGATTTTTTTATGATGACCACATCAAGACCCCGTCAGTTTCCTTCTGATGACGAGATATTTTGTTCATCGAGATCCCGACCGGTTTTGTTAATTACGAGAAATCTCGTTATCAAGATATTTCTGATTTTGTGATGATAACGATGCCAATATCTGGCTGGTTTTCTTCAAATGGTGAGATATCTCGTCCATCAAGATCGGGTGAGTTGTCTTCTAATGACGAGCTATTTCTTCTATCAAGATCTTGTCCGTTTTCTTCAATGGTGAGATATCTCATCCATCAAAATCTGGTGAATTGTCTCACGAAATACCACGCCGAGACAACCACCAAGAGGGTTATAACTGTTAGTGTCTAAGATTAGTTGAAATTCCTCGTTTAATATGCACATAAAGTCTCTCTTACTTTTTGTACGAGGGGATTCAAAAATTACCGCACTTTATTTTTAACTTCATTTACACCAAAGTAGAAGTTGAACAAGTTCATCATTTTTCTACAGTCTCCTTCCTTTTCGATGCACTTGGTCCAGCGGTCCACAAGCTTGCGTATTCCCTCCAAGAAGTTTTTCGGTTGCACCGAAATGCTTTCACTTCTTTGTCCGTATAACCTACAGAGAACACGGTGCGGCCATGTTTCAATGAAGCAAAAGCAATAAAAATTACGCTATCCAGGTTAAACTTCGGTAAGGTGACCGCAGTAGTATCAACTCTAAGCATGCATACGCACAAGACAGTGATAAATTTAAAGATGTGTTATAGGGAAAGAACGGATAATTTTTGACTCCCCCTGGAAGCATATCGACAGTTTCAAATTTTATTTCCAAATAAAAGCGGCAATTTAGATAACATTTTACAGCTCCATAAATCAATATTCACCCCCAAACGACTACCCAAATGCAATCAAATATACCAACTTCCGAAAACAAGAAAACTGCCTATGAAATGAATTGAATCCAGTTTCCCGTAATCCAAAAACCACCCGCCGTTCGATCCTAAACTGCAAAAAAGCGGGACAGCATCCTCCCTCATATAAATTCCTAACTATTACTTAGTATCCTCCTTTGTCGAAAACTATAAACCTCACTTTCTTATAGTCTCAAACCCACGAAACGCAGCAAGTGAAAAGAAAAAATACCCCACCAAGCCACTCTACAAAATATACAACCATATCATCTCCACTTATGAAAGCTTTCTATGGCAGGGGCATTAAATAAAATCCTACCACAAGAAATCTTGAAAAATTACTCCACAAATTATAGTACAGAACGTCGGAACGATTTAGGACGATGCGTTCTTTATAACATTCTCCTCTCCCTGGATATTTTCTCTATTTTCCCTTCATACCCCTTAATGTATTTTCGAGAGGTATAAATTACTGGCTTTTTCGAACAAGCGGTCGTATTCATTTTATAAGGACATGGATGTAATGCAATTTTGGATGCGAAGTCACTGCGTGATGCAGAGCAGAGATACGAGGGTTCGGTTTTTCCCGATGAAGTAGAGGAAAGTGTATATATCACACATGACGGTTAAGAGCAGTTTAAGAGGCCGTGGTCAGGAATGTATTGTGGGAGTAATGGGGTGGTTGAGTGGTCTGTGGGGATGGTTTTAGGGGAATTTGTTTTGGGGAATTAGAATTGGAAAAGCTTTTACTCAAATTAAAATGACGGGGTCTGGTGTTTTTTCCGGTTAAAGGTTTAGCGGGAATCGGAATTCGGAGAGCCGTAAATGACATTTTATATGCTTGAAAAGAGATGGAATTTAAAGCGATTTCGGAATATAAATACAGTATTTTCATTAGTATGGGATGCAGGTTTTCATCATGTGTCATTTGTTTTGTTTCTTCTCTTACTGGTTGGGGGTTCTGTTTGATAACCAAATTATAACCTCTTGATTATATATACAGATTACAGCGTCAACGAATAAATTGCCGTATATGTTCAACGTGAACATATGTTCGGCATGTGGACATGCGTTGCTTTACATGTTCTACGTCTGAGCATTTAAGAATGCGATGTTGTATATGATGAACATGTGTACACGTGTTGCTGTACATGTGCAACATGTATTGCTTTACATGTTCAACGTTTGAACATGTGTTGCCTTAAACGTGCAACATGTATACATAAGATGTTGTACATGATCAAGATGTGTGCACGTGTTGCTGTGCATGTTCAACTTTTGAACATGTGTTGTGTTAAACGTTCAGAATATGTACATACGGTGTAGTACATAATCAAGATGTGTGCATGTGTTGCTGTATATGTTCAACAAGTGTTGCTGTACCTCTTCAACATTTGTTGCATTACATTTCAACATGCGAACATGTGTTGCCTTAATGTTCCCAATGTGTACATATGTTGCTTTAAATATCCAGCATATGTACATGTGCTGCCTTTAATGTTCAGCAGGCGTACATATGGTATCATACATGATCAACATGTGTACATTTGATGCCGTACATGGTTAACATGTGTTGCCGTACGTGCTCAACATGTGAACAATTGTTGACTTGAATTTGGAGCATGTGTAAATTAGTTTCCTTAAATGTTGACTTGTACATGTTGCATATGTACATGTCTTGTTCAGCATGTGTAGTTCCTTACATGTTCAGTATATATAAGGTGTTGAACATGATCACCATGTGTTGCTGTAGATATTCAACATGTGTTGCCTTATATGTTGCATCATGTTTATATGTGGTACAGTACATGTTCAACACGTATTGCCACATATGTTAGACATTTGTACACAGCTTTCATCAGCGTATTACACTGTTCATCATCGTGAAATGTTGCATGTTACCCTTACAAAGGAAACATCTAAAATGACGATTGTCGTACCTCTAACAAACCCAGGTGTTGCCTGAAGACATCCATACCTGTTTGAATACGGCCTTATTTTGTGTTCACTTCCTACACTTATAATTTGTACACGGAGTTAAAAAACACCTGTTTACCTTATTAGCTTCAATATATCTAGCCTTAAGAATTCAGTGGTCTAATTAACCCCACCAAACTGATAACTGAACTATGCATAAATTAAGTATTTGTATAACAGAAAACATTAAAACATGATTACGTATAAAACATTTTTGCGTATATATGAGAGTGGCGATCGTTGTGGTTCAGTGGATTTGACCACTACTCTTGGAACCTGCGAGCTGTAGGTTTCGCAGAATCGATTCCGGTACATTCCCTGAGTGTATTTCCCACTTCTGTTTCAGTAAAATTTTCCCTTTTTGTGAAGAAATTTGGCTGAATAGCACCTTAGCCAATTCACAGGCGCACCTTAAGATCAGGAGTTGTATTGAGGCTGCTGGAGATAGATGATCGGCTTCAAAATTAAAATAAAATCTTCTGTCTTTTTTTCTCTACTACCCCTCTTTAGAACTAAATACTTATTCTTGCCTCCTATGCAAATGTAAAATTACCTACATTATATTCTCCTTTATTTACTAAAAACTTATCTTTTTCTTACTCTATTTTTACCTATCTTCTTTATTGATCTAATATGTTTAATTGTTCATGTTTGTCCAATGTTTTGTACATATCAAAGTTCTGTCTATGGATTGTATCCTTATTCTTATCTACTGTTGTTCTGATTCCCTCTCTAATGTATTCAAAAGCATTTTCCAATGTATATATCTATTGTTGTTCTGATGTTCTGATTCCCTCTCTAATGTATTCAAATGTATTTTCCAATGTATATATCTACTGTTTTGATGTTCTGATTCCATCTCTATTGTATTCAAAAGTATTTTCCAATGTATATATCTACTGTTGTTCTGATGTTCTGATTCCCTCTCTAATGTATTCAAAAGTATTTTCCAATGTATATATATATATATATATCTACTGTTGTTCTGATGTTCTGATTCCCTCTCTAATGTATTCAAATGTATTTTCCGATGATTCAAATATATTTGAATATATTGAATTTGAATATATTCCAATGTATTCAAATTCAAATAAAAGCCTCACGTGCACAGAGAGGTAGGCGGCTGGGCTTTCCTAGTGTGACGGGTTGGGTACCTTGCGACCCTTTGGTGCTGAAAGTCTGGTTTGATCCCGGACCGTCGCCAATAGCCCTTTGTGTTGCTCGGGTGCGACGTTAATTAAAATACCTTCCTATCTAAATCCGTAAAGGTAGATGCACTAGTGTTTTGTGGTAGAACATGTTTCATGTAGGTTGAGTGGATTTACTTGGCACAAAGGCCATGTTTCGACGAAAACAGAGTCGACAGGCTTAGAGATATGCCATTGGGCAGTGGAGGGGCAGCTGAGGATATAGTGAACGGCGTCGCCCACTATATCCTTGGAGCGAAACTGCAAAACCTCCAAATTTAATCAACAAGGCCTATAATACACGTTTCGTAATTGCTTTCTTAATAAAAGGAAAAACGCTGATAAACAAACATTCTTAAATCCCTATCTAATTTAAATCCGAATTTATGAGGTATAAGTATTTTAGGTATTTTAATTAGCTTCGCACTGGAGCAAAACAACGGGATATTGGCGACGGTCCGGGATCAATCCCCAATGGAAAGTTTCTAGTTAGGTAGGTTTTCCAATTAAGGTCACACTGGAGCAACACATCGGGCTATTTGAAAGATTCTGGGACAACATCACGTAGTTTTGAACCACGGTCAGATGACGAGGTCACACCACAACTGGCACCAGACTCTTCACATTTCCACACCAAGCCGATGTGAGGTCATTGGAGGGGCCACGACACATTGAACATGCACCAGCCTCCTTTATACGCGACGGTCTTCGGTTGGATTCGAACTCACAACTCTCCGATTGCTAATTCGTTACTCTTCCAAACCGGATACCCCTCTACATTTACAGAAAAAGTCTCAACGAGTAATAGGATATACGAATATTAAAATATATTCCAAAACAATACAATAACGTGTACAGTATTGTAACCGGGTTATTAATCCAGCAACAAACTGACAACATCCTCATCCCCATCCTCCTCTTCCACTCAACCCCATCATCTGCCCCCTTTCATCTGCGATCCTTCATCCTCCTATTAAGCTCAACAGGGCGTCCCATGTATAATATATACAGCCAGCGGCCCTCTATTAATTGCCCGATATATACGTTGGCCCATATCTTCCGGCCCATCTGTTGACAAGCTGGCCAGTCGGATGGTCAAGATCGATCAGGCTCTGGGCTAATCATATTTGCTGTTCTCCAGAGATTGGCACGCCGTGTTATTCCACGCTGGGTGGGGTGGAGGAATGGGGATGTATGGAACAGGATGGGGTCGTTTGCAGAAAATCTGTTTTCGTTTGGATGAAATAGGTGTTTATATTTTTGAAGCGCCGGATTTCGTTCAGCAAAAAATGACGTATTGCATTGTCCTTGGGTGCCGTAGGTTACCTCTTACCTCCCGATTTGTCAGGTTAAAGTGGTGTCTAGGTCACCCACGGAGAAAGTGGTTGGTACACTCATAGGGAGGCGCGACGGCCGCCGTTGTGCCCAGGGGTGCCCCAGCGGCAGGACGTCTCTGTTCCAGAACGGCACCGTGCAACAATCAAAAATAATATTTACATGAGCCATCTTAAAGCTATTACATGCTATTACTATTAATTTTTTTTTAGCAGGTTTTCATACAATATGTACATTTCCCCTTAACTAAATCAAGATACAATATAACAAAAGATATCGGTATTTCATGAGTTAATCTTAAAACTACAAATTCTTTGATGGCGGCGATAACAGTACAAGTCAAAAAATGACATTTTTTAAAACAAACAATTTAATATTTCATATTGTGAATGAATAAAATTTATGAAATCAGTTCTGCACCTTATGTCTGACAACTTTAAAGGGGAAATTAGGAGAAATTTTGGATGTGGCTCTGTGACAAAATCAAGTTGTACTGTTCGTACCAAGAAAATTGTGCATATCACAATTGACTTGTACTGTTATTGCCGCCCATCAAAGAATTCATACAATAATTTGTTTCCTTTTAAACACATATTATCATACATTAATTACATTTAACCTTACGCATTGTTCTTCATGGGGCTAGCTTTTAATCAGGTCAATATTGTTGTTTAGAAAAGTCATTATGGCCTATAAGTTTTTGTACTGTAAGTTTTTTGCTGTATTAACTGCTCAGGCTTCATAGTTGCTCTTGGTTGGCTCACTTACATGATTGATGCAGGTGAGTGGGCAACCAAAAATATAATGATCCGTGTTCCGTTATCGCCACAGGTGCATTGGTCACAGATGATGAGCCGGAACCTATGCAGGTAGCTGGAAAACGGGCCATGGTCAGTGAAAGAGGATGTTAGTTGACCACAGCTTGACTACTTTCGGGGGTTGACTGTTGTAAAAAACATGTACGTTCTTCCCGTTTCTCCTGTTTCCCAGCTGTCCTGAGGCCCTATGACTAATTTCATGGAGTTGTTTGCACTGGCCTACTGTACCAAGTAATTTTATTGATTCAACCTTCTGATCGTCAAGTTGGTTTGTTTGGGAGTTTTATGGCGCAACGGCCATATTTGGCCATGCTGCGCTAGGCAACAAGATGTACAATATAAAGTAATAGACACGCACAATGAAAGTTTTACTGACACAGAAGTTAGGAATACACACAGGAAGGGATGCGCCTGACAGGAATCGAACTGGCGCCGCCTGCAACTTGAAGATTGCTAGCGCAATAGGCATACCCACTGAGATATGACCAGAATCCTTTGGAAAGATTATACTTGTCTAGAAGATCCAAACTGATTAGAAATCATGCGGGTAAGACAGCAGGTCTATTATGAAGAATAGGCTGCTTTGGAAGGAGTCTATTGACCTATTCTATGGAATAGAATTGTTTGGAAAGATTATATTTACTCATTTCCTTAGAATAGAATCACTTGAAAAGATTATTTTGCTAATTTCTGTAGAATAGAATCTCTTTTAAATATTCTATTGTTTCTTTCCTTAGAACAGAATCGTTTGGTTTTGAGTTTTTGTATGGCGAAAAGGCCGTGCAAGCCATATAATATCAATGTAGGATACTCTAACCACTTTAGGATGAGTTTCTACTTTAGCAAAAGGGATAAAAGTGACATAATTAACAATTAAAGAATTTATTTACAAATAAAGGGGAATATTTACAGATTAAAAATAGTTAACAATTTCATTTCATCGAGAATTAGTTAGACGTGGCCGCACGCCATCCTCTTCTCGCGTCATCGTTCAGCAAATGTCTCTGGACTCTCTCTGAGAAAATCGTCACGTTATATCTGTCGAACCCGAAGGGAAAGAACCAAGGACAACACCATGTAATTTTGAATCACAGTCAGATGACGAGGCAACACCTAAGCTGACACTACACTCCAAGCTTCAACACCACGCCAACTTGCGGACGTTCGAGGCCATGAGAGATTTAACGTGTACCAACCCCCTTTGTACACGACGGACTTTGGCTCGATTCGAACTTGCAACCCTCCGATTACTAGTCCGTTAATCTTCCATCCGGGCTACCGCGGCCCTTGAGGTGCCAGATTTCGTTGACAAAAATGGCGAATTGCACTGGCTTATACTACCAAATATTTTTTATTTAACCCTTTAAACTTAGCGTCACGGTAGCCCTGTTCGAAGAGTAACGGATTAGCAACCGGAGGGTTGTGAGTTCGGCTCTCAATCCAACCAAAGACCGTAATGGCTTTAGAATGATATAATTTGGAACGATTCCATTGGGCTTTACCTTGGAATATTATCCTTTGGAAGAATCCATTAGTCCATAGAACAGAATGCTTTAGAAAAATTTAATTGATCCAATCTGTTAAATACAATCCTTTGAAAGGTTGGGCCGTGAAGGACCGGTTAAAAGAGTAACGGATTAGCAAGCGGAGAGTTGCGAGTTTGAATCGAACCAAAGACCGTCGTGCACAAAGGGGCCTGGTGCATGTTATATCTGTCGTGGCCTCAACTATCCTCACGTTGGCGTGTTAATTTAGAGAGTGGGGTACCAGCTGAGGTGTGACCTCGTCATCTGCCCGTGATTCAAAATTACGTGGTGTTCTCGAGTCTTTCCCTGAGGGTTTGATCCCGGACAGTCGCCAATAGCATGTTGTGTTGTTCCAGTGCGACGGTAATTAAAATACCTACTTACCTGGTGTTTTATCTTCCTGTCGAAAACTGTCTTGTAGTGGCTAGACTGATACAAAACCGTTTCCTTTTTGGATCTTCTGGTGCACGTTATATCTGTCGTGGCCTCTAACGTCCTTGGCGTGGCGTGTAAGTTTGGCGAGGGTTGTCAGCTCAGTTGTCGTCCTCTTCATCTGATTATGGTTCCAAATTACGAGGCGCTGTCCTCAGTTCTTTCTTTTCGGGTGACCGTAGCCAATAGCCTGTTGTGTTGCTCCAAGTGTGACGGTATTTAAAATACCTACTTTTCCCTAAGGAATTGTTCCCGGATCATCGGCAATTGCCCGTTCTGTTGCTCCAGTGCGACCTTAATTAACCACGTACCTGTTTGGATCGTAATTCCCCTTGAAGTTATAGGGCAGTTTGTTCCCGGACCATCGGCAATTTCCCGTTCTATTGCTCCAGTGCGACCTTAATTAACCACTTACCTGTTTGGATCGTAATTCCCCTTGAAGTTATAGGGCAGTTTGTTCCCGGACCATCGGCAATTGCCCGTTCTGTTGCTCCGGTGCGACCTTAATTAACCACGTACCTGTTTGGATCGTAATTCCCCTTGAAGTTATAGGGCAGTTTGTTCCAGCACCATCGGCAATTGCCCGTTCTGTTGCTCCGGTGCGACCTTAATTAACCGCTTACCTGTTTGGATCGTAATTCCCCTTGAAGTTATAGGGCAGTTTGTTCCAGCACCATCGGCAATTGCCCGTTCTGTTGCTCCAGTGCGACCTTAATTAACCACTTACCTGTTTGGATCGTAATTCCCCTTGAAGTTATAGGGCAGTTTGTTCCCGGACCATCGGCAATTGCCCGTTCTGTTGCGCCGGTGCGACCTTAATTAACCACGTACCTGTTTGGATCGTAATTCCCCTTGAAGTTATAGGGCAGTTTGTTCCAGCACCATCGGCAATTGCCCGTTCTGTTGCTCCGGTGCGACCTTAATTAACCGCTTACCTGTTTGGATCGTAATTCCCCTTGAAGTTATAGGGCAGTTTGTTCCCGGACCATCGGCAATTTCCCGTTCTATTGCTCCAGTGCGACCTTAATTAACCACTTACCTGTTTGGATCGTAATTCCCCTTGAAGTTATAGGGCAGTTTGTTCCCGGACCATCGGCAATTGCCCGTTCTGTTGCTCCGGTGCGACCTTAATTAACCACGTACCTGTTTGGATCGTAATTCCCCTTGAAGTTATAGGGCAGTTTGTTCCAGCACCATCGGCAATTGCCCGTTCTGTTGCTCCAGTGCGACCTTAATTAACCACTTACCTGTTTGGATCGTAATTCCCCTTGAAGTTATAGGGCAGTTTGTTCCCGGACCATCGGCAATTGCCCGTTCTGTTGCTCCGGTGCGACCTTAATTAACCACGTACCTGTTTGGATCGTAATTCCCCTTGAAGTTATAGGGCAGTTTGTTCCAGCACCATCGGCAATTGCCCGTTCTGTTGCTCCGGTGCGACCTTAATTAACCGCTTACCTGTTTGGATCGTAATTCCCCTTGAAGTTATAGGGCAGTTTGTTCCAGCACCATCGGCAATTGCCCGTTCTGTTGCTCCGGTGCGACCTTAATTAACCGCTTACCTATTTGGATCGTAATTCCCCTTGAAGTTATAGGGCAGTTTGTTCCCGGACCATCGGCAATTGCCCGTTCTGTTGCTCCGGTGCGACCTTAATTAACCACGTACCTGTTTGGATCGTAATTCCCCTTGAAGTTATAGGGCAGTTTGTTCCAGCACCATCGGCAATTGCCCGTTCTGTTGCTCCGGTGCGACCTTAATTAACCACTTACCTGTTTGGATCGTAATTCCCCTTGAAGTTATAGGGCAGTTTGTTCCAGCACCATCGGCAATTGCCCGTTCTGTTGCTCCGGTGCGACCTTAATTAACCACGTACCTGTTTGGATCGTAATTCCCCTTGAAGTTATAGGGCAGTTTGTTCCAGCACCATCGGCAATTGCCCGTTCTGTTGCTCCGGTGCGACCTTAATTAACCACGTACCTGTTTGGATCGTAATTCCCCTTGAAGTTATAGGGCAGTTTGTTCCAGCACCATCGGCAATTGCCCGTTCTGTTGCTCCGGTGCGACCTTAATTAACCGCTTACCTGTTTGGATCGTAATTCCCCTTGAAGTTATAGGGCAGTTTGTTCCAGCACCATCGGCAATTGCCCGTTCTGTTGCTCCAGTGCGACCTTAATTAACCGCTTACCTGTTTGGATCGTAATTCCCCTTGAAGTTATAGGGCAGTTTGTTCCAGCACCATCGGCAATTGCCCGTTCTGTTGCTCCAGTGCGACCTTAATTAACCGCTTACCTGTTTGGATCGTAATTCCCCTTGAAGTTATAGGGCAGTTTGTTTCGACGATGTAATATCGCTATTTAAAAACTTAACCAGATCGTGATGGGCGAGGTACTTCATCGAAACCACACTTTATACCCTTACTTTATACCTATCTGAACATAGGTATAAATTCCTATAACTCCCGTTCTATTGCAGCCGGGTTAAAATGGTTAAATACTCAATAAGTGGACAAAGTATTAAGTCAAAAAATTAGCTGTATTCAATTCATTTGTAAGAGCGTTTAAATGTAATTAATAGCGTGAAGATCAAACAAGCCACTTCTTTTTTCTAGGGTTAAAGAGGGTTTTATTTATGTGATATATATATATATAATATTATATATATAATATATATAATATATATATATATATATAATATACATAATATATATATATATATATAAATATATATATATATAAATACATATATATATATAAAATATATATATAAATATATATATATATTATATAATATATATATATATATTATATAATATATATGTATATATATATATTATATAAAATATATATATATATATTATATAATATATATATATATATATATATATATATATATATATAACGATACCTAAAACTATCCCCTAAGTACAATTCTCACTACAGATAAGTCCCTTAGCGGTCCCCTTTTCTCCCAATCTTTGTCTCCCTATCTAAGTGGTCAATATATCCACCCCATTTCAACTCAAGCCGTCTCGTTAACTTGGACCTCCCACGGACTCTCCTGCTTTCAAATCGCCATATGTAAGATCACATTCCTCCTTCATTAAACCACCGTCTTCTACCAATGAACTTCCTTGTTAGATCTCCTGGTCCAATAATAGCTCTTAATCCTAATCCCTCTAGCGAGATCATTGAAAAGTATTCATTCTTTCACGAGCCTCTTGGGCTAAGTAGCCCTCAGAGCCGGTCCAAACTCCAAATCCTCCACGACCTCATGATGTAACTACTCGTCTACTGAAATAATTAAGAATTGGTATGAAATTTTCCGCCTCGCCATTTGTTACCAATAGATCATTATACTCAATTCAAATAGATCATTTTCTCCGGTTGCCTTACACCATTGTTGCCACTCTCGTCACGACTACAGGCTTATGAGATCTGTTATTGTGAAACACATGGCTCCAACACCATAAAACCCAAACCAAAATCCAACAGTGGCTAGAAGCAAAACTATTTTGATCTTTTATACAAGTTGTGAGAAATAAAAACAGCTTATCCAGATCTGAAGAATAGGGAGGTTTTCAGAGATTTGGAATTGTATTTTATGCAAGCATTGTGGTATTGTAATAGCAGAATGTTAATGTACATTTTAACAATTTTTCCTGCTGTAGTTCACATTTAATTCCCCAAACATTTTTATTCAAGTGTCTTCAGGACTATCCTTTAGGTGTGTACTGGCTTCACGAACCCGTGGTACCCTAGTGATCTTTTTTCCCATGACGTTTAATATTTGGTAAAAGTAGGAGGTTGCAATCCCAGGCTGCTAAAACGATATTTTTCTACTTTCGCCTCTCTATACTTCCTTTTATTACTACTGTTAACATACTTAACATTGCCTGTCCTGTGTTTGGGGCAGATTGGCCAATTGCATCATAAAACCCAAAACCGACTAACCAAATTATTCAAGTATCTGAAAACTTGAGTGTAATGCAATATTAATCTGTTATACCCAAATATGAATAGAAATTTTGTTTTACTAATAGTATCAATGAAAAAGAACAAATTGTTGGGAAATGCAAAAATAAACAATTTGTGAAATTTTCTTAAAAAACTTGTCTAATACAGCTTACCATCTAAATCAAATTCGTTCATAAGTCTCAATTTTCAAACAATCAATTTGTTATCTATATATTAATACGTGAAGAAAAAACTTTGTACTCCTTTTTAAGCACATTGCGCGCACGGAGGAGTATGAGATTTGGCATAATTAAAGTTCATATGGAGAAGGAGTGCAGAAAGATAAATTGATGTATAATATGCGTTACAAATATATTAAATTAAACAAAATAAAACATTCATTGTTTACCTTCATGTACTGTAATCTATATATTAATACGTGAAGAAAAAACTTTGTACCCCTTTTTAAGCACATGCGCGCACGGAGGAGTATGAGATTTGGCATAATTTGCCACCACATCAGTTAGTATTGAAAGTTAATTGCATCGTTTTGCTGATCAGAAACTTAAATACAAAGGAAGCATTAGTCAATGGAACAAGAATGCGCATCAAATTTATGCATCGTAATTGATTGCGAAGCTTTAACTGGAACCGCACGCAATAAGAGAATTTTGATTCCACGTATAAATTTAACATATTCCGGAACTATTTTACCATTTAACTCAATAATATAACTCAATTAATAATTTTATATCCATTTAACTCATAATATAACTTTAATATTTTACCATTTAACTCAATAATATAACTAAATTTCTAATTATACCTGCATTTGCGATGACAATAAATAAGTCTCAAGGACAAACATTCGAAAAAATTGTATTTTATTGAGGCAGCCAGTTTTTACACATGGTCAATTGTACGTCGCAGCAAGTAGAGTTCGATCATTCGATGGTTTGAGATTTTATATTTCAGAATATAACGGTCAAGGGCATTTAGCAAACGATGAAAGAGTTTTTACAAAAAACATCGTCTACACAGAAGTTTTGAATCATTAAATTCATTGTCGAACTATTTCAAGTTCAATGGACAACATTTATTTTTTTAACCACACGGTTTTTTTTTGTTTCAATAAAAAATATATAAAAAAATACGAAGCACGTATTCCTTATTTCATTTTTTGGATTTATTTTTTTATTTAAATTTTATATAATTTGAAAAAGATAGGCAAATTAACTGTGTAGCCTTGGCGAAACCTGTGGCCAGTATAGCAATAAAAAAACCCCAAGAAAATGTCAAACAACGCGTTATTGTTTTTTAGATATGGCTTAACCAAGCTAAACCGCATTTTTCCTATGACGTATTTGTACATGCTCGCAGCTTACGTAATAGAACAAAATTAAAAAAAATTATATGTAATGAATATAGAGGTATACTCTTTGACAAAAGAACCTTATTAACGTTCAAACTTAAAAATTAAATGAATTATGGTCGAATTTCGACCACTGGGCGACCACTAGTTTATATAAATCTACCATCTGAATCTATTATTGAATCTACTATTTCTCCGATTATCAATTTTTTAAATATTTCATTATGAGATTTTGAGAACTACAATGCATCAACAAATCCACATTTATTATAACATATTGCTCTATTGACATTACTTTCAAATATTCTTTCCAGTTTTATCTCAAGCAAACACAAGAAACTTTCATAAAAGGTGTCAAAATTCCATACAGCAATTTCATTTTCTGTATAGAGTAATAGTTGTTTTTCCGAAAGTATTGTACATCTTTCGAAGTTGTATTGTCATCTGGAATCAGTTTATAAAAGTAATATTGCCGAACAAAGGAAAATTTCGAGGATGAATTTGTCATCCCATCTTTACATTTCACGCGAAACCAATTTTTCCAGTTTTTATTTCTATATGGCGAGTTTTTGTTTAGATTGGATGAAATGGATTTTACTCTGGACTGTGTTTTGTATTGTGAAATATGTTTTTACAACGCAGGGAAAAACTTATATTTCAAACCATAGCGCAATATTGCATTGTGTATTTCGTACATTTTCTTGATCAAATTTATTTGTCATGGTGTAGGGTTTGTCTGCTTTGAGACAACAATATACATTCGAAAGCTTAGGAGAGGTTTATCGACTTTACAAACGTCTAGATGAAATTTGTGTTTCGCAATATTTCCCTCTATTATTTTTGTGTATACTGCACAACTGCTTTTATTACTCAAAGGTATATTTTTCTTCAGCAATAGACAACATGTTTTGATATGTCAATGAAGCTAAGAATTATCACCTAAAACTTACTATCGAAGTTATTTAACGAATTATTTATTAATATTTAAAAACTCTTTCGACAATAATCATTTATTACGCAATTACTGGAAACACTTTGCGTATATTTTATTATAATGTCTATTGTGCTATTATGTGATAACACACACATACATATATAACATTTCGACCTATAAGAAAAAATACTTTACTCATAGGCTAAACCTAGAAAAACTAGAAATGAGTGGCATTTTCTGTCAAGCTTCAATGTAGGTGGCTGTAATGTTTGTTCCACTGGCGGAATGTGTTTCTGGTATGTATTCCGAATATGACGTCCCGTGGTTGAAATGCTACAGAATTCAAATATAAGATTGTGGCATTGAAATTTATGGCTCGAGTATCCTTGTACGGATGTATAGTGTGTATTGTTCACACACGGATAAGGTATAAGAAGTCTTTCTAAGGAAAAATATTAGTATCTTGTACTAAGGAATCAGACTAGCTTCTAGTACTAAGGAATCGGGCTAGTTTCTAGTACTAAGTAATCGGACTAGTTTTTAGTTCTAAGGAATCAAACTAATCTATCTAGTAGTGAAGGTATCTAGTACTAAGGAATCGCAGACTAGTCTCCATTACTAAGGAATCAGACTAGAATATAGAGCTAAGGAATCAAACTAGTTTCTAGTACTAAGGAATCGGAGACTAGTCTCCAGTACTAAGGACTCAGAGACAGTAGAGCGGAGTATCTAGGTCTGAGGGCAGACTAAACCTGTTCTGAGGGTAGTATTTTGTCTGAAGGTAGGCTAATCCTGTCCTGAGGGCAGTAATCTTGTCTGAGAGCACACTAAGCCTGGCCGGAGGACCGCATATGGCCTGCGGCCTATAACAAACCTATTCAAAAATCCGTACCTGCTCTTCGGGCCTGACAAATAATGTTTAGAGATCCGTAACTGGCCAGGTAAACCTGTCCGGAGGATAGTATCTGGTAAACATGACATGGAAAACTGTCCGAAGGACCGTATCTATTCTGCTGTCCATTTAAATCTATCTGGAGGATCGAATCTGATCTGCTATCCTGATAAAGACATTTGACGGGCCGAATCTGGTCTGCGGGCTGGGTTTACCTATCGGTATTTGTTTATTTGGCCTGCCGGTCGGTTGAACTGTCGTATCTGTTGTCCAGTCCTGAGATCAATCTAATAGCTATAACTTATTTATCTTATGAGTATGGTTTGTTGCGGATGAACGGGTTAAACCTGAGATCAATCTAATAGCTGCTACTTATTTATCTTATGCGTATGGTTTGTTGTGGATGAACGGGTTAAACCTGAGATCAATCTAATAGCTGCTACTTATTTATCTAAAATGTATGGTTTACTGTGGATGAACGGGTTAAACTTGACCCAGAAGAGAACAACTACTTCTTAAATGTATTATAACCACTTCAATACATCTGACGAAGACACAGTTCATTTCGAATAAAAAAATTGCCAACTAACTCACCTGAATAACGTCACTGCTCTAAGAAAAACACGAGCTGATCTGATTAGGCCTGAGCGAAAGAATTTTATGCGGATTCATCAGCAATAATGAAAATCAAATTCCCTCCATAAGCCACTGTTTCACCGCCAATCCTCGAGATTGGCCCTCAGCCAATCAAGTTTACTTAGTCAAGATTCAAGGAAGGCTAAACCTGTCCGGAGGGCAATATTTCGTTTAAAGGTAGGCAATACCTACCTTTAAACGAGGCAATACCTACCAATAGGAGAGCAACATCGTGTAGGTTAAACGTGTCCTGAAGGCAGTATTACGACTGAAGGTAAGATAAACTTGTCGTGTATCTTGAGGTTAGGCAAAACTTGTCCGGAGACCGCATCCGATCTGCGGACCCGTTAAAGCTATTCGGAGAGCCCCAAATGGTCTGTGGTCCTGATAAAATTATCAGGGGTCGTATCTGGAATACGGCCAGACAAATATTTGGAGGTCCGTAACTGGCTTGCGGGTAGGGTAAACCCTCTCTGGAGGGTCGTATCTGATCGACGGGACAGGTAAATTTGACTGGAGGACCGTACCTAGTCTCCTGGTCACTTAATCTATCTGAACGGTTGTATCTGATCTGCTATCCTGATTAAAATATTTAATGGGCCGTATCTGCTCCGCGCCCTGTTAAAGTATCCGGAGGGCCAGATATGTTGTCCTGGCCTCTGATCAATCCAATAGCTTAAACTAATTTATCTCATATACGCGGTTTATTATCGATTGGATGGTTAAACCTAAGCCCAACGAGAGCAGCTACTTAAATATCTAATAACCAATTCAATACATCTGAGGAAGGCACGGTTCATTTCCGTGAATAAACGACCTATCAAACCACCTGAATAATATCACTGCTCTAAGGAAAACACAAACTGATCTGATTAACCCAGAGCAAAAAAATTTTGTGCGGATTCATCAGAAATAAGGAAAAGTCCAAATCCCCTCCATAAGCCACTGTTTCTCCGCCAATCCTCGAGATTGGTCCTCAGCCAATCAAGTTTGCTTAATCAAGATTCCGATCGCTCCGCCAATTTATCGGCAGTGGACACAAGATAAGGAAGTCGCTTAATCATATTTTATTGTAGATACCGTCTCCCGGAGTGGCCAGTACTCGGGTGATTAGAACCCCGGATTTATGGGTCAAGCCCTCCTCGGTCAGTTTTAAAGAAAGGAGTGATTTAGGTGGTGGGCTTTATCGAAATCGTTTTAGGGTTGAGATATTGCTGTTGGATTTTCTAGGTTATATCGTGATGTATTGGCAAGCGATTGCTTTAATGTTAATTTATGAGTTCGTTTTTTTAAGTTGGTGTGAAGATAAGGGATTGAAAAATGGGCATTGTTATTGATAAGGGTGGCCTTTACTCTTTTTAACTTTCCATTACGTTTATCGGTTGAGTGGGATATTGGTTTATTGGTTTACGAAATTAATTTAACACACTTTAAGGGATAGGACAGGAACTTAACCCTCTAAATGATTTTGACGAGATATCTCGTTCATCAAATCTGACCAATTTTGTTAATGTTGATATAACTTGTCATCAAAGTATTAAAGATTTTTCTAACAAGATCAATATTGTCAGTTTTGCTAATTACGAGATATTTTGTAATAAGGCAACCACTAAGGGGGAACCACAAAGTAGGTTAATGTGTTTTTTTTATTTTATAGCGCAAGGGCAATATTTGATCAAAATGTACAAGTAAATTTATTGAGAATCTACCCTGTGCGCATCTTGCCGATTTTTTTTTATAACAAATAAAGATCTGGTCAGATTTCCTGTAATGACGAGAAATCTCGTCTATCAAGATCTGGTCCGTTTTCTTCTAACAACGAGAGATCTCGTCCCTCAAGATCTGGTCAGTTTTCTTCTAATAACGACATATCTCGTTCATCAAGATCTGGTCAGATATCTTCTAACAAGAGATCTCGTTCATCAAGTTCTGGACAGATTTTTTCTAATAACGAGAAATCTCGTCTATCAAGATCTGGTCAGATTTCTTCTAACAAGAGATCTCGTTCATCAAGTTCTGGTCAGAGTTTTTGTAGTAACGAGAAATCTCGTCTATCAAGATCTGCTCAGTTTTCTTCTGTAACTATAACCAATAATCGTTATCATAGTTATTCCTCAATTGCGGGGGCCACAGTAGCTCGGTTGGAAGAGTAACGGATTAGCAACCAGAGGGTTGCGAGTTCGAATCCAACTAAAGACGGTCGTGTATAAAGGTCTCTGGTACACGTTAAATCTAGCATGGCCTCAAATGTCCTCACGTTGGCATGGCGTGGGAGTTTGAAGAGTGGGGCGGCTCAGGTGTGACATCGTCATCTGACCATGGTTCAAAATGACGTGATGTGTTCCTCGGATCTTTCCCTTGGGGATTGATCCCGGACCGTCTGCAATAGCCCGTTGCGTTGATCCAGTGAGACGTTAATTAAAAACTACCTATCTACTATCAATTATTGAATGACAGGTGAGTAGTTTCCAGAGTGTGATTCGTGGACCCCAGGGGTCCGCGACAAGGTTTAAGGTTGTTTGCGGAAAATATGAAATATTTCGAAAGTCAAACAGAAGTTCTAAGAAAAATTAATTTTTCCGCTATTTCCTAATATTTTTGAAATCCAATTCCTTTTTGTTCCAAAATCCAAATTTTAAAATCGTAAACAATTGGTTACAGTTTCCAGTATTGAATGATTTGAAAGAGATTTGAAATTGAGAATGACTGAATATTGAAATTATCTGTCAAACCAAACATTGATGAGCTGATTGTTCGTAAAAGCAACCTGTATTGTTTACATTAAGATTAAAGTATACTTTTATGCCATTTCCCGTCTGGAGGTTGTACGAATGAAGCAATAGCAAAACTTCAATTAGCAAAACTGGCCAAATGTTAAACGTGACATCATCAAAAAATTGGCAATATCGTGATGGCGAGATATCTCTTCCTAGGAAAAAATTATCTGCTCTCGATTTACGAGATATCTCTTCATTGGAAAAATTAACCAGATCTCGATAAACGAGATATCCCTTCAATGGAAAAATTAATCAGATCTCGATTGACGAGATACCTTTTCATTGGAAAAATTATTCAGATCTCGTTTTACGAGATATCTCTTCATTGGAAAAATTAATCAGAACTCGATTAACGAGATACCACTTCATTGGAAAAATTAATCACATCTCGATTTAAGAGATATCTCTTCGTTGGAAAAAATTGATCAGCTTTCGGTTTACGAGATATCTTTATATGGAAAAATGAATCTGAATTCGATTTACTAGATATCTCTTGATTGGAAAAATTAATCACATCTCGATTTAAGAGATATCTCTTCATTGGAAAAATTAACCAGATCTCGATTTACGAGATACCTCTTCATTGGAAAAAATTGATCAGATTTCGATTTGCCTCTTCATTGGAAAAAATAATCAGATCTCCATGGACGAGATCTCTTCGAAATCACTTGTAGTGAAAATATTACAACTTTTGATTTTAACATATTTCAATTTATACATAAGATTTTAAAAATAGTATTTATTATTTATTTTGCTTCAGAATTCTAGTTTATCTGTGAACTAAAATTTATTCCAATAATCATTAATGTGAATATTTCAAGGTTTTATAATCTATTTAATATAGATCCCTAAATATTTTACTTCCGATATTGAGGTGAAAACTAAGAATAAGTGATGTCTTAAGCCGGTCCTCGTGTGCCCCATTTGTTTTTAACCCTCTAAATGGTTTCGACGAGATATCTCGTCTATACCGATCTGACCAATTTTGCTAATGACTAGATGTCACGAAGATATTGCCGATTTTTTTTATGCTGGCGAGATCAAGATCTGTATTTTTTCTTTTAATGACGAGATATCTCGTCCATACAGATGTAACCAATTTTGCTAATAACCAGATATCTCGTCCTCGCAACCACAAGAAGGGTTAATAACCAGGGGTCCGTGAAAATGTTCAATTTTCAAGGGATTCCTAGAACTGAAAAGTTTGGGAACCAGTCCAGACTGTTAAGATTGGATTTATGAACATTGCAGTGATTGCTTTACAGCACATAAAGTCACCTCGCGGTGAAAATTGTTTTACAGAGACTATATCGGTTCGTGTTTTATCTGATGCTCTTCAACAAAATACACGATAAAGCTTATTTTGCATTAATTTAAATTGGCACTGAAATATCCAGCACCTTAGTTTTCAACAAAAGGGTCTCGAAATCCGATGCTGAGTTGATATTTCTTAGAAAGTTATGTTATTGTCTATTGTACAAGGAGCTCATACATAGGAGAAAGACATTTAAAAAAGGAGAAGATATTTTATTTTACGTGTTGCATAAACATAGTTTGCTGTCTCAACTTTAATAATTATCATTTATGTAGTTTTGTTTTAGAATTGACCGTTTGTTACAAAATAAACCATTTAATATGTTTGCAATACAGTGTGACGTACTCGGTCAAAAACAACTTGCAATCCATATTCTTTACTGATATTACATAAAAAGGACTCGACATAACATTCAATCTCCTATTGATTTCGACGAGATATCTCGTCCATCAAGATCTGTCCAATTTTGCTGATGGCGAAATACCTTATCAAGATATTGCCACTTTTTGATGATGACCATATCGAGATCTGGTCAGTTTTTCTCTTGACGAGATTTCTTCATCCTAATGACGATATATCTTGTCCATCAAGATCTGGTCAGTTTTGCTGGAGACGAGATACCTCGTCAAGACAAACACCAGGAGTGTTAAGAAATTTATGATTGTTGACGGTTTTGCATATAATGGAAAATTAAAAGTAAAAAGAGGGGAAAATGTAAAAATCAACTCCCACATATTATCAAAACCATATTTTAACCCCAATATTTAAAAAAGAAATACTATATCTTTACCCATAGTGCCAACAATCAGTAGAACTGCATCAGGGTAAAGCAAGCAGCCACACATCTAAATCGACTATTAAATTCTTGAAAAAATGGAACAAGAAACTGGTATCAAGTCAATACCCTTTACTGATATTCCTGCTAAATCTCCAGATGTCTCACCATGGACTTTTGTGCTTTTGGACTTTTAAAAAGGGCATTATCGAAACGTCGACCGAAAACCATCCAAGGACTGGAAAACTGGAACAAGAATAGTCCATTAAAATCGCTCAAAAAATGTCCGAACAGCCTCTGTATTATCAAGCTCTTGCATCAGCTCTTACCTTACATCAGCGATTTTCAACTCATGGTATGCCAAAGTAAATAACTCGTCATAAGCAAAACTGACCAGATCTTGATGGGCGAGGTACCTCGTCATTAGAAAAACTGAACAGATATTGATGGACGAGATATCTCGTCATTAACAAAACTGAACGTATATTGATGGAAAAGATATCTCGTCTTTAGCAAAACTGATCTTGATGAATGAGATATCTCGTCATTAGCAAAACTCACCAGATCTTGATGGGCGAGGTATCTCGTCATTAGCAAATCTGGCCAGATCTTGATAGGCGAGGTCATTAGTGTCATTAGCAAAACTGACCAGATCTTGATGGACGAGATATCTCGTCATTAGCAAAGCTGACTAGATAGTGGGCGATATATCTCCTCGAAAACATTTGGTGGGTTAAAATCTTTTTGAAACATTTTGGTGACACTATACTGGGATGATATTACAGTAATTGCTTATACTGGCATTAATTATAATTACTTGTGAACATGCCTGTCAAAATTTCGAAATCAAGCCGCTGAAATGAAATAAATCTTGCACAATTTGAAACCTCTTCACCATCATTTCCATCTCATATTACATATCATTATCCTTATCATCTTATACTGCACAGCATTATCATATTGCATAGCCATTATCATTTCCATCTCATTTTAAAACATTATCCTATCTCAAATTCAATTATACAACACGAAATAATCAGTAATGAGAAGAAATAAATACTCGTTAAACGAATATGTCATTATCATTGGCTTATATGACATATATAATGGCATTAATATGGCATTATCATTGTCTGACATGGCATACATGATGGCATTATCATTGCCATATAATATTGCATGGCATTATCATTGTCATCTCATATTACAACATTATCCTATCATAAATTCGATAATATAACGCGAAATAAAATCAGAAATGCAAAGTATAAATACTCGTTAAACCAATACGATAAGCAAACCTATTGTATAACAAACATGTCAACATAAACGTCATATTTGTGTCATCCTTTTAAAATAACACCACTTCCTCAAAGCGAAACCATTCTAAACAAACACAAACTGTCATCAAATCAGTGCACCACTGTCATGTTCCGTCACCGCCAGCATTCTAAACTTGCCAGAACATGCCATAAAAAACATGACACTTCGACGCCAAATTGAAATGAAGACCCATTAAAAATAACAAAACTCTCCCAAAAAAGCGGACTTATTCACACTTCCCTCTTCCAAACACTTTTCGAGTGATAAAAATGCAGAAAAGTTTTGAAATTAAAAATCGAGAGGGGAAATAGTTTTTTCCCTCACAAACAGCAAGTACTTTGGGGATAGTATTTTTCTGTTTGTTTCTTATCAAGGCAAGTTACTTTTTATTCTAAAGTCAGGAAGTTAGAGGGCCTGATTTGAATGTGGGAGTCATCCATCATACTCTGCGATGCTTTTTATAGGCATTTGCTGTACGGAGGGGATTAGTGTGCAGTTTAGGCTCTTATATGTAGGTTAGGTACTTGACTCATTTGTGTGTGTTATAAATTTATCAGTGTAGCTTTCCTCCGGAAGTTATCAATGTGTATTTTTCATTTTCGAATGTATGATTTTTATAGTTTCAAAAAACTTTACAAGGAGTCAACGAGCTAAAGTTTCTTTACATACAATTTTTTATACTTAAATATAATATTTGCTTAGTTTTACGATTAAACAACCTGGTGGTTGTCTCGAAAAAGTATCTCATAATTAGTAAACCTGACTAGATCTTGGTAGACAAGATATCTCGCCATTAGAAGGAAGCTGACCAGATATTGATATCTTCACCATAAAAAAAATCAGCAATATCTTGGTGATGAGATATCTCGTTATTTGTAAAATGGGTCAGATCTCTATGGACGAGTTGTCTCGTTGAAACCACTTAGAGGATTAAATATAATATTTATTTAGTTTTGTACTTAAGTATGAAGAGTTTCGCTTTCTCTTTGATGTAAGTATTAATCCTGAAGTGTCGAAAATCACTGAAATAAAATTAAATTACGATTGAAAATTCACATTATTTTAATATGATTGTTTTGTGATGCATTAGTTTTCCATCCCCATTTTCTACGACGTATAGATGACGTAGGTTCGATTTCAGTAACTTACCCTCGATGTTATCCTGTTCCCTCTTCTGAATCAATAAAACTTTTCCTATGTGTAACTGTCCTTTAATTGATACTGTTTGTCTTGTGTTACCAACATGAGGGTTAAGTTAGTTAACTGAGCTGTAGTTATTTACTGTCTTTCATACCACCCTGACTGGGATAGAACCTCAAGGAAACTTTACCCGTGTTACACACAAAATACAAAGGCGAACCCCATTACGCGTGTACGTAAAACCTATCACCTAATGCGATAAAGACCCGTCCAGAACCATGTAACGGAAATGCCATCAATCTGGAATGTTAACCCTCCAAGTGGTTTCGACGAGATATCTACGATACGATATTGCCAATTTTGGAATGATGTCGAGATCTGTTCTGTTTTTTAAGAATGACGAGATATCTCGTCCATCAAGATCTGGTCAGATTTGCTAATAATGCTATACCTTATCGATATAAACAGCACAAAGGTAAAATGAATTAATTGCGCTGCAATTATGTAGTATAGTATTTCATTACCGCCACATTGACTAGGATAAAAACTCAAGGAAACTTGCCCCCGTGTTCCGCACAAAATAAAAAGGGTGTTTATATTAACCTGTCAAAGGGTGTTTACATTAACCAAATGTGATACCCGTCCAGGATCATGTAACGAAATTGACAACAATCTGACATGTTAATCTCCAAGTGGTTTGGACGAGATATCTCGTCAACAAGGTATTTCCAATTTTTTTATGACGAGACAAAATCTGGTCAGTTTTTTAATAATGACGACATATCTCGTCAAAAAGCTCAGCAATTTATTAACACTACACGTGGTTTCGACGAGATCTCGTTTATCAAGATCTATAGAATTTTGCTAATCCCGAGACATCTCATCAAGACATTGTCAATTTTTTATGATGACGAGATCAAGATCTGGTCAATTTTCTTATGGCAAGATATTTCATCCATAAAGATCTGGTCAGTTTTCTTATTGCAAGATATTTCATCCATCAAGATCTGGTCAGTTTTCTTATTGCAAAATATTTCATCCATCAAGATCTGGTCAGTTTTATTATGACGAGATATCTCATTCATCAAGATCTGGGCAGATTTGGTATAGGCGAAATACCCCGTCGAGACAACCAACAAGAGTGTTTAGTGAGGTAATTGTGCTGTAGTCATTTAGTATCTCATTACTACTAGTGACTAGAATGAAAACTCAAGAAACTTTTAACACAATTAATCAACAATCGGATCTTATTAATTGTTTACGTTAAACCTGTCACCTGATGTGACGAATAGACTATTCCAAAATCATTTAACTAATTCGATCTATCTGGAATGTTAACTATCCAAGTGGTTTCGACGAAATATCTCGTCAAGAAATTGCCGTGCATTTTTATGACGTGATCAAGATCTGCTCAGTTTTTTTCTAATGACCAAATTTCCAGTCCATCAAGATCTGGTCAGTTTTCTTATGACGAGATATATCATCCATCAAGATCTGGTCAGATTTGCTAATGACGAGATTCCTAGCCGAGACAACTAACAGGAGGATCAAGTGAGTTAACTGCGTGTAGTTATTTCTTCCGTGCCAGGGCAGGTAATATATCTGACTTTGATGGTTCAAAGGAGTCAAGTGTGTCAAATTTTAAAATATAAATAAAATTTAATCTCAGATTAATGAGAAGTAGCCATTTTGACAGAAATATTTTGTCTCGAGACGGAAGATTGAGTAGAATTTATACCAGAGGGTTGCGTGTTCGAATCCAACCAAAGACCGTCGTGTACTAGGTTGCAGGTGCACGTTAAATATGCCGTGGCCTGAAATGTTATCACGTTGGAATGGTGTGGAAGTTTGGAGAGGGGGGGCTAGCTCATGTATGATCACATCATCTGATCATATCCTCGGATCTTTCCATTCTGGTTTGATCCCGAACCGTAGCCGATAGCCCATTGTGTTGCTACAGTGGGACGTTAATTAAATACCTACCTATCAATATCTTTTATTACAGTAACACTGAAAAGGTTAAAACTCGAGGAAACCTCACCCGGCATTCCACACAGAATCAACAGGTGGACTCTGAGTAGACCGCGATACACACCTCACAACAACGATCACCCCAGGTACTCTTAACCAAACCGTCCCGACCCAATCTCCACAGTCGTCATATACCGTCCACCCCACGTCTCTCAACCAAACCGTCGCGACGCAATCTCCACATTCGTCACCAACCGTCATTCAGTATCTTTCATTACCGTCACACTGACAAGGTTAACACTGGAGGAAACCTCACCCGGCATTCCACACAGAATCAACAGATGGACCCCGAGTAGACCGCGATCCACACCTCACAACAACGATCACCCCAAGTACTCTTAACCAAACCGTCCCGACCCAATCTCCACATTCGTCATATACTGTCCACCTCACGTCTCTCAACCAAACCGTCGCGACGCAATCTCCACATTCGTCACCTACCGTCCACCCTACGTCTCTCAACCAAACCATCGCGACGCAATCTCCACATTCGTCCAACAACCGTCATCAGTATCTTTCATTACCGTCACACTGACAAGGTTAACACTGGAGGAAACCTCACCCGGCATTCCACACAGAATCAACAGGTGGACCCTGAGTAGACCGCGATCCACACCTCGCAACAACTATCACCCCAAGTACTCTTAACCAAACCGTCCCGACCCAATCTCCACATTCGTCATATACCGTCCACCTCACGTCTCTCAACCAAACCGTCGCGACGCAATCTCCACATTCGTCACCTACCGTCCACCCTACGTCTCTCAACCAAACCATCGCGACGCAATCTCCACATTCGTCCAACAACCGTCATCAGTATCTTTCATTACCGTCACACTGACAAGGTTAACACTGGAGGAAACCTCACCCGGCATTCCACACAGAATCAACAGGTGGACCCTGAGTAGACCGCGATCCACACCTCGCAACAACGATCACCCCAAGTACTCTTAACCAAACCGTCCCGACCCAATCTCCACATTCGTCATATACCGTCCACCTCACGTCTCTCAACCAAACCGTCGCGACGCAATCTCCACATTCGTCACCTACCGTCCACCCCAGTTCCTAAATCTCTCTTCCCGGACAATTAGGCAGAAACTAAGTCCTCAGCACTTCATTTCACTTCACATTACGTGGACGTCCCCCTTCCTTCTGATTATGCGCTTATTGTATGCAAATAAATCACTGCAGCGGTAGCATCTCTCGGAACATAAATCACTCGCATCACTCCTGCCGCTGACAGCCCTCAGCGCCACTGCCGGGGCGCCTTCATTACCGGCAGGGTGGTGGGCGGGGTGATTTTTATTTGGGGGGGGGTCAGTGCGAAAACTACCGTTTAAGTAAAAGATTTGGCGCATAAAACACTTTGCAAGATCCCCGTATTTTACCAAACGATAATAAACTCCGCGGAGCGTGGTTTTGGAGGAGGTGAAGGGGTGGGTGTTGAGTAATGGATTTGGGGTGGTTTTATTCGGGGTTTCGGTTTGGAGGGGGTATCGGTTTTGTCTTGTTGGGTGGAAGTCGTTTTTGAATGGTGTAGAGTGTGATTTGTGTTGACTTTTGTAGAAAGGTTTTCTTTGTCAAAAGAAGTGGGTTTTCGGTAGAATGAGTCGAAATCCGCCACGTGTAGGATGTGTTCCTTTTGTGATAAAAGTCGTTTTGCGCTTCAATAATCTAAATCTCCAAAGAATCAAAAGTACCGTGGTAGTCCGGCTGGAAGATTAACGGCGTACCTTGGCTTGATGTGGAAGTTTGGAGAGTGGGATGCCAGCTCAGGTGTGAACTCGTCATCTGACCGTGGTTTAAATTTACGTGGTGTTCTCGGAACTTTAAATTCGGGGGTTGATCCAGACACAATAGCCCGTTGTGTTGCTCCAGTGTGACGTTAACTAATATACTTACATATTACACATACCTACCTTTTCACAATTACTTGACATTGTCTTGTGTTTCGTGTAGCTTGGCCAAATATGGCCTTTTCGCCAAAAAACCCCAAAACCCACCAACCCAGGACATAATAAACATGTCTTTAGTAAACGTGGGGTTGAGCTCCCGGTAAATCTAAACGATCTTTTCCTGGTTTCATCTCACTACTCTTACAAAATACCTTTCTTTCCTGGGCCGCGGTGGCCCGGTTGGAAGAGTAACGGACTAGCAACCGAAGGGTTGCGAGTTCGAATCCAGCCAAACACCGCCGTGTACAAAGGGGGCTGGTGCACGTTAAATCTGTCGTGGCCTCAAATGTCCTCACGTTGGTGTGGTGTGGTGTGGAAGTTTGGAGAGTGGGGTGCCAGCTCAGGTGTTGCCTCGTCATCTGACCGTGGTTCAAAATTACGTGGTGTCGTCCTCGGATCTTTCCCTTTGGGATTGATCCCGGACCGTCACCAATAGCCCGTTGTGTTACTCTAGAGTGACGTTAATTGAAAAATACCAATACCTTTCTTTCCTTGTTAACGACATTTTTTGGTTGACGTTGTGTTTGGCATAGATTGGCCAAACACGGTCCTTGTACAATAAAATATCACAATACCGAAACACAAGTTAAAAGTGAGTTTCATATTTCGTTAGACTGAGTAGAAATCTGCTTCAAGTAGGCGATGTGTGGGTAGGTACTTTAATTAACGTCGCATTGGAGCAACACAACGGGCTATTGGCGGCGGTCCGGAATCAACGCCCGAATTCAAAGTTCAGAGGACAACACCACGTAGTTTTGAACCACGGTCAGATGACGAGATCACACTTGAGCTGGCACCCCACTCTCCAAACTTCCACACCACGCAAACGTGAGGACATTTGAGGCCACGATAGATTTAACGTGCACCAGCCCCTTTATACATGACGGTCTTTGGTTGGATTCGGACTCGCAAACCTCCGGTTGCTCTTCTAACCGGACTTCCTTGGCCCCTGTGTGTTGAGGTAAGTCATTTTTCGCATGAATAAAATTCTGCCAATTCTGAAAACAATCAAACATAATTATCTAATAAATATATATGCATAATTAAATGTTTGTGAATTTTTTAATAAGTTGATCACTCAGTAATTTTTGGTACCAGAAATTTCTTTTTTCCCTACCTCAAGTAACTTCGGGTATGATCCCGAACAGTCGCCAATAGCCCGACATGTTGCTCTATTGCGACGCTCATTCAAATACCTACCTACACAAGTAAAAAAGTGCGTTTTCTATTTTAGTAGACCTAGAATTTGCTACAAATAGACGCTATTCCTGTCTCTAGAGGTAACAGTCACTTTTGATTTCAATAAAATTCAGGTGTCTCCAAAGGATCAAAATATAATTCTATATTTCATATATGTGGATTAACATTTCCCTTTCTTACCGTTTAAAAAATATTCAATTACAATACTTTTCGATACCGAAAAGTTATTTTTTTCCAACTTCAACTAGTCTGGACGTCGTCGTTCAGTAGGTAGGCCCACTGCGTCAGTAAAAACTTTGTAAAATTTTGTAAAATCTTTGTAAAATCTAAACCAGTAAAATCTTTCTTCTGAGTCAGTAAAACCTTTCATGTGTGTATATGTCTTACTTGATATTGCATGTCTTGTGTCTGGCGCAGCATGGCTAAATATAGCCCTTGCACCATAAAACCCCAAAACAATCAACCAACCCCAAGTAGTGTCCCTGGCGTGGTGTGGAAATTTGGAGAGTGGGGTTCCAGCTCAGGTGTTGCCTCGTCATCTGACCGTAGGTCAAAATTACGTGGTGATGTCCTTGGCTCTTTTCCCCTTTGAGATTGATCCCCGACTGTCACCAATATCCCGTTTGGTTGCTCCAGTGTGACGTTAATTAAAAATACCATACCATACAAGTAGTGTCTGGGTTTTGCATACCCTAGCAACATGTGTGCTATAGGCAGGACAGGTCTGATTCCAGTAACTTATCTCAGTTGTGTTTCTCTGTTCTGTGTCAATAAAACTTTTCTTGTGCATATGGCCGTTATTTGACTGTCTTATGTTTGGCACAATACTACCTTTGAGTTATTAAACCCAGCGCGTTGTTCACGAGTGATAAATAACAATATGTTTTTCTCAAAACTTGAAATAAAACCAAACAGAAATCACAGGAAACTACTCCGTCCAATAACTTATTGGACGGACCATTTGTACGAAAAAGATGTATCAAACCAAACTGCGTATCAAATTAAAGCTCTCCTAAATATCCTTTGGACCGCGGTAGCCCGATTGGAAGAGTAAAGGATTAGCAACCGGAGGGTTGCGAGTTCGAATCCAACCAAAGACCGTCGTTTACAAAGGGGGCTTGTGCACGTTAAATTTGTCGTGACCTCAAATGTCCTCACGTGGGCGTGTTGTGGAAGTTGGGAGAACGGGGTTCCAGGTGATATTAGACCTCGTCATCTGACCGTGGTTCAAAATTACGCGGTGTTATCCTCTGATCTTTCCCTTCGAGTTTGATTCCTGACCGCCGGCGATAGCCCGATGTGTTGCTCTAGTGCGACGGTAGTTAAAATGCCTACCTATTTGCTTACAGTGCATGTTATTATGTCCTTTTTATGAATAATATAATGATATCTGTTCATCAAACTATCATGTTGATAGTTGCTTATTAGAATTAATTTCTATTATAAATAATTGAAAACTAAAATTTCAGGCTTGCGTTTAATATTTTGTTTGTTAAATATTGTGAATATAAGATTCTGATATGGGTATACATACCTCGATTAAATTTTAAAATATTCCGAATCTATGAATGATATTGATATCTAGGTTGCACAATTCCACAAATATGAAAAATTGGCCAACTTTTCATAAACAAAGGATAGCCGAATCGAATGTTTTATGGAATCTGTTCCAAGGAACGATAAAAAAACGTCAAATATTTCTAAACGCACTTTTTTTTAATTTCATAAGCAACAAAATAATCAAGTATAAAGGAAAAATGAAACATCAAAGTGACTCGAGATTTGAAAGCATTCATTTATGAAAGCAGTGAACAAAAAATGGCGAGTTTCCAACATATTTTTAATTACCACATTCTATTTTTAACAAAAAATAAAAAGTGAGTCTGAAGTATCATTAATTAAAGGCAAATATTGAAGAAAAAAATCCAATAGATTGAATAAAATAAAGGTTTCGTCGCGGAAGCCTTACAGAACTGATGCCATAAATAGCTACGTAATAAAAAATACCGATATTGATAATAAAAAACTTGCAGTATCTCAAAAGCATATGAGAAGACACTGATCTAGGCGCTTTCTGAATCAGCGATGCTTTGTTTCTAACTGTATCAAAGAGGGTGTCGACATAATTAAAACACATTTCATAGCGCTAGGTAATGCTGATTATAAAATAACAGTTGATTGATTTGTTAAGAATTGCGGAATGGAACTAAATTGGAGAGTTCTCTTGTATGAAAATAATTGTGAAAATGGAGAGATTATTAGTAATCCAAGAAATACCGAATAGCCATTCATTGAAGAATTGCGGAATGGAACTAAATTGGAGAGTGCTCTTGTATGAAAATAATTATGAAAATGGAGAGATTATTAGTAATCCAAGAAATACCGAATAGTCATTCATTTTGTGTGGCGCATTAAAAGGTAGACTAATTATTATTGAATGGTTGACAGATTATCAAACTTTTGTACCGGCACTTTTTAAAATGACTAAATTCAACAACTCACCCATAAAGGGTGTTTCGAAAATATCTAGCCAAATTGTAGAGGGTGGTAGAAGGTTCCAAAATAAACATTTTTGTCAAAGAATTGCATTCGAAAATGCCGTGTTTAGGTGTTAGAGAGCCTGATTAGGTCAGTAAATAACATAGTTTCTGTGGCGAAAGGCATCATTCTCCGCTCTGATTTTCAACGGCAATCTCCGAATTCATGTAAGGTCCGGGGTAGCCCAGTTGGTACAGCAACGGCTTAGCGGAGAGTTCGAAACTAGGTCCAGTCTAATACCGTCGTGTCCACGAGATGTTGGTGCACGTTAAACCTGTCGTGGCCTCAAATCTCACTTTGGCGTGATGTGGGAGTTTGGAGAGTGGGGTGCCAGCGCAGGTGTGACCTTATTATCCGACCGTGGTTCAAAATTGCTTGGTATTGTCCTCGATCTTTCCTTTCGGGTTTGATCCTGGATCGTCGCTAATAGCCCGGTGTTTCCTTTAGTGCTACGTTAATTAATTACCTTACTGATTTCGTGTAGCGATTTCATGGATGTTTGTCCCTATGGAATGTATGTGCTGCTTTTATAAATGGGATATGCCTAGAATGTGTGATATGCATGTGAACCCTTACCTACTTGCACGGGAGAACGAAAATTGGTTCACAAATCTGCGCTTTTAGTGGCATAGTGAGTAACGTTCAATTGCCAGACATTCAAAAACAAATCCAAATTGACGATTGGATATGCCAATTCTATTCAAATATAAACGTCGCCAAAACGGCGATGAATTTCATTTTAAGGTATCCCCGATATTTATCATGAGAGAGCATTTCGGTAGCGGAAGTTAAATGTTTTCCCGTCTGCTTTGTTTACCCTGAATATACCTATCAAGAAAAGTAACCGGCCTCCTCAACGATGACTTCGAAATCTTACCACATAGGACACGCAACAATGCAGATTTCTGGAAACAAAACAGACTTGTTTTCACCCCTACTCTGAATCCAGCAAACAATGTTCCCCCTCCCCATCGTTTCTGGCCATCAGAACAAGCGAAACATGTATATATGTACGCAGATATTTTAATTAACGTCGCACTTGAGCAACACAACGCGCTATTGGTGATGGTCCGGGATGAAACCCAAAGGCAAAGATTCAAGGACAACAACACGTAATTTTGAACCGCGGTCAGATGACCTGAGCAAACACCTCTCCTAAATTCCGCACAACTCCAACGTGAGGACATTTGAGGTCACGACAGATTTATCGTGCACCAGTCACCTTTGTACACGACTGTCTTTGGTCGGATTGGAACTGTTACCCTCCGGTTGCTAATCCGTTACTCTTCCAACAGAACTACCACTGCCCTCACAAGACAGAAGGCGAACTTCCCAGCAATGATTTCTCTAACATGGTAATTAATCGATTAACCCTCAAAGTGGTTTCTATTAGCTATCTCGTTCATCAAGATCCGATGAACTTTGCTAATGACGATATATCTCGTTATCAAGATATTGCTGCATTTTGATAATGGTGAAATAAAGATGTGGCCAGTTTTTTCTAATGACGAAAAGTTTCGTCTATTAAGATCTGGTCAGTTTTTCTAATTACGAAATGTGTGTTTCGTCTATTAAAATCTGGTCAGTTTTTCTAATTACGAAATGTGTGTTTCGTCTATTAAGATCTGGTCAGTTTTTCTAATTACGAAATGTGTGTTTCGTCTATTAAGATCTGGTCAGTTTTCCTAATGACAAAATGTTTCGTTTATTAAGACCTGGTCAGTTTTTCTAATGACAAAATGCGTGTTTCGTCTATTAAGATCTGGTCAGTTTTTCTAATGACAAAATGTTTCGTCTACTAAGATCTGGTCAGTTTTTCTAATTACGAAATGTGTGTTTCGTCTATTAAGATCTGGTCAGTTTTCCTAATGACAAAATGTTTCGTTTATTAAGACCTGGTCAGTTTTTCTAATGACAAAATGCGTGTTTCGTCTATTAAGATCTGGTCAGTTTTTCTAATGACAAAATGTTTCGTCTGTTAAGATCTGGTCAATTTTGTTAATGACGAGATACCTCATCGAGACAACCACCAGGTTGGTAGGAATTTTAATTAACGTCGCACTGGAGCAAAAGAACGGGCTATTGGCGAAGTTCCGGGATCAAACCCGAAGAGAAACATCCAGCACACCACGTAATTTTAAACAACGGTCAGATGACGAGGTCACTCTTGAGATGCCATCTCACTCTCCAAACTTCTACCCCACGCCACCCTGAGGACATTTGGGGGGGGGTTGGGTATTTCAATTAACGTCACACTGGAGCAACACAATGGGCTATTGGTGACGGTCCGGGATCAATCCCAAAGGGAAAGATCCGAGGACAACACCACGTAATTTTGAACCACGGTCAGATGACGAGGCAACACCTGAGCTGGCACCCCACTCTCCAAATTTCCACACCACGCCAACGTGAGGACATTTGAGGCCACGACAGATTTAACGTGCACCAGCCCCCTTTGTACACGACGGTGTTTGGCTGGATTCGAACTCGCAACCCTTCGGTTGCTAGTTCGTTACTCTTCCAACCGGGCCAGAGGACATTTGGGGCCACGACAGATATAACGTACACCAACCTCCCCATGTACACGATGGTCTTTTGGTTGGATCCAAACTCACGACTCTCCGGTTGCTAATCCCTTACTATTCCGATGCCGTCGTGGCTCAGTGGGTATGCCCACTGTGCTAGCAACCTTCGAGTTGCAGATGGCGCCGGATCGATTCCTGTCAGGTGCATTCCTTCATAAAACCCCCTAAACCAATCAATTATTATTCTTCCAACTGGATACTTCTATCTTCTGTGTCAATAAAACTTTTATTGTAGTGTATTACTTGATGTTGTGTCTTGTGCCTAGCGAGTATGACCAAATATAGGCATTGCGTCATAAAACACCAAAAAATGAACCAATCGTTACTCTTCCAAACGGGTACTTATCTTCTGTGTCAATAAAACTTTTATTGTGTGAGTCTATTACTTGATGTTGTGTGTTTATTACTTGATGTTGTGTGTCTATTACTTGATGTTGTATGTCTTGTGCCTGCGCAGCATGCCCAAATATAAGCCCTTGCGTCATAAAACTCCAAAACGCCAACCAATAATTACTCTTCCAAACGGGTATTTTTCTCTTTTGTGTCAGTAAAACTTTTATTGTAGTGTCTATTACTTGATGTTGTGTCTTGGCCTGGAGAGTATAACCAAATATAGCCCTTGCGTCATAAAATCCCCAAAAATCAAACAATCGTTACTCTTCCAACCGGTATTTCTCTTTTCTGTGTCAATAAAACTTTTGTTTGTGTGTCTATTACTTGATGTTGTATGTCTTGTGCCTGCGCAGCATGCCCAAATATAAGCCCTTGCGTCATAAAACTCCAAAACGCCAACCAATAATTACTCTTCCAAACGGGTATTTTTCTCTTTTGTGTCAGTAAAACTTTTATTGTAGTGTCTATTACTTGATGTTGTGTCTTGGCTTGGAGAGTATGACCAAATATAGCCCTTGCGTCATAAAATCCCAAAAAATCAAACAATCGTTACTTTTCCAACCGGGTATTTCTCTTCTGTGTCAGTAAAATTTTATTGTGTGCATCTATTACTTGATGTATGTCTTATGCCTGGCGTGGCATCACGAAATATAGCCATTGCGTCATAACCCCCCCCAAAAAAACCCAACCAATTGTAACTCTTCCAACCGGGCTACCACGCCCCCCCCACTATGAAGGTTAAGGAAAAGACTCGTTATTCTACTGCCTTTTTTTTGGGGGGGGGGCGTGGGCTCTACTATATCCGGCCTCTCTAACAGCGACTTTGAAAACTTACAACAGGTCACGCAACAATGCCGACTCCTGGAAGCTAATCAGGTCTTTTTGCACCCCAAGTCTAATACCGCAAACAAAGGATCCGCATCAATTCAAACCGTCTCGGAGAGCGACGAGCGAAACAGACAGAAGACGAACTTCCCTGGCCATGATGAACGAGCGATTGTCGTCCGAGGCGCGTATGGGTGAATGATTAATTTGATCGAGGGGATGATTTCGAATACGGCCGGGCCCCCCTTCCTCAATCCATCTTCGGCAACTGCTCTCGCTTGCCACCGAGAGCTTGTTTCCGATTGGTGTGCTAATGGGACGTCACGAGACCATTGCCAACTGCTCCGGACTAAAAACAGAACCCCAATTACGACAGACAATGGGTTAGGGGGTTGGAAGTGGCGTCGAACATCCCCGCACACCGTCTTCAGCGCAATTGAGTTCGATTGATCCACAAGTGTTTCGGAAGTGCACTTCGTTTTTCCGCCGTATGATTGAAGTAGATCAATAGAGGTTGATAATTATTTGTAGGTAATACAATATGGTTTAGAGTGCATATTAGTTTTTTGAAGATCGAGGAGTGTTTAAGAAATAATACCAGTTCAATTGATTGTCTTCCTTCGAGATTGACTGTAATTTACTTTGAAACTGGATAGTATTTTGAAGATCAGAGTACGTCTTAAAAGAAATAATACAGTTCAATTGATTGTCTTCCTTCGAGATTGACCGTGTAGTTCAGTTTGATTGAAACAAATTTTACAATAGATTGTATATAAGTATATTGAAGATTAATGAGTACGTCTTATGCAATAATACAGCCCAATTGATTGTGTTCCTTCGAGATTGAAATTGTAGTCTAGTTTGATTGAAGCAGATTATTTAGCATATTAAGTATTTTGAAGATCAGATTATGTTAAGGAATACAGTACAATTGATTGATCTTCCTGTGAAATTGACCGTGTAGTTTTAATTTGAAGCAGATCGAGAGACTGAAAAGTTTTGCCAATAAATGCAATATGGTTTAAATAACAGACTAGTATTTCAAAGATTACAGAGTATGTTTTAAGCAATAATACAGTTCAAATGATTGTCTTCCTCGAGATTGACCTTGTAGTTTAATTTGATTAAAGCATATTATATAGCATTTTATATAGTATGTCGAAGATCTTGGAGTGACTTAAGCAACAATACAGTTAAATTGATTATCTTCCTTTGAGATTGCTTGCGTGGTGTGGAAGTTTAACATCATTATTAATAGCAAGATTGTGGCTACAAGCCCATCCAACTTGTAGCATTGTACCCATATGCCCATTGTTTATTGTATGACTGACAAGAAACTCATATATCGATTGTTTATGACAGGATTGTGGCAAACCTAAGTAACAATCCGTTAGCTCAGCATCAGCAAATATATATATATATATATATATATATATATATATATATATATGTATATATATATATATGTATATGTATATATATATATGTATATATATATGTATATATATATGTATATATATATGTATATATATATATGTATATATATATATATATATATGTATATATATATGTATATATATATATATATATGTATATATATATATATGTATATATATATATGTATATATATATGTATATGTATATGTATATATATATGTATATATATATATGTATATATATATATGTATATATATATATATATATGTATATATATGTATATATATGTATATGTATATATATATATGTATATATATATATATATATGTATATATATATATATATACACTGCTGGCCACCCAAATTGCAACACCAAGAAAGACGAGATATCACAACAAAATTTATTTTGTAGATAACATGTTGACCAAGTATCAAATGATTAAATTTATAGACTTCTGTGAAGTGTGGTTCCTGCCAAAATCAGTAGCCAGAGTAGCCGCCATTGTTGGAGATCACCGCTGCCACACGCCTCGGCATTGATTCAAAGAGTCTTTGGATGTGTTCTTGGGGTACAGCAGACCAAGCAGCTTCCACACGTTGCCAAAGTTGATCTGGTGTGGCAGCTGGGGATGTATTCTGGGTCAATCGTTGAGCAACCATGGACCACATGTTTCCTATCTGCGAAAGATCCGGAGAGCGAGCTGGCCAGGGAAGCAATTCAATCTGGCGATTGACGAAGAACCCTTGGACAATGCGTGCCACGTGTGGTCGCGCATTATCCTGTTGAAATATGGCTGTGGGCAAGCTCTGAAGGTAAGAAAGGACAACTGGCTCCAACACCTCGGAGATGTAGCGCTGGCTGTTTAAAGTACCGGCAATGCGTAATAGAGGAGTGCGAGAGTGATATCCAATACCGCCCCATACCATAATACCCGGTGCAGGACCAGTGTGGCGGTGCATAACGCAGCTGTTCAGCATCCTCTCTCCACGGTGTCTCCAGACTCGAATCCGACCATCATGGTGTTGCAGACAGAAGCGTGACTCGTCAGTAAAGACAATTTCATTCCATTCTGCCGTCCACATCCTTCTTTCATCGCACCATTGGCGGCGGAAACGTCTGTGGTTATGCGTCAAGGGTAGACGAAGCAATGGACGTCTTGCGGACAGACCACTCTGCTGTAAACGGCGTCAAATGGTACGCGCAGACACTGGATGATGCGGTACAGACTGAATGTGCTGTGCTATGGTTCGTGATGTGGCTGAGCGATCCGTCACTGCCATACGCACAATATGCCTGTCATTACGTGAAGTGGTGCGCTGAGGTGGATGCGATCGAACACGTCGGTCCGTCGTACCCTCCTGCATCCAACGATCACATATCCGCATTACAGTTGTTTGGTTTCGTCCAACACGACTACCGATTTCCTTGAAAGATAATCCACAATCTCGGTAGGCCACTATCCTTCCTCTGTCGAACTCGGATACTTGATCAAAAGATGATCGCTGTTTTCTACGAGGCATAATTGATCGTTTTTTTGAAAAAAAACCACAAGAAAAACACAATTGCCGTACTTGAAATCGTCGAAATCTCCAAGCCTTAAATAGCGCTTTGAAGTGGCGCCACAGGCGCGCGTGATGTGCGTCTGCGCTGAAATTCTAATCATTTGCATATCTCACCTCCGCTAATGCATGTTGTAAATTTCATATTATTTGCATGCTTCCTTCAGGGTGTTGCATTTACGGTGGCCAGCAGTGTATATATATATGTATATATATGTATATATATATATGTATATATATATGTATGTGTATATATATATATATTTTTATAGAAAAGAACTGCTATTTAAAAATGCTTGTGAGTAATAGGTTCCTTTTTCTCAAATAAATGAAACAGTTGTTGAATATAACTTTTAGTGCAAGGATTGCTAGTAGTTGGTACGTCGAAGTATCTACATTTGACAAAGTAGGTTATTGTAGCTAAATATGCATCAATATATACATAATATATACTATATATGCATATGAAGTATAGGCCTGGACAGTAATGCGTCCAGGGAATATTTCAAGGGTACATCCTATAATGACTTGAATTCTATTTGCACTATAGCGATTATTTAATTATATAACAATTAAAATAATTGTACATAAATCAAATTACGAGATCTTTCTGTATTACACATAGAAATGCAATTTAACAATTAAAACAGTTTGAAAACGTTATATGGTATGCACATTGAGGCATTCTATTAGTTCGTAGAACGACGAACTTTAATCCTCCAAGTGGTTTCGACGAGATATCTCGTCTATCATGATCTGACAAATTGTGCTAATGTCGAGATATCTCGTCAAGATATTGCCAATTCTTTTTTATGATCGCGAAATCTAGATTGGTCAGTTTTGTTCTAATGACGAGATATTTCGCCCATCAATATCTGGTCAACATTTTTCTAATGATGAGATATTTCGTCAAGACAACCACCTGGAGGGTTAAATGTATACCTCCATTTAGCCAATCGAAACGTCTCAAAGGATCAGAAGGCATTAAATTATTCACACGGTCCAGCGACGTCAAGTTTGAAAAACATTACTGTAATAAAAGCTCCAAAACCCCATGGTTCCTTAAGGTAATCTACCTCCTCTTTGGGTTGCGAGTTCGAATCCTGTCAAAGAACATCATATACTGGTGCTCGTTAAATCTCGCTACCTCAAATTTCTTCACGTTGGCGTGGTGTGGAAGTTTGGAGAGTGGGGTGTAAGCTCGGATATGACCTAGTCATCTGACCGTGGATCACAATTACGAGGTGTTGCCCTCATCTATCCTTTTGGAGTTGATTCCGGACAGTCGCCAACATCCCGTTGTTTTGCTCCCGTGTGACTTTAATTAAATACCTACCTATCTCGTCTTCACTACGCATCCCAAACGATATGCTCGGCGTATTCAGTCCCATCCACCTCTCACGTGACAAAAGAAGCCGACGTGTATATCTGAAACAATGCACAATTTATTTCGCCATTAGAAAAACTGACCAGATCTTGATGGACGAGATACCTCGTCGTTAGAAAAACTGATCAGATTTTGATGGACAAGATACCTCGTAATTAGAAAAACTGACCAGATCTTGATGGACAAGATACCTCGTAATTAGAAAAACTGACCAGATCTTGATGGACGAGATACCTCGTAATTAGAAAAACTGACCAGATCTTGATGGACGAGATACCTCGCCATTAGAAAAACTGCCCAGATCTTGATGGACGAGATACCTCGCCATTAGAAAAACTGCCCAGATCTTGATGGACGAGATACTACCTCGTCGTTAGAAAAACTGATCAGATCTTGATGTACAAGATACCTTGTAATTAGAAAAACTGACCAGATCTTGATGGACAAGATACCTTGTAATTAGAAAAACTGACCAGATCTTGATGGACGAGATACCTCGCCATTAGAAAATCTGCCCAGATCTTGATGGACGAGATACCTTGTCGTTAGAAAAACTGATAAGATCTTGATGGACAAGATACCTCGTAATTAGAAAAGCACCAGATCTTGATGGACGAGATACCTCGTCATTAGAAAAACTGACCAGATCTTGATGGACGAGATAACCTTTCATTAGATAAACTGATCAGATCTTGATCTCGTCATCATAAAAAGTTGGTGACGATATATCTTGTGATTTGCACAATTGAGCAGATCGGATCTAGATAGACGAGATAATTCGTCCGAACCATTTAAAGGGTTAAAGGTATGCATCTATTTAGCCAATCGAAACGTCTCAAAGGATCAGAAAGGCACTAAATTATTCACCCAGTCCAGCGACGGTACGCTTGAAAAACGTTACTCTATGGAAAACTCCAAACCCCCATTGTTCCTTAAGATAATCTCCTATCTCCTCTTCACTTCGCATCCCAAACGATCCACCCGGCGTATTCAACCCCACCCCACCCCCTCCCACGTGACAAAAGAGAAGCCGACGTGTATCTCTGAAACAATAGACGGGGGCAAGCTCCGGATTGTTGGGGACTCTACCGCATCGTCCCAGTGTAATTGAGTCCAATCACTGTTGCCAACTGATAAGGAAGAATTTCTGCATCGGGGGGTCCAGGGATGACGATTTTAATGCAGGGGCTACCTATGCTGGGGCGTCGCCGATAAGCCCCTGCTGCCGTAATTGAGTTAGATGGAACACAATGAATCTGCAAACCCTTAACGTAAATTCTTATCGGAGGATTAATTCGGCGGATCTGGATTTGGGTTGAATTGGACTCTATCAATGGGATTGTGTTGTGGACCGCGACCTAATCATTTTTTGGGCTTCATTGTTTTAAATCAGTTTCCTGTATTGCAGACTCGATACACTGTTCACGATATACTCGATATAGAACACGATACACGCCGTTCACTTATGATACTGTGCCGTGTTTTCTTTTATATTACCGGTGAGATTCATTTGATTCGCATTCTATGTTCAAATTCAGATTCAAAATATATTACATAGAGCATTACGTAGGAACATCATATCCAGATATCGTCGGCTGAAGCTTGTTTTTAAACTGAAGGAAAGGGGACGAGGAGCGAAACTCGTCATAATCAAAATGGGTCAGATTTTGATGGACGAAATATCTCGTCGAAATCATGTGAAGGGTTAAGTGTCACACATGCCTGCGAGCTCTAGGCGTCAACGGTATTTGTATATTAATAACTGGCAAAAAACGGATATAAACAATATGAAATCAACCACCACGCGATTTTGACGTTTAGTTGAAATATGTTTGACTTGAACTACAATGCTCGATAGTATTACATAACTACAGAAAAACTCGCCGCTATAATGAAATTCTGCAGCAGTTTGAATACAGACGACATAGAAATCTCGATGATAGAAGTCAGCGTAGGAAAAGTGCGAACGTGAAAATAGGTTTATAAATTAAAACTAGCATGATTACCCGGCGTTACTCGAGTTGAGTTGGTTAACTAACATCCACATTCGTTAATAAATTGCAATTCCTATTCATCACACTACCACATTAATAACTACCACATTAATAAAGGTACACAATTGCTAAACATACAATTTCACAAATGTAAATAAATGTCATATTTAACATTTTACATTTTTGTAGAATTTAAATTTTCGATAAGAAACAAAAGTCTAGAGTGCTAATGTTACCTAGAATGCATAGAATGGTTCAGGGTATGCATATAAATGCCTTGTATGTCATTTAAAAACAAAATCGCGCCACAAAATTATAATATAATGATTAAAAGTACTTTTAAAGCTAATTAAACCATTACTTTTCATGATTAGTTATTGAACGAAAAACATCAAATTGAAAACCCAGAAATACATCTAAAAAATATTTCAAAAAGCTTCGAACGAAAAGTAATGAATATGTTTTTTCACAACAAAATAGATTCTTGGAATGTAACGGAGACATTTAAAAAAGCAAACGATTAAAGAAATACCAAGGTTGCCATAGTAGCTACCATTCTCATTTTGAAAGGTCTTGTTCTGTATATTTTATTTGTTTTATTCTCTGTATTGTCTGTCTCAAATATTCAGAATTTTTTCTTTCGTAAAGAAAAGATAAGGCTAAAAGTAATAAAATATTAGAATTTAAATTCAGTAAAAATAGTTTTTGGAAAAAGAATTTATTTTTCATCAGCGGTGGTAAAACAATTCAAGTAATTGCATGACTGTCAGATACAATTGTCGTGGCGCGATTGTAGTTTGCACTTTTTGACATCAATTTTATTGAAAGTATGAATACACAAAAGTCGGTAAGAAGTACACGAAATATTGCTTTACGTTTCATTAATTTATTCAATTTGGAGACATGTATTGTGCATATTGTGATTGGTATATTCATTGTAAATGGATTAAAATAAGGTATGAAATGTAACACTTTCTTGTGTCAGCAGACATGAACAATTAAGAAACTGTCACAGATACTATACGCTGGTTTGATATACTAAAATATTTTAAAATATAACCATTAATAAAAAAAAATGCACAATCCATACCTCCAAATTAAATAATATAGTCGAACATAATGCAACATTTCGTGTATTTCTTACCGACTTTTGTCTATTCATACTTTCAATAAAACAAATTATAATTCAACCTAACTTGTGGTTGTCTTAACGAGGTATCTCGTCATTATTAAAACTGACCACACGTTGATGAACAAGATCTCGTCAATAGTTAAACTGACCACACGTTGATGAACGAGATCTCGTCATTAGTAAAACTGACCACACGCTGATGAACGAGACCTCGTCATTAGTAAAACTGACCACACGTTGATGAACGAGGCCTCGTCATTAGTAAAACTGACCACACGTTGATGAACGAGACCTCGTCATTAGTTAAACTGACCACACGTTGATGAACGAGATCTCGTCATTAGCAAAACTGACCAGATTCCGATGGACGAGATATATCGTCTATCGAGGTCTCGTCGTCTCTCGTCATTAGAAGAAAACTTACCAGATCTTGAAATCAAATCGTCTTGCTAAGTAAATCGGGAATATCTCGATGACGAGATATCTCGTCATCAGCAAAGTTGGTCGGATATTAAATGAGATATCCTCGAAATCACTTGGATGGTTAAGCTGATTTAAGTCAATTTCGTATATTCAATGGATAAAAGAGTGTTTTCCTAATTGTGATTTTACAATTTACCAAATGATTTGGGGCCGTCGTGGCTCAGCGGTTATGCCCACTGCGCTGGCAAAATTCGATCAGGGTTCGATTCCCCATTGGTGTATTTCTCTCTTATGTGTTAGTAAAACTTTCATTGTGTGTGTATGCCCATTTCTTGATTTTGTGTCTTGTGTTTGGCGCAGCATGGCCAAATATGGTTCTTGCGCCATAAAACCCCAATCAACCCCCACGTTTCTATCTGAGCTTAAAAATACCTTTCAAATCATTAGAGACCTCAGAGTAATTTTAATTAACTCTGATATCTCCCCTGTATTATTTTTCCAAAGCTCTTTCGAATTTATAATTCAAAGGACTTCATATTCAAATTTGTAATCATGTTTCCTAGCTACGAGGGTAATTTCGAGATGAAAAAAACACCAGAATTTCTTTGAAGTATTAAGAGAATCACATTTTCCTGGTGCCCACGTTTAATTAAAATGCAATTATCAGATTAAATTGCAATTAATAGATTAAAAGAAATAAATATCGTCAATTTTTAATTCCCATTTTTTTATGAATGGAAACGCAGCTGAAAATCCTACACATTCAAACTTGTCAGCCGTCCTGGAAGTTTTCATTAAAGAATAAATGTAATAAACTACTGATCCGAAACGTATCTTTGTAATTAGTAAACGAATTTAGACTCTTGTCAAAACTTGTCAGCGTCACGAACTATTTTTCATTAAAATTGTACAATAAAACAATTTCGCATCATGTCAGCAATTGTCAGCAAAATTTTAAAAACACAGTTCTTACAATTGTTAATTAAAAAATCGACTAAATGCTTAATGCCTTTAAATTAAACCTAGGCATCTTGAAAATTGCTTTCCAGGCACAAAACTATCTGAGTGGATTAATTATTATTTAATTTCTTTCGTGAGTAAAGCAGATGACAGATTTTTTTATTGTATTTTGAATTAAATAGGTTGCTGACAAATCAGACGTTTTTCGTGTGTTTGAGACATGGTTTTAATTTCAGAAGGCAGTTTTAATTATTATTTAGGAATGAAATGAGACATGTCTGGATATTTAACTTCGTAATTTAATTAATTAAATCGTATTTAATTGTTTTTTACACAATTTGAAGGCATTTCAGAAATTTCACTTTCAGATACCCCGTTTTAATTTCGCTCATAGTTAACATACTTCGAGATTTCATTACAGTTACATTAAGGCGGTAAAATTATTTAAGTCAAATTTACTAAATTAAAAACTTGGATACCGAATAAAATTATTGCATTGGATATTTGACAGGGAAAATATCTTAATTGTAAACTATTTCACACTTACTAATTGCATTCATTTATAATGTATAAGCATGTCATAATGCCATATGGAGTTATTCCTCCATACAAATTAAATATTTCATATTATTGAAACCAGTATATTTTTAGTCTCGGGATTATATGGATGATTTTTTTTGTTGCCTAATGTGTGGGAAATTGGTTCTGATATGTTATGTAATCGAAATGTTGATTTAGATAATAAGTTCTGAAACAATGAAATGCGTACAACGGTTTTTACTTTGATCAAATAGCTAAAAGAGAATACTTATTAAAATATCATAAATCATTATTAATTACTTTATCAAATCATTTATAATTCGATAGCATTTGAAATGCATTGACATTTTATAACATTTGAAATTTACACAAATGCAATGAGAACTCTTAAATAAGTTCACATTTACATTTGTAAATAATTCATATATAATCATATTTATTATTTCATTGTTAACAAATGTTCGATAGTATTAGTTCCATAATACAACCGATCATTTTAGTTACATAGGAATTCACCAAATTTGTTTTGAATGAAAATTAATTAAAAACCTAGTAAACCTAAATACTCATAAAACCTTTAAAAATTAACGATGTTTTACCGTGCTTGTTTCTTAACATGAGCAGTAATTACAAAATATTTCAAATAAAATATTCTATCAATATAAAATATTTCAAATAAAATATTCTATCAATACAAAATATTTCAAATAAAATATTTTATTTTGATATAATAGTGCCAGAAAGAATATTTATATTTTTCTACCATTGAAAAATCTCAGTTTTATCTAATCATTTAATTGTTTGTTTGCTTTTAATTACAAATCAGATTAACCCTATTTGGGGTTTAGAAAACCTAAACCCCAAATAGGGTTAATCTGATTAAAAACCTTTGTAAACGACCTTTTGGTAGGTCCTTTAGCACAGAAATTAGTTTTCATCACTGATTTCCATAAATTTCATTTATATTTTTTACCTAGAATGATTTCAATTTGAAATCAAATTTTTGAGGGGTTTCCGTGGCTCATTGGTTCGAGTTGTAGGAGGCACAGGTACGATTACTGTCATGTGTATTCCTCCCTGGGTGTATTTCTCTCTTCTGTGTCAGTAAAACTTTCATTGTGTGCGTGTCTATTACTTGATGGTTGTATGTCTTGTGTCTGGCGCAGTATGGCCAAATTTGGCCCTTGTGCCATAAAACCCTCAACCCAACCAACCGTGGCTCATTGGGTTTGCCCTCTGCTCTGACTTGCCTACTGTAGACGGTGCAACTTTGATTCTTGTAACTGCTCTGGATGCATTTTTCTCTTCTATGAAATTTTTCTCGTCATTAACATCTCTCCTTTTGTGTATGGAGCCGCAGTAGCCCGGTTGGAAGAGTAACGGATTATCAACAGGAGAGTTGCGAGTTTGAATCCAACCTAAGACCGTCGTGTACAAAGGGGCTGGTGCACCAAAATCTACCGTGGCCTCAAATGTCCTCACGTTGGCGTGATGTGAATGTTTGGAGAGTGGGGTGTCAGCTCAGGTGTGACCTCGTCATTTGACCGTGGTTCAAAACTATGTGGATCTTAGATCTTTCTCGGTTTGATCCCGGACCGTCGCCAATAGCACGTTGTGTTGCTCCAATGCGTCGTTAATTAAAATACCTACCGCTTGTGTATGTCCTTTACATATTTGTGTATTTCTATGTCCTTTCCATATTTGTGTATTTCTATGTCCTTTCCATATTTGTGTATTTTCTATTTGTGTATGTATGGGCTGTATCTGGTCGCTGAACAGGGTAAAATTTTCATAGGGCCGTATCTTATCTTTGAGTCTGATTAAAACATTTCGAGAGCAGTATCTGGTCTGCGGACTGGTTAAACGTATCCATAGTGCAGCGACTGATCTACAGGCATTATAAAAATATTTAGAGGACCATATATGATATGGCTAGAGCTCCTGGAAAACCTTTGCAGAGGGCTGTATCTCGTCAATAAGAAGGGAAAATTATTTCGGAGGGCCCTATCAGGTTGGCGTGCCGGTTAAAAATATTCGGAGGACCGTAACTTGTCGTTGGGTCGGATAAAATATTTGGAGGACCGTATCTGGTTACCAGGCCTGAGATCAATCGATTCCCTACAATTTATTAATCTTACGCGTCCGTTTTTAGTAGGGCTCATTTAACCTGATCCCTACGCGAACAGCTATTTCTCAAATAACTGAAACTGAACTATTCCTTTAATTCAAACATCACCGTATACAAAGCCACACCTACAACTAAACTCCCCGATTCGCTCAGCGCCGCGCGATCCAACAAAGAAACGAAAAGAGCGGACACAAGAAAAAAAGGCAAAAACCTCAACGCCAATAAGTAATTGACAAGCACATCCACCGTTCCGAAGAGGTAGTGAACTTTTAACTCCCACAGAATCGCTGCAAGGTTGGAAACCGGAGAAATATCCCGGCGCCTACAGGCTGTAGAAGGATTGTGTAGGAGGCGGCAGGGAATCCAGTCACCGGGTTCTGTCAGTTTCTATAATTGGTTTTCTCGACGAAACGGCGCTTCTTGCTTCACTTCATTTCTTCGTGAGTTACTCCACGGCGCAAGTGTGTGTATAACTATAAATATTCTTCGGGGTTTAATACCTCTGGTGTAGCAGATAGCGAGAACAAATGTGTCTGTCTTATCGATTTAGGGTATCTGGCGTATTATTTCCGGTTGGTTAGTGTTCAAGCTACGATTCCCCTGTTAATTATCGTAACTATACGAATAACAACAGGGGTGCAGTTTATTCGAGCCTTTGTGCTGGTTAATTGAGTCTATATATTGTTCTTTGTGTCCGGAGTTTGTGTTTTGGGGATGGCAACGCTGGTTCTTGTTGCTGGACTTGGGGATATTAATGTGGCAGTTAGGCTCGCTATTGAACAACTAGATTTAAGGAATTATAAGTTTGTGTGTGAAAAGTGGTTAGATTGTTCGACTCAATGTTTGCACACAAAAAAAATTCAGGCAATTATTTCACATACTCACCCAGATTCCCAGACTTGAAAGCTAAAATTAAACCTGTCGGTGGTAGGTAGGTATTTTAATTAACCACACAATTTAATTAATTGACGCAATACAATGGGCTATTGGTGACGGTCAGGGATCAAACCGAGGAAAGATTCAAGAACACCACCACGTAGTTTTGAACCACGGTCAGATGACGAGGTCACACCTGAGATACCACCCCACTCTCCAAACTTCCACACCACGCGAGAACATTTGAGACCACGATAGATTTAACATGCACCATCTCCCTTTGTATACGATGATCTATGGTTGGATTTGAACTCGCAAGCTTACATACTCACATAGATTGTCAGAATTAGAAACTAAAATTAACCCTCCTGGTGGTAGGTAGGTATTTTAATTAACGTCGCACTGGATTACCACAACGGTCTATTGGCGACTGTCCGGGATCAATCCCCCAAGGGAGAGACCGAGGACAACACCACGTAATTTTGTACCACGCTGAGATGACGAGGTGACACTTGAGCTGGCACTCCCTTCTCCAAACTTGCACACCACGCCAACGTGAGAAAATTTGAAGCCACGTCAGATTTAACGCGCACCAGCACCCTTTGTACAGGAGGTACTTAGTTGGATTCGAACTCGCAACCTGCCGGTTGCTAATCCGTTACGTGCATTCCTTCCTCGGTGTATTTCTCCTTCTTTCACTGTGTGTGTGTCAATCACTTCATATTGTATGTTTTGTGTCAATTACTTGATATTATATTTTGTCAGGCGCAGCATGGCTAAATATGGCCCTTGCGCCATAAAGCCCCCAAACCAACCAACCAGCTAATTCGTTACTCTTCCAACCGGGCTACCGCTTCCCAAACTTCCTGGTGGTTGTCTGGAAGTGGTATCTCGTCCTAGCAAAACTGACCAGATCTCGATGAACGAGATACTCGTCATTAGAAGAAATTTGAGCAGATCTTGATCTCGTCACCATAAAAATCATCGGTAATACTTTGGTGACGAGATATCTTGTCATTAGAAGAAACTTGAGCAGATCTTGATCTCGTCATCATAAAAATCATCGGTAATACCTTGGTGACGAGATATCTCGTCATTAGAAGAAACTTGAGCAGATCTTGATCTCGTTACCATAAAAAATCATCGGTAATACCTTGGTGACGAGATATCTCGTCATTAGAAGAAACTTGAGCAGATCTTGATCTCGTCACCATAAAAAATCATCGGTAATACCTTGGTGACGAGATATCTCGTCATTAGAAGAAACTTGAGCAGATCTTGATCTCGTCATCATAAAAATCATCGGTGATACCTTGGTGACGAGATATCTCGTCATTAGAAGAAACTTGAGCAGATCTTGATCTCGTCATCATAAAAATCATCGGTAATACCTTGGTGACGAGATATCTCGTCATTAGAAGAAACTTGAGCAGGTCTTGATCTCGTCAGCATAAAAATCATCGGTAATACCTTGGTGACGAGATATCTCGTCATTAGAAGAAACTGGAGCAGGTCTTGATCTCGTCAGCATAAAAATCATCGGTAATATCTTGGTGACGAGATATCTCTTCGGTAGTAGAATTGAAAAGATCTTGATGGACGAGATATCTTCAATTGATTGCAGCACGTTGTGGTATTTATGGAAACGAGATGTCCGACTTATTTGAAGAAAAAAGGATAGGTATTTTAAAAATTGCACAAAATACAATGCCAATACAAAATACAAAACAACAAAATACATTTATTACACAAATTCTAAAAAGCTATACAGAAAAAATTTCCAAACTAGGCAGGTAGAAGAAATCAAAGATGAAACTTAGAAGGATGCACTTTTTAAAATTCCAATTAACCTTCGTCGAGATGCTGTTGCTGCCTTCAGATTAGAGACTGGACATGTCTGTCTTTCTCCCCATTACGAGATTTCCGAGTTGCGTAATGTTACTTTTACCATACATCACACGTGACTAAATAATTATCGATTGGTTAAAATAATCATAGGAAACATTTAATTCCATGGTCAAAAAGGTCAAAACTGATTAAAAGCCATGCAGTCTACAGGTTATAGAACGGATATTCGGGTGAACCCCTCATTGAGTAAGACGGGACCGAACAGCATGACTTGACACAGCGGCATTTACCATACAATTATTGAATAATAAAAAGTATAAAGCATTAGGCTTTGATGTTAGTTATACATGTGTCATTAATGAAGAATTTATGAGTTATATAATTTGTGTGTGTGTGTATAGTAAAGTATATAACAACTTACATTTCCATTGCGGTAATATGACAATTACTCGCATTTCTGCCTGAGCATGTCGTGTAAAAGGCGGCTTGCAACTTTGTCTACCCGACTATACTTCATGGTGGTCTACACTGTTATATACAGGGTGTCCCAAAAAGGTTGTTCCGCAATTTATCTTTTTACCATTTGGAGATAGGTAGGCAATGTAAATTGCAAAAGTGCACCAAATAAGGTAGGCAATTAAGATATGTGAATAAAATTATCACGTGATAACAATTTAAGCGGATACAGTTTTTAATTTGTATACAACCCCTCTAGATAGAAATCCGAGATAGGAGAAATGTCCCTTACCTGCACCCCTATCGTTAGCAGAAAACTGCATTTATGTAGGTTGAACAGTAACGGAGGCAAAATGATGCAAAACAGTTGACTTATACCGCTTGTGTACAGCTGTTCAAGCAGTCAGATTAGGGACCGTATACACAATGCTAAAAAGCATTTTATTCGGTCAGAAAGTGCAACATTGTGCAAAGTAATGTAGTATTGCAACTGCAGATGAAAATCGCAATGAATAATAGTAGACAATGTAATCTTTAATAAAAAATATTGTAGAAAAAATGGTTTAAATAAAAATAAAACGAAATTTACAACACATGTTCAAAATGTTTTCCATCTGCAGCAATGCAGAACTTAGCTCTTCATTTTTGGCCATCGTTCTAAATTAGATACGGCCCCCTTAAAATGGAAACTCTTGTATCTCCGTTACTATTCAACCTACAGAAATATGGTTTTTACTAACGATAGGGATACAGGTAAGGAACATTTTTGCTATCTCGGATTTTTATCTAGAGGGATTGAATAAAAATTAAAAACTGTATCCGCTTAAATTGTTATCACGTGATAATTTTATTCACATACCTTAATTACTTACCTTATTTGGTGCACTTCTGCAATTTACATTGCCTACCTATCTCCAAATGGTAAAAAGATAAATTGCGGAACAACCTTTTTGGGACACCCTGTGTACTATTGCATTGTAATTTAGTTTTTGTAGTGGTGGATAAGTTCACCACAATAATCCACCCGCAGAATTTCAGCCATGGCTGAATGCGATAGATGTTACCACTAATTGATACACTGCTAGTCGCGTGGGACCATTTGAGCTGTATTGAGATCATGGGTGTGGTTCGTATGCAATAGTCTACTGTTTTGTACTTCATGTTGGAGTTGGATTACACTGGTCTATAAACCATTTTGTAATGTAAGTTAATTTTTGTAGTCGTGGCTAAGTGCACGCTGCAACGGTTTAGATTAAGTAAGGAGAAATCACAAAATTCCAGCAAACTCGCCAAACATTATTACTACTTAACACCTATCGATGCATGCTATGACGGGTAGTTGAGTTAAAGGTAGAAATTTCGCGTCGTTATTTTTTAACGCCCAAACGTCGCTAACAGGATCCCGTAGGTTATCACAGTACCGAAGCAAGTAATTAAAATATATTTTCTAAAGGTGTACATTTTCCATAATGTGAGTCTATTTCTCCGTTTATAACCGTTCTTCAGAAATTCAGACTGCTACCACTGTTTAAAGATTGCACTTGAGACAGCAGGCACTGCAATGTTTCATCCTCTTGTTCTGCCGCTTCTATAGTATCGGATGCATTCCATATTACAATCACTGTTAGTCATGTACAAGTTAAAAGCCTTAAACAAGTGCTGATCAAAACGTAGACTCCTAAATGCATTTCGTAAACATTAACATACACTGTCCAATAGATAGATACGAAAAAATACCATCCATTGTTTTCATGACAATGCTTGAATTGTGATGAATCCCACACAAGAAATCGTAGCTTGTTTCGAGCTCCATTTCAGGTCGAATTGAAACAGATTGGACACACTTGAATAAAATTCTAGTTAAGAAAGCATAATACGCAGAATAGATACTTAAGAGGATCTTAACATCTATCTAGTAAACAGTCTGCATACTACAAAGCACTGTTGAAAAGAGCTTCGTATTCGCTTTCAGAACATCAACTACGAATGTTAAGTTGGAAATAATTACTTCAAGTTCTGCCATCGACAGATCCATGAATGCAGTTTCAGTAGCAGCCAGGAAAACCCAGACGATGCAATGACAGTATATATGACATCTTTTATCTTCCAGAATTTCATATTCCGATGATTTGACGATCTTCGACTTGTTTTTTGAACTTAAGGACTTCGAGACCAACACTGATAAATACATCGATAGAACTACAAGGTAATTTAGAAACCTAGAATTCCTTTTTTCTTGTCAGGGAAAACAACAATGTAAACAAGACTGCAGGATATGTATCCCAAATTCAAAGGACAGACTAAGTACATTGGAAATTTCATCAACAAATGCAGCTTTCTTGATTAATGATGGGGCAAATTATCAATTCCTAGAATATGCAGTATTATTATAAAGGGATTCAATGTCTGTTGTAGAGGTATTGTGGTATAGCTCATTGAAAACTGTGGGTGCTAATTCAGTACTTGTGCGCATAACTTCCATCGTTTCATTTCAGAAATCAGCTCCTAGAGCATGCAGTATTATAAAGGGATTCAATGTCTGTTTTAGAGGTATTGCGGTATAGCGCATAACTGTGGGTGCTAATTCAGTACTTGTGCGTATAACTTCCATCGTTTCAATTCAGAAATCAACTCCTAGAGCATGCAGTATTATAAAGGGATTCAATGTCTGTTTTAGAGGTATTGCGGTATAGAGCATAACTGTGGGTGCTAATTCAGTACTTGTGCCCATAACTTCCATCGTTTCAATTCAGAAATCAACTCCTAGAACATGCAGTATTATAAAGGGATTCAATGTCTGTTTTAGAGGTATTGCGGTATAGCGCATAACTGTGGGTGTTAATTCAGTACTTGTGCGTATAACTTCCATCGTTTCAATTCAGAAATCAACTCCAAGAGCATGCAGTATTATAAAGGGATTCAATGTCTGTTTTAGAGGTATTGCGGTATAGCGCATAACTGTGGGTGCTAAATCAGTACTTGTGCGTATAACTTCCATCGTTTCAATTCAGAAATCAACTCCAAGAGCATGCAGTATTATAAAGAGATTCAATGTCTGTTTTAGAGGTATTGCGGTATAGCGCATAACTGTGGGTGCTAATTCAGTACTTGAGCGTATAACTCCCATCGTTTCAATTCATAAATCTATTTGCATAAGTCCATGACATGGATAGAGCGCGTCTGCTATTGATAATAAGATCTGGGAGCCATCCCTTTAACCGTCCGACTTAGCCACCCCTTCACCTTCCTATGTTAGCCCGATAAAGCAGCACAGCCTTCACGCCTTGGATGGCACTACCAGGAGTATATACTCCCGACAAAAAAGATGAAATTCTTTGATGACCAGAAATCCTTTCCCACCTGTACAAAGTGCAGCTTATTACCTGCCTCTCTCTCACCCATCCTGAATTGCATTGGAGCCATATATGAATACATTTATAAGGACCCATCTGCCAAAACTTTTTTCACAGATTCCATGACTTTGTGTAATTTGATTTTTTACACTGGGATTAGAAAGGAGAATTCTATTTGGTCTTATCTATTTGACAAGTATTACTAATCCATGATATAACATGCGTCGTACATCACATTGACATATTCGTTCCTTTCTAAGCTGTATCACCATAGTCTGATACAGTCTTTGTTTGCAGATGAGTTTCTATGGTAGCAGAATCCCATTCTATGTTAGAGCCTCCTTTGTCACGATTCCATAAATTGAATATGCACTAGCTTTCTTCCTAATAGCTTTCTTCCTTTCTTCCTTTCTGGTCCCTGTGTGGATTTGTACTCCAAGCCCATCCGTTATGCAAATCGACATAAGCTGTTTCGTTTACTTTGGAGGTTAAAAATAATGGTGTTCCTTTAGCTTCTAAAGTTGTGCACGCTAGTGTATATCCAAAGTGCAATTCGTAAAGTGAAAAGCATTCTAAAATATTTCCCCATATCCATTGCGTTGATTTGTACGAGGCACTAAGGCTATTGTATTGAATTTGTGTACTTAAGTACTCGATATGTTTCTAAGGAAAGCCATCAGGAAACAGTTTATGTGATTCAAATTTATAGATAACACGCTATTATATGTCCATTTCCTCTTATGTAATCAATAAGAAACCTAAACTATTACAATGTAACCAATAACACGTTTGTTTTAGAAACATTGAGGAATGGAATTTATTGTTTTTCGCTGTTATTTAAGTACATGCACCCGATCTTAATAGAAATATCTCTAATGTGAGGGATGTGTACAAAGTTCTGGATATCAATTTTAGGTACAGACAGGTTTTCTAAAAGAAGTGAGCCAGTGCTTATCAGTATCTTCTGTGTTAGTAAAATTTTCCACGACAAATTTAACGTGCACGAGCCGCCTTTGTACATGGTGGTCCCTGTGTGGATTTGTACTCCAAGCCCTCCTGTTGCTAATTCGTTACTCTTCCAATCGGGTGATCTCGGGCCCCCTATTAAAAATGGAATAATTCTCTATTCCTATATTGTCTGTCATTTAGAATTTTCCGGATGTCTTCAGGAAAAACGTTTTGGTTTTCCAGAAGGAACCGTGGTTATCGGTTGTTCTAATTAAGTTTTCTCGTTAATAAAATTATTTAAAGAATTTGTACAATATGGTAAATCAATAATACATTTGTCATTATTCAACGAACTTCATTGGTGACCCGGAACGTGATCGATTGCTATAAAATGTTTACAAACGAGAACGCCGAAACAGCATCGGAGAAACCAACGATTGCCAGTGTAAGTCTAAAAATTCCTCCTTTCTGGAAACCCGACCCCAAAATATGGTTTCTGCAGATCGAAGCCCAATTCCGCAACGCTGGAATAACAGTTAATCAAACAAAATATGATTATGTAGTCAGTTCAATCGAAACAGGAACATTGTCACAAGTTGCAGATATCCTTGTGAAACCACCAGACGAAGGGAAATATCTGGCCATTAAAAAGAGGCTTATTGAATTTTTTGACTATTCTGAAACGCAGAAAACTCAGAAACTTATGACGGAATTGGGTGATAAGAAACCATCCCAACTCCTCTGTGATATGCGCAATTTGGCGACGGAGAAGGTGCCAGATGAATTTTTGAAAACATGGTTGCAACGACTACCGCTTAATATGCGGAGCATTTTGTCAGTAAGCAGCGATGACTTGTCCAAACTATCGACAATGGCTGACAAAATATGGTAATTAAATCCCAATTTATTCAAGGTAGCTCGCACTGTTTCTCCATCAACTGATAACAATACCACCCATGATCTACAGAAACAGATTTCAGACTTGGCACTGCAGATAGCGGAGATGAATAGACGTAGAGATTACAGTCCACAAAGACGAAGATAGAGATCGAATTCAAGAAACCGTTCCAAAAAAAACAATGACCTAAATAACTGTTATTTTCACCAACGCTTTGGCGAGAGAGCTTACAAGTGCACACCGCCATGCAAATATCACGTTTCGAAACAGGAAAACTGAACCCCCGGCTTTTAATGACGAACGAAGGTCAAGGGGTTGAGCTGAGCCGTCTATATATTCGTGACAACGCATCAGCAATGCATTTTTAATTGACACTGGAGCTGAAATATCGGTTATTCCACCATCACTATCAGAAAAAAGAACTGTGTCTAAGCTTGAGCTGTTTGCAGCTAACGGCACAAAAATCAAAACGTACGGTCAAAAATTGTTGGAACTGGGTTTGGGGCTACGAAGATCTTTCAACTGATCTTTTATAATTGTAGATGTCAACAAGACTGTTGTTGGAATAGACTTTCTTTCACATTTTAACTTATTAGTCGACAGTAAAAATAGAAAACTAATTGATGGTACCACCTCATTGACGACTAGAGGTATTTTGTGTAAGGTAGCGTCACTCCTAAATTCATCGCTAACACTTTTCAAAACCAATATTGAGCCATTTTAAATAAATTTCCTAACTTACTTAAATGTGCAACATCACATCGAAACTAAAGGAAACCCCATATTCTCTAAAGACAGAAGACTTTCTCAAGAAAAGTTGCTTGCTGCGAGAAAGGAATTCGATTATATGCTGCAAGAAGATCTCTGCAGACCATCCAAAAGCAACTGGTGAAGTCCATTACATCTCACTTTAAAAAAGTCCGGTGACTGGAGGCCATGCTGTGATTACCGTGGGCTTAATGCAAACACCATACCAGACCGTTACCCACTGCCATTTCTAACGGACTGCACACATATTCTGCATGGAAAAACGATATTTTCAAACATAGATTTGATAAGAGCCTACCAACAGATTCCTGTTCACGAAGCTGATATTCCGAAGACCGCCATCATAACACCTTTCGGACTTTTTGAATTTCCTTATATGACATTCGGTCTACGCAACGCAGCACAAACCTTCCAAAGGTTTATGAACACCGTGCTGAGCGGCCTAGATTTTGTGTTTTGCTATCTCGATGACATTCTCATTGCTTCCCCAGACACAGAAACACACAAAAAATATCTTGAATTAATATTTCGAAGGCTCAATAACTACGGACTGTACATAAACATTGCAAAATGTAAATTTGGTCTGAGCAAACTTGAATTTTTAGGTTATGAGATATCAACGGAAGGGGGGGAATTAAACCTCTTTTATCGAAAGTTGATACAATTAAACAATATCCTAAACCAGAATCCTTCACAAGCTTCCGAAGATTTTTGGGAATGGTGAACTTCTATCATCGCTTTATACCAAACTGCGTCAAAGTGCAACGATAGTTGACAATCTTGCTTAACTCTCTCGCTGCGTAATTTTTTGTTATCAAAATAGGTTCAAAAATTGCGTATTTTTTTATTACATATTTCAAATCTACATATATTTTAGAGTTAAAATATACAAACATTTTTTGTAAAAGAGTTTTTTTTTTCAATATAGAATTAGATCATAAAAGGGTTGTCGGAATATTGAAATTGAAGAATAATCATATAAAAGCAAAATTTTGAAAATTAAGCTTGGTTAAATTATGATATATTTTATGAAATACAAAGGAAAATCGTATATACTAATGAAAATATGCAAAATACTTACAAAACATTTATTAGAAATGAAGACTTACTAGAAATCACTATCCGCAGAGGAATCCGAGAAATTCTCATCGGTTTCGCTATAACTATCTTCAATATACTTGATATCAGAGTCAGAACTGCTATCAGTGTCGGAAATATTGTCAGGAATGTAGGTTCTATCACTCTCGAAACGCTTCCTGCCAGACATCTTTGAACTTTGAAAAGATCGCGCAAAATGCTGCAAAAAATGCTTGTATATTTCGCAGAAATGTGGACATCTAAAGCCATCTGTTAACCCAGATTTGAATAAACAATTAAACATCACAGAAAAGCCAAAATGAAACCATGAACGGGGAAAGAGCGGGTTGCACAGTTAAATAGACGGCAAAAATGCATCCCCGCGGAAATCGCGGGCTGCGCAAATTTTGCTACTTCTACGTTGCCCGCGGAAATCGTGGGATGCGCAGCGAGAGGGTTAAAGGAGTAAAGAATAACAGCAAAAAAAACTTTAATTTGGACCGAAGATGCGCAGAATGCTTTTATTGATATCAAAAACGCATTGAGCAACTCAGCAATGTTAGTTCACCCTAACCAGACGGAGCAAATCACCCTAACAACAGATGCATTTGATTCCGCTGTGGGTGCCGTAATCCATCAACTATATAATTGTTTAAAACAACCGCTAAGCTCTTTCTCTCGATCCCTAACATCCACGCAAAGAAACTACAGCGCTTATGATCGAGAATTACTTGCAATCTACCTAGCGATAAAGCATTTTAAGCACATTCTGGAAGGACGATCATTTACTATTTTCACTGATCACAAACCTATCACCTTTGCCTTCTAGCAGAATTTAGATAAAGCCTCTCCAAGACAAGCCCGGCAGTTGAACTACATTGCTGAGTTCACTACCGACATACAGTATATTTCCGGAGAACATCGTAGCAGACACACTGTCGAGAATTTAAACCATCACTACTCCAACTCCAATTGATTATACAGTTATTGCAGATTTCCAGGAGGATGAAGACCTCAAGATTCTTAAATCAAATTCCAGTTTCAAAATGGTACAAATTCCTTTCCCGGATAGCGATAAGAAAATTTACTGTGATACCTCCACTAATTTTAACCGGCCGTACATTTCTAAGGAATTTCGCAAAAGAGTATTTTTCTCTATACATAACTTATCCCATCCTGGAATTCGTTCAACAATGTAGTTGGTGACGTAAAGATTCATTTGGCCTGGCATAAACATAGACTGCCAACTGTGGACTAGAGCATGCTTGACACGCCAACGAGCCAAAGTTCACAAACATACCCATTCTCCATTTGCTGAATTCTAAGTTCCAAATCAACGATTCAAACATCTTAACATCTATATTGTTGGTCCTTTACCATCTTGCAAAGGTTTTAGGTATTTACTTACTATCATTGATAGGTTCACCCGGTGGATTGAAGCTGTTCCTTTAGAAGACCAAACAGCAGATTCCATCATCAAAGCCCTTGTCGCGACTTGGATTTCCAGATTTGGAATCCCAGAAAGAATAACATCTGACCAAGATCGCCAGTTTGAAAGCCAACTCTTCCAATCCTTGAGCAAATGCCTAGGTTTCAAAGCTAACACAACCACAGCTTACCATCCACAATCTAACGGTTTAATCGAACGCCAACACCGAACTTTGAAAAACAGCCTGAAATCCCACCTACAAACGTCAAATTCTTGGACTAATGTTCTACCCTTAATTCTTCTTGGCATTCGATCCGCCATTAAAGAAGATTTGCATTGTTCTTCCGCTGAACTTGTATACGACACATCAATCTGTTTGCCTAGAGAATTTTTCAGTAAATCCCCAACTGACACGCATTCAAATTTTATACAAAAATTGCAAAGTCACATCCAAAACCTATATAAAATCAACTCCAACAACCAGCCATGGAAAAAAAATCAGTTTTCGGACACAAGGACTTAGCAAATTGTTCACCATGTATTCATATATAATAACATAATCTCATCATCTCTTCAGCCAAACTACCTTGGACCATATTTAGTTAAACAACGTTTTGAGAAATTCTTCGATGTGGTAGTTTCAGGTAAAATTAAAAGGATATCAATAGATAGACTGAAACCATGTTTCAAACTCAAAGATGAAGTAACCACAAATCTTCAGACATGTGAATCTGATAACTCCAAAATCTCACAACCAATTCCTGGTGACAATGATTCTTTCGATGACATTGAATCTAGAAACACAAGAACTGGACGAAGAGTGAGATTCCCTGCATATCTGAAAGACTATGAGGTATAACGTTTTCACTGGGAAGGGGGTGTGTGGTGACATTATTTACGATACTGAAGTGCCTCCTATAAAACTCTTCACGTTGCGATTTTTCTTTGCTCGAGTGGCATCAGCTAATAAATTTAGAATAAAATAACTATGGAATTATTCGTTTAACGTTTCGTTATCGGTTGTTCTTATTAAGTTTTCTCGTTAATAAAATTATTTAAAGAAGTTTGTGCTATATGGTAATACATTTGTCATTATTCAACGAACTTCAGTCGATTTTACAGAATTTTTAAGAAAGAAAATCACTGCTTTCAACGGAGGATTCACATGTAACTATTCCGGACATTTTAAAATAAGTTACACGCCTATCTAAAAAGCTTATGAAACAGAATTTTACAAATCATTACGTATTAAATAAATTATTTAAGGAAAGTTGGTCGAAATGTACACCAACTTTCCTTGAGAATCATCCTTGAAATCCTGAAACCTTTCCATGAATTTCCTTGCAAAAACAAATATTCTAAAATATTCTTTTTTTCATCAATAAAATATCTATAATTTATTTATATCATGGGAAGAACTAAAAAGTCAGTTCAAACATAAATATTGTAATTTAATTTGTTTCGGAAAAAAATTGTTTTTCGATCAACAGTGGTAAAGCAACCATACTGTCTAAAGCAATCAATCATCCAAAACGATGTCATCTCAGCGTAGGCTGGGATGACATCGTTTTGGCCACTCATTGTTATTTCAATGGCGATTTCGAATAGTTTTTAACCCCCTAGGGCCAATAGAACGTGGGTTATGCTTTTTAAGTTAAATAATAGCTGTTGGGTATATTTTCTAAATTGGTTTTCGGACATTAGCGAATGGTAGATAAGTAGGTATTTTAATTAACAATGCACTGGAGCAAACAAAAAGGGCTATTGGTGACGGTTCGGGATCAAACCTGAAGGGAAAGATCCGAGGACACCATGTAATTTTGAACAATGGTCAGATGACGAGTTCACACCTGAACTGGCATGTCATTTTTTAAATTTCCACTCAACTCCAAAATGATTACATTTGGGGGCACGACATATTTAACGTGCGCAAGCCCCCCTTTTACACGACATCCAATCAGAGAATGTGGTGTCTGCTTGGATTAGAACTCGCGATCCTCTCGTTGATAATTCTTTACTCTTCCAATCGGAATACCGTGAGCCTCTTATTAACAAATGAAATTAATCCCTATTCCTGTATTCTCTACCATTTCAGAATTTTCCGGATGTCTTCAGGAAAAACCTTTTGGTCTTCCGGAAGGAACATATATTTTCCGGATTTTTCTTTGGTGTCTTGATTCTTTTAAGTGGAAGTAAATAATATTATTCATCTAATGATAAAGTAAAATTAGTTCCTTGGACGAGTAAGCTGAAACTAGATTCCAGTCCCCATTTACGAACAGGGTCACGGTCGACCGTTTGGAAGTGTAACGGATTAGATACCGAAGATTTGTGGCTAGTTCGAATCCAATCAACGACCGTCGAGTACAAGGGAGGCTGGTTCACGTTAAATCCGTGGTGGCTTCCAGTGTTCTCCCGTTGTCGTTGTGTGGAAGTTCCGATTGTGGGGTGCCAGTTCAGGTGTGACCTTTTTATCTGACCGTGGTTCAAAATTGCTTGCTATTGTCCTTGATCTCTTCTTTTGTATTTGTTCAGGATCGTCGCCAATAGCCCGCTGTTTTGCTCCACATCTACGTTAATTAAAATATTACCTACCATGTACGAACAATCAATAAAAGCGTGTATGGTGGTATACCAAATGCGGTCTGTGATATGAAGAGAACACGACACGGTAGCCGACTTTTTATAATTTTGTTCAGGATCGTCGCCAATAGCCCGCTGTTTTGCTCCACTGCTACCTTAATTAAAATACTACCTTACATCTACGAACAATCCATAAAAGAGTGTACAGTGGTACACCAAAGGCGGCCTCATATTAATAAAACACGACAGGGAAGCTAGCCGACTTTTATAATTATATATTTGTACAGTAATTTTATAATTGTAGCATAAATTGCTTGTGAATCTGAAATACGTGTTTCAGTTGATAGTTAATTTAACCCTCCTGGGGGTTGTCTCGACGAGTTATCTCGTTATTACAAAATCTGACCGGATCTTGTTGGCGGAGACATCATGTCTTAAGAAGAAAACTGACAAGGTATTGATCACGTCATCATAAAAAATTAGTATTATCTGGGTAACGAAATGTCATTTGCAAATTTGGCCAGATCTTGATGGAGGAGATATCACGTCCAAATAACTTGGAGGGTCAATGTATTATTATGCTTGCGTTTTCCTATTTATCGTGATTAATTCCACTGAAATTTGACATACTACAGCTATTTTAAAATTAAGAAAAATTTCGAGTATATTTTATTTTTAGCTTCACTTGTACATTCTTGTTTATTCCTATCTGATATATTATATCATTGTTCCCGTTAAATAAACCCACATGGAGTATATATGGTGACTGATAGCAAAAACATTGGAACTACCATCACGAAATCCTCTACAAAACGAATCAAAGTATACGTCAAAGTAAGGCAAATGTAACAGCAACACTGGATTTTTCAAGTCACATAATCCAATGGAAATTTCCCTAAATTAGTCGTTGGTGCAGTAACCCGGTTGGAAGAATAACGAGTTAAGAACTGGAAGGTTCCGATTTCGAATCCAACCAAAGACGGTCGTATGCAATGGGGCTGGTACACGTTAATTCTTTTGTGGCATCAAATGTCCTCACGTTGTTGTGGTGTGGTAGTTTGGAGATTGTTGAGCAACCCCAAATGTGACCTGGTCATTTGACGTTGTTAAAAATTAGGTGTTTTACTTTGGACCTTTTCCTTTGGGTATGATCCCTGACGGTCGCCAATTACCCATTGTTTTGCTTCTCTGCGACGTTCATTAAAATAGCTACCTACCACTAGAATTCTGCTGTACAGAAGACCGAGATGTGCTCTAAGGTCTCTTGTTACGGAAAGAAGGCATTTATTGAATTACAAGATTGAATCTGTACAAGTAGGTCTAATTGACAATGTGGCTTAATCTAGCTTTAACTGGAAAATGGTTCAAAATAACACGAAAGATTTCCATATCCCCTACGGAAGATGTTCGGGTTAATGTTTACGTTAAATGAAATATCTGGACTCGGTTCAGCTAATCAACTATCAACTAGCATCTACTTGGAATAATTCACCCCTTAGAAGATTCAAGACTTGTACTAACCTTCAAATAGTTTGGACGAGATATTTCGTCCATCACGAACTGATCAATTTTGCATCTGTACTGATATCTCGTATTCCAGATATATGCAATATTTTATTACAACAAAATCTTGTCAGTTTTGCTAATGTAGAGATTCCTGGTAGAAACAATCTGGAGGAGTTTTAAAAAATATTTTTTTTCCCTCAAACTTTCCTTATAATGTCTACATTTTGTCTTAGGTTAAAACCAGAATTTCAAAAGTAGTTCACAATTGGTAACAGCTCTGAGAAAGTGCTAGTGGCAGTGTTCTTTATTATATTACTTTTAAATAGTTTATCCCAGTTGTGCTTGATTTGTATTTAAAATAAACACTGTAAAAATTTCCCTTGTAAAACACGCTATTTAATATTTCTAGAGTGGAAAATGAATTTAAAATAACAACAAACATATAAATTTGTGATGAATAAAACTATTTCTCCACTTCAAAGTGATACATACACATTTTAAATTAAAATCTTGTAAAGTATATGTTTTTATGCTACACAAAATATTTCTTTATATGATTCTTAAATGCTTTAATCACAGTAAAATCTGAACATAAAATTTAATTCCATACAATCATTTTCCATACATATTTCAGCCCTCAAGAAACATCTCCTCTATGTGTTTAGGGCTTAACGGTTCCATGGTGTTCGAGTGAACTTTTCTTTTCCCATTGGTTTTGCTGTCTTTAGTAAACACGGGATTTGCGTTCCCACGATACACAAAGATCTTCCCCTGCTTTCATCATACTACTCTGTACCCCAATCCCTCTTTTTCGCGTTCACATTTTTTGGCGTCGTATTGTGCTCTGCACATCTTGGCCAAAGAAGGTCCTTGCGCCATAAAACCCAGAAACATCCAATTTGCTGACACAATGTATGTAAATTATAATAATACATCTACTTTCAAAAGTATTTGTTCAAGTATATTTATTGTATGCTGCATTTCGCAAGAAGAAACGGTACATTGCAAAATAAAACAATAGAATAATTAAAGACATTGTAATATAGATCTTGCATGTCAGGGAAAAATGAGTTAAGTCAAAATATGTCTACTTTTCAGAATCTTAAATAGAATATTTCGCTTTTTCTAACAAATATTGGGGAAGAAAAAGGAGCAAGTCATGATTAAAATAATTGGAATTTAGAATAAATTAATTCCTTTTTTAAGCATATTATATGATGTTTAAATAAATGATACGATTGGTTCCTTTTTACGCATGAAAAGTCAGACAAAATTATTTTACACTAACATGGAAGATACAGCAAGTGAAAGCACAATTATTGGTTCTTTGATGTGTTTCCAAACGTGGCTAATAGAATACCATATGTCACAATAGTACCGTAGCAACTGATTATGAGAGATTTTTTAAAAGGGTATAGCTTCCACAAAGTGAGCCTGTTTTTCCGTTCGTAACCATGCTTCAGAAATTTAATGATACCACGTGATAAAAATGGCTCTTGAGAAAGAAAACATTGCAATGTTTCTTCGGTTTCTTCTGCTGCTTCTACAGCAGAAGATGCATTCCATATTACCATCACTAATTGAAACGAGTTGACTACAAATAATATACTGCATCTTATCACAACGAAACTATCCATTTTTGTTTCATCACAAATTGAAAGCATTACCCAATAAATCCCCATCATATTATGCACTATAATCACAAAAATAGGATATGAAAAAATATCATCCATAGTTTTCATTGCAATGCTTGAGCTCTGATGCTCTGATGAGCTATTCTACACATGTACAGGTAACTTTCTTCCAACTGGATTTTTGATCGAGACAAGATTATTCGAAAAGACTTACATAACGTTTTACACAAGAAGCCGTAGTATAGAGAATAAATATACTGGAGTACTTTGGTATCTATCCAGAATAGACATTTGATACAAATAATTAAAATTGAAAATTGCTTTGGATTCAATTTGAGAAAGTCGACTAAAAACGTTGAATTAGAGAGAGTTTCTTGTTCGAATTCGTGTATTGAGAGAGTTGATAATATCATTTGTGGAATCGAGAGTGAAATCCAGATAATAGAGTGACAGTATACATATCTTTCCTCTTTTTGAAATTGATACTCGGATTCAGTGGTGATACTTGCCATGTTTTTGACGAGAGATTTTAGCTGTTTTTGAGACTTGAAGATTGAAATATGCATTGATAACAATATAACATATTGGAGAAATATAAAAACCCAATTATTCTTATGAGTTGAAATAACGATAAAAATTAAAAGGTTCAATGCGTATCCCAAATTCAAAATGATTGTCGGATACAACAAAAATCTCTTCAATATTTGTAGTGTCCTGAATTGACGAAATGGAAAACCGCCAACACCGATTGCATGCATTATTTCAAAAATAGGATTCCCAGTATCTATGTAGACAACAATTGCCACAGAACGTCTCTTCAGCAGATGGAAATGCAATACTTTTTTTTCTTTCAATTCATTCAATGCATAGTTTAATCTTAACATTTGGTATCCAATACTGGAGTCATGATGGAACACATTTTATGCTGCATATTGACAAATTCATATTTCCCTTTAAGTGATCCTTGAAGTTCTCCGATAGTAGTACTTTCCCTTGTACCAGGCAGAGTTCAATATGGCTACTCAAAATTGATTATGCGTAATTATGAATTTGCATGGTTTGGTTGCTATAGAAAATCACCAAGAAACAATAGCTATGATTATAACTAATGTGATGATAACGGTCATAATACGATTATGTGATGCTTGTATGTATGGAACTCCTTTTTTATTACTGAGAAAGAATATATATTTGATACAGAATGGATGGGGCACTATTTTCTTTGAACCTATGTAGATGATTGGTGACATTACGCAGGTTGATAGATTATGTTTCATATAATAAATTTTAAATTAGCTCTACATTTCCAGAATTTGCACGAACATTTTCTTTGAGTTTGGAAAAGATTGAAAGTATGAGTCATTTGAATTAATATTTCCTAGACGCGTGTTTAATGGAACAACTATATCCAATTTTAAACTCTTGAATGTAACATGTGTAACATAAAGAAAATTTACCGCATATATTTTGCACATAAAACAAATATGCGTAGCTACAGACGCAAAGAGTTTGATTTACAGAAAATCAATAAGAACCAATGTCCGTTCCAGATTAATCGAAATGTTTGAGTATGTCTCCTGATTTTATTTTGTTAAACAGGATAATAATTTTTTTAAATATAGGAAAGTCTTTTGAAATAAGTGGTATTGTGGAAAGTAGAATATAAAATCAAAGGTATTTATTCTGTACGCTACTGTTGATGTTAACACCGCTATTAACAAATCGAATTATTCTCTATTTTTGTATTCTCCGCCATTTCAGAATTTTCCGGATGTCTTCAGAAAAACATTTTGGTCTTCCAGAAGGAAGATATATTTTCTGGATTTTTCTTTGGTGTCTTGTTTATTTTAAGTGAAAATAAATCTTATTTTTCATCTAATGATATTTGCTAGTACTACATTCAATAGTTGCTGCTCTTATAACCCCTATTGCTATCTTCAATTATAGCTTTACAGCGAGAAAATAATACACACACAGTTTTAGTGATACAGAAGACAAATACACCCAGAGATGAATTCAAACTGCACTGCCTATATAAATCGCAGATTGCTAGCACAGTGGGCGAACCCAATGAGCTACGACTGTCCCTCTTTTAATTGGATGTTACAATTTTTTTAATGTTAACTTCAGAATTGGTTTGCATGGTACTCGATAACACTTTATTATTACTTTGACTTGATGTTCTCGTCATCAGATTGTGGTTCAAAATTGCAATAATTACAGTATTTTACAAGCTTTCACTTAGCTGTGACATTCTAATCTCTTGATCGACCTTTTAAGCGATTCCCAATCGCCTTTAAACTTCCTATGCTTAGGTATTCCTGATAACTATATAAGTTTTAGTAGAAATCAAACAAGAATTTACTCTTTTTATTTTTACAGTTATAAAACTCTGGCAATATCGGCATCTTTTAAAGGGTTTTGGGAGTAAATTTCAAATGGTGTTGCCGTTTCCTACGCATAGAGGACATGTAGAAGTAGAGTGGCTCGTTGGCTTTGCGGTTTTGTGGCATAAGGTTCATATTTGGCCATGCTGCACCAGACACACGATTATACAATATCAAGTAATAGACACACAGAATGAAAATTTTTACTGACACAGAAGAGATAAATACACCCAGGGAGGAACGCACCTGAAAGGAATCGAACCTACGCCACCTGCAACTCCAAGGTTGCACGCGCTGTGGGCATGCTTACTGAGCCACGACGGCCCCAAGTAGAGTGAGCAATGGTAACTTTTTTATGTGCCAAGTAGTAACGTGACACTTAGACTACTTGCCAGGTGGAAACGAACATTCATCATCTGATTGGTCCAAAGGCTGGGAGTAGACGCTATCCATTAATTCATCATCTGATTGGTCTGCACGACACAGAATTTGGCAATTTCATCACTTTTGCCTCCACTTTATAGAAATCCACATTCCCACTTCTACATTGCCATAAGATGTTACATCGCCAAACGAGTCGATAAGGTGCCAAATCGGCCAACCAAGTTAATTTTTTTACAGATCAGTCACTTGGCTATTAGTCAACATGATCGACCCAGTTTTTGAAGCTCCTCTCAATTCCAATGCTCAGTCTTTTTAAATTTCACGTCTATGCTCCCACCCAACTTCATTGTGTGTAACGTATCTAAGATTGAATCAACGACCTGCATATTAAATAAAGTGATCTCTTGCGTACATTTTAATATTATTCGCAGTTTATTCCTCGATTTGAAGACCTCCGAGTGTAGGTCACGTGTTATTGGGAGAGTACGAAGGATAATCTGGGACTAATTGGTGCAATTGGTGGAAACACTCGTTTGGGTATCATTGGCCAATCAGTCCAAGTCGAATCGAAAGTCCACACGAACTTCTGAGGTCTTACGCAACATACACCACCACTTTAGGCTTAACAGAACATTATGGTAACAACACATTAGATACATTGACAAGACTTTTTCAACTTCATTAAGAGCCAGCTGAAGTGTAACCTCGTCATCTGACCGTGATTCAAAATTGCCTGGTGATGTCCTAGGAAATTTCCCTTCGGGTTTGATCCCGGCCCGTCGCCAATAGCCCGCTGTGCTGCTCCGGTGCGACGTTAATTAAAATACCTAACTACTATTATAATTCTGCAGTACAGAATTCCAAGATGTGCTCCAAGGTTCTTACGGAAACAAGGCACTGATTGAATTAGGGAGATGGAATCTGTACAAGTAGGTCTAACTGACAATGTGGTTTATTCTAGCTTGAACAGGAAAATGATTCAAAATAACACAAAGGATCTCCATAGCCCATACGGAAGATTTCCGGGTTAATGTTCATGTTAAATTAAATAGCTGGAACCGGTTCAGATAATTAACAATAAACTAACACCACTTGGAAGAATTCACTCCTTAGAATATTCAAGAATTGCATTAACCTTCAAATGGTTTGGACCAGATATCTCGTCCTTCAAGATCTGACCAATTTTGCAATTTTACATATATCTCGTATTCACGATATTGCCGATTTGTTACTATGACGAGCATGTACAGAAATAGTTTGGTATCAATCCAGTATAAAAATCTGATACAACTAATAAAAATTGAAAATTGCTTTGGATTCCATTTCAGAACATCGACTACCAAAGTTGAATTAGAGACAGTTTCTTGATCGAATTTCGCTATTGAGAGAGTTGATAATATCGTTTGTGGAATCGAGAATAAAATCCAGGTAATAGAGTGACAGTACACATATCTTTCCTGTTTGTGAAATTGATACTCGGATTCAGTGGTGATTCTTGCTATGTGTTTGACGAGAGACATTAGCTGTTTGCGAGACATGAAAATTGAAATATGCATAGATAACAGTATAACATATTGGAGTAACATGAGAAACCGATTCTTGTTAGGTGAAATAATGATACAAATTAAAAGGTTCGCTGCGAATCCCAAATTCATAACAATGGTCAAATACAACGAAAGTGTCCTCAGTATCTGTAGTGTCCTGGATTGTCGAAAGGCAAAACCACCAACACCGATAGAATGCATTATTTCAAAAATAGGATTCACAATATCTATGTAGACAATAATTGATACAGAAAGTATCTTCAGCACATGGAAATGCAATAATTTTTTTTCTTTCAATTCATTCAATGCAGAGTTTTATCTTAATATTTGGTATCCAATACTGGAGTCATGATGGAACACATTTCATAATGCATATTGAAGAATTCGTATTTTCCTCTAAGTGATCCTTGACGTTCTCCGAAATCATTATTTTCCCTTGTACCAGGCGTGCGTTCAATATTGTTATTCAAAATTTAATATGCGTAATTATGAATTTGCCTGGATTGGTTGTTATAGAAAATCACCAAGAAACAATAGCTATGATTATAACTATTGTGATAATAATGATGATAATATGATTATGTGATGCTCGTATATATATAACTCCAAATATATTACTAAAAAGAATATACATATTATACTAAATGGATGGTACACTATTTTTCTTGAACCTATGTGGATGATTGGTTACATTACGCAGTTTGAAAGATTATGTGTCATATAATAAATTTTAAATTAGCTCTAAATTCACAGCATATGCACGAACATATTCGTTGAGTGTGGAAAAGTTTGAAAGTATGAATCATTTGAATTAGTATTTTCTAGACGCATGTTTATTGGAACAACTATATCCAAATTTAAACCTTGAAAGTAACATGTGTAACATAAAGAAAATTTACCGCATATATTTTGTATATAAAAAATATGCTTAGTTACAGACGCAAAGAGTTTGATTTACAGAAAATCGAAAAGAAACAATGTCCCTTCCAGATTAATCGAAATGTTTCCGATTCTATTTTATTAAACAGGATAATTAATTTTTTTGGAACATAATAGTCTTGAAATAACTGGTATAGTGGAAGATAGAATACAAAATCAAAAGTTTTATTCTGCACGCTACTGTTTTATCATATGCATATTCATATTTGGTGTAGATTGAATGTGTTATTCCTCATTCTCTTTCATTTTGTCCGATTTATTCCATTACGAGTTCTAAATTCAACTAAGATTTAAACCATTTGAAAGTATATTGTTATTTATTACTTGTATGTGATCGTTGATATTTATTTGTCAATGATTATCTTATTGCAATAATAAATTTATACTTCCAGTACTCATTGCTGACATCAGGATTAAAAGTGCATAATATATTGTGTACAAAGATTCTTAATTTAAATAATATCCCTTAGCTGTTAGGAATAATTTCTAAATTGGTTTAACAAATGGTAGGTAAGTAGGTATTTTAATTAACTTTGCACTGGAGCAACACAAATAGTTATTGGGGATGGTTTGGTAAGAAACCGAAATGGAAGATCCGAGGATACTACCACGTTTTGAATAACACGGTCAGATGGCCAGTTCACACCTGAACTGGCACCCCACTCTCCAAACTTCCAGACCACTCCAAAGTGATTACATTTGGGGTAACGGCAAATAAAACATGCACCAGCCGCCTTTCTACACGGTGGTCTCTGCTTGGATTCGAACTTGAAACATTCTGGTTGCCAATACGTTATTCTTCCATTCAGGATAGAGTGGGCCCCTATTAACAAATGGAATTATTCTCTATTCATGTATTCTCTGCTATTGTAGAATTTTCCGGGTGTCTTCAGGTAAAACGTTTTGGTGCTTCAGAAGGAACATATATTTTCTGGAATTTTTCTTTGTGTCTTGTTTCTTTTAAGTGAAAATAAATCTTATTTTTCATCTAATGATATTTGCTAGTACTACATTTAATAGTAGCTGCTCCTATACCCCCGATTGCTATCTTGAATTATAGCTTTACAGCGAGAAAAAAATACACACACACTGTTTTAGTGATACAGAAGACAAATACACCCAGGGATGAATTCAATCTGCACCGCCTATATAAATCGCAGATTGCTAGCGCAGTGGGCGAAACCACTGAGCTACGACTGTCCCTCTTTTAATTAAATGTTTCAATTTTTTGAATGTTAACTTAGTGTTTGCATGGTACTCGATAACACTTTATTATTACTTTGGCTTGATGTTCTCGTCATCAGATCGGGGTTCAAAATTGCAAGGCGTTGTCCATCGGGATCTTTCTCTTCGGAATTGATACCGGACCGTCGCCCATAGCCCATTGGGTTGCTACAGTGCGAATTACCCATTACTAATTAATTACCTATTACTTTGACTGTTTGTTTTTTATGCTTTTTTGTAATTACAAGTTGTAATTTTTTAATTTTTTTATTGGGTAGATTTAATTTTGCGTATGACATAGTTTGTCCTTTGGTAAACCTTGTGCCATCAAACAAAATTAACCAAGCAACCCTTACTTGCACGTACGGCAGTACACCCTATAATTACAGTATTTTACAGGCTTTTATTTAGCTATGACATTCAAATCACTTGATCGACCTTTTACCCGATTCCCAATGTTCAATCACCTTGAATCATCCTGTGTTTACGTATTCCTGATGACTATATTAGGTTTAGTAAAACTCATACAAGAATTTACTCGTTTTCTTTTTACATTGTTATAAAACCATAACAATATCAGCATCTATCGAAGAGTTTTTGAGTAAATTTCAAATGTGTTGAAGTATCCTACTCATAGAGGGACATATAGAAATCGAGTGGCTCGTTGGCTTTGAGTTTTATGGCGCAAGGCCATATTTGCCCATGCTGCGAAAGACGCACGATGTACAATATCAAGTAATAGAGACACACAATGAAAGTTTTTACTGACACAGAAGAGAGAAATATACCCAGTGAGGAATGCACCTGAGAGGATAGGAACCTGCGCCGCCTATAACTGCAAGGTTGCTAGCGCTGTGGTCATGCCCACTGAACCACGACGGCCCCAAGTAGAGTGAGCAATGGTAACTTTTTTATGTGCCAAGTAGTAACGTGACACTTAGACTACTTGCCAGGTGGAAACGAACATTCATCATCTGATTGGTCCAAAGGCTGGGAGTAGACGCTATCCATTAATTCATCAACTGATTGGTTCGCACGACACAGAATTTGGCAATTTCACCACTTTTGCCTCCACTTTATAGAAATCCACATTCCCACATCTACTTTCCTATAAGATGTTACATAGCCCAACGAGTCGATAAGGTGCGAAATCAATTTTTTTACAGATCAGTCACTTGACTATTAGTCAACATGAGCGACCCAGTTTTTGAAGCTCCTCTCAATTGCTATGCTCAGTCTTTTTAAATTTCACGTCTATGCCCCCACCCAACTTCATTGTGTGTAACGTATCTAAGATTGAATCAACGACCGGCATATGAAATAAAGGGATCTCTTGCGCAGTTTAGTACTATTCGCATTTTATTCCTCTACTTGAAGACCTCCGTTTGTAGGTCACGTGTTATTGGGAGAGTACGAAGGCTAATCTGGGACTAATTGGTGCGATTGGTGGAAACACTTGTTCGGGTATCATTAGCCGATCAGTCCAAATCGAATCGAAAGTCCACGTGAACTTCTGAGGTCTTACGCAACAGACACCACCACTTTACGAAAAACAGAACATTATGGCAACTTTACCTTGAAGAAAAATATATTGAAACCATTTGTTTTACTTTACTCAAAAAGGAGATATATGTGTATCTGCTACCATAGAAGCAACCTTGGAACCACGATGAACTATACGGATGGCAGAAAATGTCATACTGCCCTTTCTAAACAGGCAAGTGAAGATATTAGATACAGGAACATAAGACTTTCAATTTCATTAAAATATAACACTAAACACATCTCCCAAATTCAACTTCTTGTCTCGCGAGAGGATGTCCATGAAAGTTCTTATCAAGTTTTGGATATTTTCAGTATGTTTCGACTTATGGACGATGCACATCTTTCCTGTTTTTAAAATAGATACTCGGATTCATTGGTTATACTCGACATGTTTTGGAGCAGAGAAAATAGCTGTTTGAGAGATTTGAAGATTGAAAAATGCATCGATAACCTTATTATATATTGGAGTAACATAATAATCTCATTCTTGTCGCCAGATATAAAGATACAAATTAAAAGGTTCAGTACCAATCCCAAATTCAGAAAACAACAGTCAAACACAACGAAAGTGTCCTCAGTATCTAGTGTCCTGGATTGACGAAAGGGAAAACCTCCAACTCCAATTGCATACATTATTTCAAAAATAGGATTCAAAATACCATGTAGACAACAATTGACACAGAACGTCTCTTCACCAAATGAAAATGAAATATTTTTTATTTTTTCATTCATTCAATGCATAGTTTAATCTTAATATTTGGTATTCAATCCTGGAGAGTTATGAAGGAACACATTTCATGCTGCAGATTGAAAAATTGGTATATCGATTAAAAGATGTTTGAAGTTCTCTAAGCATTACTTTCATTTGTACCAGGCAGTGAGTTCAATTTGGCTACTCAAAAATTTAATTTACGTAATTATGGATTTGCATGGTTTGGTTACAAAAGAAAATCACTAGGACACAATATCTATGATTGTAACTAACCTAATGTGATGCTTGTATATATGCAACTCCTATTACATTATTTAGAAAGAACATATATTTAGTGAAAAATACATTGGGCACTATTTTCTTTTAACCTATGTAGATGATTGGTGACATTACGCAGTTTGAATGATTATGTTTCATGGAATTCATTTTGCATTAGCTCTACTCTTATAGCCTACGCACGAACATTTTTGTCAATTTTTAAGGTTGAAAGTATGAGTTATTTAGATTAATGTTTCTCAGACGCGTGTTTAATGGGACAACGATATCTACTTTTAATACCTAGAAAATAATAAGCGTAGCATAAAGAAAACTTACTGCATATATTTTGGACATAAAAGAAATATGCGTAGTTACAGATGCAAAGAGTTTAGTTTACAAAAAATAACCAAGAAACAAAGTCCATTTCAGATAAATCGAAATGTTTGCAGGTCCTATTTCATTCAACATGATAATTATTTGTTTTGGAATATAAGAAAGTCTTGAAATAATTTGTATAGTGGAATATAGAATACAGAATCAAAAGTATTAATCTGCACGCTTCTATTTTATCATATGCATATTTAAATTTGGTGTATTTTGAATGAATTATAACTGATTCTCTTTTTGTCAGATTTATTCCATGCAACATGGCACTGTCTACATTTTATAGATAATAATAAGCGTAATAAATTTAACAAAGTTTTAAATCATTTAAAAGAATGTTGTTATTAATTTGTGTGCCATTGTTGATATATATTTGTCACTGATTATCTTATTGCTACAATATTTGATACTTCCAGTATTCATTTCTGACATCAGAAAAGTGCATAACCTCTTGTATATAAAGCTTTTCAAATAAAATAATATACCTTAGCTGCTGGGAATAATTTCTAAATAGGTTTTTCGACATTAACAAATGGTAGGTAAGTAGGTATTTTAATTACCTTTGCACTGGAGCAACTCAAATATCTATTGGCGTCGGTTCGGTATGAAACCCGAAAGAGAAGATCCCAGGACACTACGACGTTGTTTTGAACAACTCGTTCAGATGGCGAGTTCAGACCTGAACTGGCACCTCACTCTCCAAACTTCTACACTACTCCAAAGTGATTACGTTTGGGGTTACGACAAATTTAGCATGCACCAGCCGCCTTTGTACCTGGTGGTTTCTGCTTGAATTCGAACTTGAAACCCTCCGGTTGCAAATTCGTTACTCTTCCAATCGCGCTACCGCGGGCTACTATTAACAAAAATGGGATTATTCTCTGGATGTTTCTTTGGTGTCTTGTTTCTTTTAAATGAAAATAAATAATATTTTTTCCATCTAATGATACAGTAAAAGTAGTTCCTGTTATGAGTAAGCTAAAACTAAATTCCAGTCTACATCTGCGAACAGGGCCGTGGTAGCACTGTTGGAAGAGTTACGGATTAGTAAGCGAACAGTTGCGTTTTCAAATTAAAAAAAAACGGTCGAGTACAAGGGAGGCTGGTGTACATTAAATCAGTCGTGGACCGAAATGTTCATGGCGTGGTGTGAAAATTTCGAGAGTGGGGTACCAGCTCAGGTTTGACCTTCTTATCTGACCGTGGTTCGAAATTTCTTGGTATTGTCCTCGATCCTTTCTTGTTTGATCCCGTATCGTCATAAATAGCTCGTTGCTTTGCTGCTGGTTGACGTTAATTAAAATACTACCTACCATCTGCAAACAATCAATAAAAGCGTGTATGGTGGTATAACAGATACGATGTGTGATATGAAGAGAAACGACAGGGTAGTGAGTCGACTTTTTATAATTATAGCATAAATTGCTTGTGAATTTCAAATACGTGCTACAGTCGATGGTTAATTTAACCCTTCTGGGGGGTTCCCTCAACGATGTATCTCGCTATGTGCAAATCTGACCAGATCTTGATTTAAGAAATATCTTGTGTTAAGAAGAAAACTGACCAGGTCTTGATCACGTCATCATAAAAAATCTGTATTTTCTGCGTAACGAAATGTCTCGTCATTTGCAAATTTGGTCAGATCTTGACGACAGAGATACTTGTCGAAAATTCTTGGAGGGTCAATGTGTAATTATGCTTTCGTTTTCATATTTATTGTGAATAATTCCACTGAAAATTGAACGATACACCTATTTAAAATCATGAAAAATGTTGAGTGTATTTTATTTTTCGTACCCTTTCGTTTGTTTCATCTCATTCATTACGTTATTGATCCCATTAAATAAACACCTCAGTGGTATATATATATAGTGACGGCTAGCAAAACATTGGCACTAACATCACGAAATTCTCTACAAAATGAAACAAAATATACTTCAAAGAAAGACAAATGTAAAAGTTACAATAGATTACATTGCGCATAATCCAATCGAAATTTCCTTAAAGGAGTTGGGTGCGCAGTAGACCGTTTGAAAAATAACGGGTTAACAACCGGAGGGTTCCGAGTTCGAATCCAACCAAAGACGGTCGTAAACAAGGGGCTGGTGCACATTAATTCTGTTGCGGCATCGAATGTCCTCACGTTGTTGTAGTGTGGAAGTTTGGAGAATGGGGAGCCAGCTCATGTGTGAACTCGTCATCTGACACTGATTCGAAATTACCTGGTGTTGTCCTAGGAAATTTACCTTCGGGTTTGATCCCTGACCGTCGCCAATAGCCCACTGTGTTGCTCCGGTGCGACGTTAATTAAAACACCTAACATTATAATTCTATAGTACAGAAGACCAAGATGTTCTCTGAGGTCTGTTGTTACGTATAAAAGCACCCTTATTGAATTAGGCAAATCAAATCTCTACAAGTAGGTCTAAGTGACAATGTGGCTTATTCTTACTTTAACAGGAAAATGGTTCAAAATAACACAAAGGATCTCCGTAGCCCATATGGAAGATGTTCGGTTTAATGTTCATGTAAAATGAAATAGCTGGACTCGGTTCAGATAATCAACTTACAACACTTGGAAGAATTCACCCCTTAGTATTATCAAGATTTGTATTAACCCTCAAATGGTTTTGACGAGATATCTCGTCCATCAAGATCTGATCAATTTTGCAACCCTACAGGTATCTCGTAATCAAGATATTGCCAATTATTTACTATGACGAGACCTTGTCAGTTTTGCTAATGTCGAGATATCTCGTCGAATCGACCTCGAGGAGGTTTAGAAAACAATTTTTTTCACACAAAATTTCCTTATAGTGTCTACAATTCTTCTTCGGTTAAAACCAGAATTTCAAAAGTAGCTCACAATTGCCAACGGCTCTGACAAAGTGCATGCGGCAATGTTCTTTATTATATTACTTTAAAATAGTTTACAAGTTATGCTTAATTAGTATTGAAAGAACCTTGTGAAAATTTACCTTGTAAAACACGCTATTTTCAATTTCTAGAGTAGAAAATGAATTTAAATAACTTCAAACACATAAATTTGAGATATATAAAACTATTTCTCGACATCAAATTGATACATCAACATTTCAAGTTAAAAACTTGTTAAATTTCATGTTTTTATGCAAGAATAAAAAATTTTTTACAATACGATTCTTTAATGCTGGAATCACAGTAAAATCTGAACATAGAAATGAATACCATATAATCATTTTGCATACATATTTCAGCCCTCAGGGGCATATCTATCTTAGATTTTTAGGGCTTAACGGTCCCATGGTATTCTAGTGATCTTTTTTTTTCCCATTGGTTTTGCTGTCTTTAGTAAACACGGGATTTGCGTTCCCGTGATACCCAAACGATCCTTTCTCTGCCTTTCATCATACTATTCTGTACCACAATCCCTCTTTTTCCCGTTCATATTTTTTGGCGTCGCATTGCGCTCTGCATATCTTGGCCAAATAAGGTCCTTGCGCCATAAAACCAAGAAACATCCAACATGCTGACGCAATGTATGTACTTTTTAATAATACATCTTCTTTCAAAAGTATTTGGTCAAGTATATTTATTGTATGCTGCATTTCGCAAGAAGGAACGGAACATAGCAAATTAAAACAATTGAAAAATTAAAGACATGGTAATATAGATCTTGCATGTCAGGGTAAAAAGGGTTGTGAAAATATGTCTACTTTTCAGAATCTTAAATAGAATATTTCGATTTTTCTAACAAATATTCCGGAAGAAAAAGTTGCAAGTCATGATTAAAATAATTGTAATTTAGATTAATTAAATTCCTTTTTTTAAGGATATTATATTATATTTAAAAGGGCACAGTACATTTAAGCATACAAATCAGCAGGTAGAATAGACTAATTTCGATAAAGTGTATCACCAAAAGTTTTATGTGTATCATAATGAAATTTTTGCAGGCTTTATTTATACTACACAATGCAGAAAAATTGGTTTGATTTTTAAAATTAAATAATATTTTACTAGAATTTACATCAGGTCATTTTTTAACATACTTTTTTACAAGCATAACTTGTGCGCAACATTCTGAGTCATAATGTGCATTTTCTATAAAACTAATGGCTTATATGAGTAACACAATGCTTTTATTTTAAATTAAAAGTAAAAATTAGTAGTTACATAACACATAAATATAACATAATCAATTAATATTTCACTTCATTAATTTTTCCAAATTTTCACACATACTGTATCAAAATTTTTTAATATATTTTTTAGCTTTTGAGCAAAATTTTGGTTTCATTTTGAAGCCCTTTTGATAATTTATTTTCATTCAAAATTTCAGGAGTCTACGTTCATTAGTTGCAGAGTTATAGTGCACGCAATCTTGAAAATTAACATTTTGAGATAAATGCAATTAAAGTTGAAATAGTTATTTTTAACATTCACGTGCATTCAAGTAAACAAATAGATTTCTGAAATGAAAGAGTTGTGTAGTACATATTCTGCTTATATTTGTTACAGTAAAAATATTATTATTAAAACTTTCCAAAAGATAAATAGCATAATTCCAAAAATTAATAGCATAATTTCAAACCAAAACTAAGAAACGTAAACAAACGAACAGCTGAAAATAAAAACAGGTGTGTTCGAAAAATCCTTATAACGAACGAACGAATGCGAATTTTTTCATACGGTTTTTTTTTTACCAGAATCAGAACATTTTAAACTATCTAAATAGATCAAAATTGGAAAATCGATTTTTTTAAGGTTTTAAAGGAACTGTGCCCCCTTAAATAAATGATACGATTCGCTCCTTTTTACCATGAAAAGTCAGACCAAATTCCTTTTACACAAATATGGAAGATACAGCAAATGAAAGCAAAATTATTCGTTCTTTGATGTGTTTCCAAACGTGGCTAATAGAATCCCAAATGTCACAATAGTACCGTAGCAACTGATTATGAGAGATTTTCTAAAAGGGTATATCTTCCACAAAGTGAGCCTGTTTTTCCGTTCGTAACCATGCTTCAGAAATTGAATGATGCCAGGAGATAAAGATGGCTCTTGAGAAAGAAAACACTTTAATGTTTCTTCAGTTTCTTCTGCTGCTTCTACAGCAGACGATGCATTCCATATTACCATCAATAACAGAAGCGAGTTGTTTACAAATAATAAACTGAATCTTATTACAACGAACCTATCTATTTTTGTTTCATTACAAATTGAAAGAATTACCCAATAAATCCCCATCATTTTTTGCACAACAATCACAAAAATAGGATATGAAAAAATGTCATCCATAGTTTTCATTGCAATGCTTGAGCTCTGATGTATTCTACACATGTACATGTAACTTTCTTCTAATTGGATTTTTGATCGAGACAAGATTAATCGAAAAGACTTACATAAAGTTTTACAGAAGAAGCCGTAGTATAGAGAATAAATATAGTGGAGGATTTTGGTATCTATCCAGTATATAGATCTGATACAACTATAAAAAATTGAAAATTCATTTGGATTCAATTTGAGAACATCGACTAAAAACGCTGAATTAGAGACAGTTCCTTGATTGAATTCTGATATTGCGAGAGATGATAATATCGTTTGAGGAATCGAGAATAAAGTCCAGATAATAGAGTGACAGTATACATATCTTTCCTGTTTTTGAAAATGATACTCGGATTCAGTGGTGATACTTGCCATGTATTTGACGAGAGACATTAGCTGTTTGCGAGACTTGAAGATTGAAATATTCATAGATAACAATATAACATATTCGAGTAAATTAAGGAAACAATTCTTCTTGTGAGGTGAAATAACGATAAGAATTAAAAGGTTCAGTGCGAATCCCAAATTCAAAACAATGGCCAAACACAACGAAGATGTCCTCAGTATCTGTAGTGTCCTGGTTTGAAGAAAGGGAAAACCGCCAACACCGATAGTATGCATTATTTCAAAAATATGAATCACAGTATCTATGTAGACAGCAATTGACACAGAACGTCTCTTCAGCAGATGGAAATGCAATAATTTTTATTTTTTCAATTCATTCAATGCATAGTTTAATCTTTATATATTTTATTCAATACTGGTGTCATGATGGAACACATTTCATACTGAAGATTTACAAATTCATATTTCCTCTTAAGTCAACCTTGACGTTCTCGGAAAGCATTACTTTCCCTTGTACCAGGCAGTGAGTTCAATATGGCTACACAAAATTGAATATGCGTAATTACGAATTTGCATGGTTTGGTTGCTATAGAAAATGACCAAGAAACAATAGCTATGATTAACTAATGTGATGATAATGTGATTATGTTATTCTCGTATATACGGAACTACAAATATATTACTAAAAAGAATATATTACTAAAAAGAATATACATATTATACAAAATGGATGGGGCACTATTTTGTTTGAACCTATGTAGATGATTGGTGACATTACGCAATTGAAAGATTATGTTTCATATAATAAATTTTAAATTAGCTCTATATTGATAGCATCTGCACGAACATTTTCTCTGAGTTTGGAAAAGATTGAAAGTATGAGTCATTTGAATAAATATTTCCTAGACGCGTGTCTAATGGAACAAATATATCCACTTTTAAAACCTTGAAAGTAACTGTAGCATAAAGAAAATTTACCGCATATATTTTGCGCATTAAAATATATGCGTAGTTACAGACGCAAAGAGTTTGATTTACATAAAATCAACAAGAACCAATGTCCGTTCCAGATTAATAGAAAAGTTTTGTGTATGCTTCCTGATTTTATTTTGTTAAACAGGATAATTAATTTTTTTAATATAAGAAAGTCTTGAAATAACTGGTATAGTGGAAGATAGAATACAAAATCAAAAGTATTATTCTGCACGCTATTGTTGCCATTAATACCGCTATTAACAAATGAAATTATTCTCTATACTTGTATTCTCTGTCATTTCAGAATTTTCGGGATGTCTTCAGGAAAAACGTTTTGATATTCGAGAAGGAACATATATTTTCTGGATTTTTCTGTGGTGTCTTGTTTCTTTTAAGTGAAAATAAATCATATTTTTCATCGAATGACATAGGACAAATAGTTCCTATGAAAAGTAGGGTAAAACTTGATTCCATTTCCCATTTTCGAACAGGGTAGCGGAAGTCCTGCTGGAAAAGTAACGGATTAGCAACCGAAGAGTTGCGAATTCGAATCCAATCGAAGACCGTCGAGGAAAAAGGAGGCTGTTGCACGTTAAACGTCGTGGCTTCGAATGTTCTCACGTTGGCGTTGTGTGGAAGTTCCGAGAGTGGGGTGCCAGCTCTGGTGTGGCCTTTTTATTTGACAGTGGTTTAAAAGTGCTTGGAATTGTCCTTGATCTTACCTCTTGGATTTGTACCCCGATCGTCGCCAATACTTTTTTATGCTCCAGTGCTACGTTAATTAAACTACTACCCACCATCTATGAACAATTAACAAAAGTGTATATGGTTTTACCCCAGATGCGGTCTGAAATGAAATAAACTCCACAGGGAAGCGAACCGACTTTTTATAATTATCTATTTATAGTCATTTTATAATTATAGCATAAATTACTTGTGAATTTGAATTACGTATATCAATTGATAGTTAATTTAACCCTCCTGAGGGATGTATCAACGAGGTATCTCGTTATTAGAAAATCTGACAGGATCTTGATGGCAGATATATCGTCTTAAGAAAAAAACTGACCAGGTCTTGATCACGTCATCATAAAAAATAAGTATTATCTGGGTAACGAAATGTCTCGTCATTTGCAAATTTGTTCAGACCTTGATGGAGGAGATATCTCGACGATTAAACTTGGAGGGTCAATGAGTAATTATGTTTTCGTTTTCATATTTATCGTGCTTAATTCCACTGAAAATTGCTTAATACAGCTATTTTAAAATTATAACACTTTTCGAGTATATTTTATTTTCAACTTCACTTGTACACTTTCTTTGATTCCTATCTGATATATTACACCATTGATACCGTTAAATACACCCCTCTGGGGTATATATGGTGACGGATAATAATTTAAAAATAACACAAATGATCTCTATAGTCTTACAGATGTTCCGTTTAATACTCATGCTAAATAAAGTAGCTGGACTTGGTTGAGCTAATCAAGTAACAACTAACACCACTTGGAAGAATTCTCCATTCATTACTTGTATTAACCTTTAAGTGATTTGGACGAGATATCTCGTCCATAAAGATCTGACCAATTTAGCATATGTAGGGATATATCGTAGTCAATATATTGGAAATTTTTTATGATGACGAAACCTTGTCAGTTTTGTTAATATACCTTGTCGAGACAACCCTCGAAGGGATTTAAAACAAAAGTTTCTTTCGGACAAACGTTTCCTTAGTGTCTCCATTTCGTCTTCAGTTAAAACCAGAATTTCAAAAGAAGTTTACATTGCGATCTTGCTGAAACGAAGGTTTGACTTTTAAGGTCAAGCATTCTCATGTCGAATTGACGCTATTGATGAAACGTAGGTTAGAGACTTTGAACCGGAGTTGAAATCAGTCCAACGAGTGGAGAGGTCAAAGATCCACACGAACACAAATATTTCGACGAGCTCAATCAAAGGTGAAACAAATGATAATCATTACTTATGATCACTCCGGAATCATTTTGACAGAGTTCCATGTGGACAATGTAACACAGTAGTGTTTCATCGTGAATTCATTCAAAAACTGAACAGAAAAATGAAAAAAACTCGACCTCAGTTGCTCGAGGCTGGGCCATTCATTCTCCATGACGCCGTCACCTTCACATGGCCAATGTCTTAAATGAAAAGCTGCGTGAATACGGTTGGGAAATGTTACCTCATGCAAACTACAGTTCGCACATGAATCCACCAGACTTACACTTATTCGGAAAGTTGAAAAAACTCATGCGTGTACGTTGTTTTCTTCTCTGGAAGAGTTTTCGGCCGCCGTTACCCTGGCCGTTCAACAGATGAAAATACATGGTCTATTAGTAGGAATAGTAGGAGCTTCCCAGACATTGGAACACGTTCAATGCGAAGCAGGGACAATATATTGAAGGATTGTAGATAGACAGTATCAAAAAAGAAACATTTAAGTAAACAAAAAATTGTGTGCATAATTTATGAAATGACCATCGTCAGACAGATCTTGAATGTCAGGGCAAAATGGGTTAAGTTAAAATATATCTACTTTTCAGAATCTTAATAGAATAGTTCGCTTTTCTAACAAATATTCCGCAAGAAAAAGAAGTAGGTCATGATTAAAATAATTGTAATTTATATTAATTTAATTCCATTTTTAAAGATATTATATTAATGTTACAATTAATGATACGATTTGCTCCTTTATACCCATAAAAAGTCAGAAAAATTCCTTTTCCACTAGCATGGAAGAAACAGCATGTGAAAGCACAATTATTCGTTCTTTGATGTGTTTCCAAAGGTGGCTAATAGAATCCCATATGACACAATAGTACCGTAGCAACTGATTATGAGAGATTTTCTAAAAGGGTACATCTTCCACAATGTGAGCTTTCTTTTCCGTTCGTAGCCATGCTTCAGAAATTTAATGATGAGACGAGATAAAGATGGCTCTTGAGAAAGAAAACACTGTAATGTTTCTTCGGTTTCTTCTGCTGCTTCTACAGCGGAGGATGCATTCCACATTACCATCACTAACAGGTACGAGTGGACTACAAATAGTGTACTGCATCTTATTACAAAGAACTCATTTTTGTTTCATAAAAAATTGAAAGCATTACCCAATAAATCGCCATCATATTATCCACTACAATCACAAAAATAGGATATGAAAAAATGTCATCCATAGTTTTCATTGCAATGCTTGAGCTCTGATGTATGCTACACATGTACATGTAACTTTCTTCTAATTGGAATTTTGATTGAGACAGAATTAATCGAAAATACTTACATAACGTTTTACACAAGAATCCGTAGTATAGAGAAAAAATGTACAGAAGTAGTTTGGTATCTATCCAGTATATAGATCTGATACTACTAATAAAAATTGAAAATTGCTTTGGATTCAATTTGAGAACATCGACTAAAAACGTTGAATTAGAGGCAGTCCCTCGTTCGAATTCTGCTAGTGAGAGAGTTGATAATATTATTTCGGGAATCGAGAATAAAATCCAGATAATAGACTGGCAGTACACGTATCTTTCCTGTTTTTGAAATTGATACTCGGATTCAATGGTGATTCTTGCCATGTTTTTGACGAGAGACATTAGCTGTTTGCGAGACTTGAAGATTGAAATATGCATAGATAACCCTATAACATATTGGAGTAACATTAGAAACCAATTCTTCTTGTGAGGTGAAATAACGTTAAAAATTAAATGGTTCAGTGCGAATCCAAAATTCAAAACAATGGCCAAACACAACGATGTTGTCCTCAGTATCTGTAGTGTCCTGGATTGACGAAAAGGAAAACCGCCAACACCGATAGTATGCATTATTTCAAAAATATGAATCACAGTATCTATGTAGACAACAATTGACACAGATCGTCTCTTCAGCAGATGGAAATGCAATAATTTTTCTTCTTTCAATTCACTCAATGCATAGTTTAATCTTAAAATTTGGTATCCAATACTGCAGTCATGATGGAACACATTTCATACTGCAGATTTAAAAATTCGTATTTCCCGTCAAGTGATCCTTGACGTTCTCCGAAAGCTTTCCCTTGTACCAGGCAGTGAGTTCAATATGGCTACTCCAAATTGAATAAGCTTTATTATGAATTTGCATATTTTGGTTGCTATGGAAAGACATTACGCAGTTTAAAAGATTATGTTTCATAGAATAATTTTTAAATTAGCTCTACATTTGCAGCATCTGAACGAACATTTTCTTTGAGTTTGAAAAAGATTGAAAGTATTATTCATTTTTATAAATATTTCCTAGACGCGTGTTTAATGGAACAAATATATCCACTTTTAAAACCTTGAAAGTAACATGTGTAACATAAAGAAAATTTACGGCATATATTTTGCACATAAAGCAAATATGCGTAGTTACAGACGCAAAGAATTTGATTTCCAGAAAATCAATAAGAAACAATGTCCGTTCCAGATTAATCGAAATGTTTTGAGTATGTTTGCTCAATTAATTTTGTTAAACAGGACATTTAATTTATTTTAATATAAGAAAGTCTTTTGAAGTACCTGGTATAGTGGAAGATAGAATACAAAATCGAAAATATTATTCTGCACGCTACTGTTGCTATTACTACCGCTATTAACAAATGGAATTATTCTCTATTCTTGTATTATCTCGTATTTCAAAATTTTCTGTATATCTTCAGGAACAAAGTTTGGGTTTTCCAGAAGGAACATATATTTTCTGGATTTTTCTTTGGTGTCTTGTTTGTTTTAATTGAAAATAAATCATACTTTTCATCTAATGATATAGGAAAAGTAGTTCCTATGAAAAGCAGGGTAAAACTAGATTCCATTCCCCATTTTCGAACAGGGTAGCGGAAGTCCTGCTGGAAGAGTAAAGGATTAGCAACCGAAGTGTTGCGAGTTCAAATCCAATCAAAGACCGTCGAGTAGAAAGGAGGCCAACTCAGGTGTGACCTTTTTATCTGACCGTAGTTCAAAATTGCTTTGTATTGTCCTTGATCTTTCATCTTGGATTTGTTCCCCGATCACCACCAATAGCCCGTTGTTTTGCTCCAGTGCTCCGTTAATTAAAATACTACCCACCATCTACGAACAATCCATAAAAGCGTGTTCGGTTGTTTATCAGAGGAGGTCTCATATTAAGAAAACTCGACAGGGAAGAGTGCCGACTTTTTATAATTATATATTTATAGACATTTTATAATTATAGCATAAAATAGCATAATTTAACCCTCCTGGGGTTGTCTCGACGAGGTATCTCGTTATTAGAAAATCTGACCGGATCTTGATGTCCGAGATATCGTCTTAAGAAGAATACTGACCAGGTCCTGATCAGGTCATTGTAAAAAATTAGTATTATCTGAGTAACGAAATGTCTCGTCATTTGCAAATTTGGTCAGATCTTGATGGAGGAGGTATCTCGTCGAAATAACTTGGAGGGTCAATTAGTAATTATGCTTTCGTTTTTATATTTATCGTGATTAATTCCCCCGAAAATTGCATAATACAGCTATTTTAAAAATATAACAAATTTCGAGTATATTTCATTTTTAGCTTCACTTGTAAACATTTGTTAATTACTATCTGATTTATTACACCATTGGTCTCGTTAAATACACCCCTCTGGGGTATATATGGTGAAGGATAGCAAAAACATTGGCACTAATATCACGAAATCCTACAAAATGAATCAAAGTATAGTAATGTTATAGTAACACTGAATTTCAAGTCGCATAATTCAATTGAAATTTTCGTAAAGGAGTTGGGAGCGGTAACCCTAGGAAGAGTAACGGTTAACAATGGAGGGTTCCGAGTTCGAATCCAACCAAAGACGGTCGTATACAAGGGGGGGGATGGTGCACGTTAATTCTCTCGTGGCATCAAATGTCCTCACGTTGTTGTGGTTGGATATTTGCAGAGGGGGAACCAGCCCAAATATGACCTCGTCATCTGACCGTTGTTAAAAATTACGTGGTTTTGTCGTTGGTCCTTTAACTTCGGGTTTGATTTTTGATTGTCACCAATAGCCCATGGTTTTGCTCCTGGGCGACTTTAATTAAAATACCTACCAACCTACTATTAAAATTCTACAGTACAGAAGACCGAGATATGCTCCTAGGTCTTTTTTCTTACGGAAACAAGGCACTTATTGAATTACAAGGTGGAATCTGTACAAGTAGGTCTAAGTGACAATGTGACTTATTCTAGCTATTACAGGAAAATGTTTCAAAATAACACATGATCTCCATAGCCCCTACAGTTCTGGTTAATACTCATGCTAAATAAATTTGCTGGACTTGGTTGAGCTAATCAACTAACTCCACTTGGAAAAATTCGGCACTTAGTATATTCATCACTTGTATTAAACTTGAGGTGTTTTGGACGAGATATCTCGTCCATCAAGTTCTAAACAATTTTGCATATGTAGAGATATCTCGAAGTCAATATATTGGCAGTTTTTATGATGACGAGACCTAGTCAGTTTTGCTTATGTCGAGATACCTCGCCGAGAAAACCTCGAGGAGGTTAAAAACACAAATTTTTTTCCATAGTGTCTCCATTTCGTCTTCAGTTAAAACCATTTCAAAAGAAATTTAGATTTGCTAACGGCTCTGACAAAATGCAAGTGGCAGTGTTCTTTATTACATTACTTTAAAAATTATTTACCCCAAGTTATGCTGAATTTATATATTTTTAAAAACATTGTGAAAATTTACATTGTGGAACAAGCTATTTTCTGTTTCTAGAGTGGAAAAGGAAATTAAAATATCTTCAAAAACGTAAATTTAAGATGGATAAATTTATTTGTCGATCTCAATGATACATGAATATTTTAAATTAAAATCATTGGAAAGTTTATTGTTTTGGTGCTACACTAACGAATCATTATGATACGATTCTTAAATGCTACATTCACAGTAAAATCTAAACATAGAAATGAATTACATACAATGATTTTCATACATATTTTAGCCCTCAGGGGCATATCTCCTTTAGGTGTTTACGGGTTCCACGGTCCCATCGTATTCTAGTGGTCTTTTCTTTTCCCATTGGTTGTGCTCTCTTTAGTAAACACGGGAATTGCGTTCCCGCGATCTTTCTATGCTTTCATGAGACTTCTAATGCACAACAATCCCTCTTTTTCCTGTTCACGAAATTTTTTGGCGTCGCATTCTGTTCTGCACAACATTGCCAAATAATGTGCTTGCGTCATAAAACCCCGAAACATCCAATATGCTTACTCAATATACGTAATTTTTAACACTACAATATCTGCTTTCTAAAGTAATTTGTCCAAGTACATTTAATGTATGCTGCATTTCTCAAGAAATATCGAAACATTGGAAAACAAGAAAATAGAATAATTAAACATATTCTACGAGGGTAATTTCGTAAGTAGTGCACACTTCGCAACACGGCAGAATGAATGACGCAAAGATAGTAAAAATTATATCAGTCGTAGTTCAAGGCTTGAGGACGAAGCACGTGTTTTCGATTAATCGAAAGCCTTATTTTTTTAGTAACGCGAGTTAGAAGTGGAGCCTACACCAGTCTCGGGTACTGTGCTTGTTGAGGATCAAAGACTGTACATTAAGATAGAAATTTTACGTGGCAAACCCGACAGAAATCCACAGTGGTTAAAGTGAAGTTTGCGGTGAATTAACAGTAAATCATAGTTGTTTCTCATTGGACTAATCGTTTTCGTGAAGGTCGTGTAAACATAAACGACGACCCAAGACCTGGACGGCCGAAAACAACAATAGTTGAACGAAGTGTTAAATTGTGACAGATGTACTGGAAGAAGATCGTCGTGCAGCATGTGAGGAAATTTCTGAAGCCACAGGGATTTCACCAACGTCAGTATTCCGAATTCTGAGAGATGATTTGAACAAGAGACAAATTTCTGCTTGATGGGTCCCTCACTGCTTGAGTGCTGAACAGAAGCAGAAACGCCTGGACATCGCGACCTTGCTGAAACGAAGATTTGACGTTAAAGTTCAAGCATTCTTGATTCGAATTGACGCTATTGATGACATGTGGGTTAGAGACTTTGAGCCGGAATTGAAATCACAGTCCAACGAGTAGAGAGGTCATAGTTCCCCACTACAAAAAAAATTTCGACGAGCTCAATCAAAGGTGAAACAAATGATGATTTTTACTTACGATTACCACGGAATCATTTGACAGACAGAACTCCATGTGGACAATGTAACACAGCACAATATTATCGTGAATTCATTCAAAAACTAAACCGAAAAATGCAAAAACCCGAACTCAGTTTCCTGAGACTGGGCCACTCATTCTCCATGAAAACTCTCACCCGCACATCGCCAATGTCGTAAATGAAAAGCTGCGCGAATACGGTTGGGAAGTGTTAAATTATTCACACTACATTTCGGACATGAGTCCTTCAGACTTTCACTGATTCTCAAAGTTAAAAACCTGTAAGTGCACGTTGATTTCCTTCTCTTCAAGAGCTTGCGACCGCCGTTATCCTAGCCGTTCGCCAAATGAACGTAGATGGTGCATTAAATGGTATATTAAAGATTCCCAAATGTTTGGATACGGTCAATACGAAGCGGGAAGTCTATATTAAAGGACTGATTGTAAATAGAGAGTGTAAAAAATAAACATATAAGTAAACAAAAAATATGTGTGCCTTATTTATGAAATGACCTTCGTAAGATAGATCTTGCATGGTTAGGGCAAAATGGGTTAATTCAAATTATGTCTACTTTTCGGAAAATAAAATAGAATATTACGTTTTTTTAACAAATATTCCGGAAGAAAAAGAAGCAATTCATGATTGAATAATTGTAATTTAAATTAATTTAATTCCTTTTAAGTATATTATAATGTTTACATTAAATATACTATTGGTTCCTTTCACCCTGGAAAAGGAATATTATATTAATGTTTCAATTAATGATACGATTGGCTCCTTAATACCCATAAAAAGTCAGACCTAATGCCTTTTACACTAACATGAAAGATACAGCAAGTGTCGCCATAATTATTCCTTCTTTGAAGTGTTTCCAAACGTGGCTAATAGAATGCCATATGTCGCAAGAGTACCGAAGCAACTGATTATGAGAGATTTTCTAATAGGGTATATATTCCACAAAGTGAGCCTGTTTTTCCGTTCGTAACCATGCTTCAGAAATTTAATGATACCACGAGACAAAGATGGCTCTTGAGAAAGCAAACACTGCAATGTTTTTTCGGTTTCTTCTGCTGCTTCTACAGCAGAAGATGCATTCCATATTACCATCACTAAAAGAAATGAATTGACTACAAGTATTATAATGTAGCTTATTACAGGGAAATTATATAATTTTGTTTCGTAAACATTTGAAAACGTTGCCCAATAGATGTCCGTCATATTTTGTACTACAATCACAAAAATAGGATATGAAAAAATGTCATCCATAATTTTCATTGCAATGCTTGAGCGGTGATGTATTCTACACAAGTACTGGTAACTTTGTTTCAATTGGATTTTGGATCGAGACAAGATTAATCGCGAAGTGTTACATAAAATTTTACACAAAAAGGCGTAGTATAGGGAATAAATGCACAGAAGTATTTTGGTATCTATCCAGTATATAGGTCTTATACAACTAATAAAAATTGAAACATGCTTTGGATTCAATTTCAGAACATTGACTACAAACGTTGAATTAGAGAAAGCTCTTTGTTCGAATTCTGCTATTGAGATATTTGATAATATTGTTTCAAAAATCGTGAATGAACTCCAGATAATAGAGTGACAGTACACATATCTTTCCTGTTTTTGAAATTTATACTCGAATTTATTATTGACACTTGCTATGTTTTCGACCAGAGATATTAGTTGTTTGCGAGACTTGTAGATTGAAATATGCATAGATAACCCTATAACATATTGGAGTAACATAAGAACCACATTCTTCTTATCAGATAAAATAACGATATAAATTAAAAGGTTCAGAGCGATTCCCAAATTCAAAACAACAGTCAAACAGAACGAAAGTGACCTCAGTATCTGTATTGTCCTGGATTGACGAAACGAAAAACCGCCAACTCCTATTGCATGCATTATTTCAAAAATCGTATTCACAGTACCATGTTGACAACCATCGACAAAGAACGTCTCTTCAGCAGATAGAAATGCAATATTTTTATTCCTTCAGTTCATTCAATGCATAGTTTAATCTTAATATTTGATATCCAAACCTGGAGAGTTATGAAGGGACACATTTCATGCTGCAGATTGAAAAATTTGTATATCCATTTAATTGTTCCTGGAAGTTCTCTTTAGGCTTTACTTTCCTTTGTACCAGGCAGTGAATTCAGTATGGCAACTCAAAAAATTAATATACGCAATTATGTACTTGCATCGAGTGGTTGCTATAGAAAATCACCAAGAAACAATATCTATGATTCTAAGTAACCTAATGTGATGCTTGTATAATTTCAGCTGCTATTATATTATTTAGAAAGAATAATTGGGAAAATAAAGTGGGTACTATTTTCTTTTAACCTATCTACATGATTTGTGACATTACGCAGTTTGAATGATTATATTTCGTGGAATAAATTTTTCATTAGCTCTACATTTATACCATATGCTCGAACATTTTTTTGAATTTCGAAAAGATTGAAAGTATGAGTGATTTGAATCAAAATTTCCTAGACACGTATTTAATGGAACAACGATATCTACTTTTAATATCTTGGAAATAATATGTTTAACAAAGAAAATTTACTGAATATGTTTTCCAAATAAAAAAATATGCGTGGTTACAGACGCAAAGAGTTCCGTTTACAGAAAATCACCAAGAAACAATGTTCGTTTCAGATTAATCGAAATGTTTCGAGTACCTTTCCAGGTTGTATTTTATAAAACATGATAATTAATTTTTTCGAATACATGAAAGTCTCTTGAAATAACTTGTATAGCGGAATATAAAATACAGAAACAAAAGTATTATTCTGCACGCTATTGTTTTCGCACACGCATAAATAAATTTGGTGCATTTTGAATGCATTATACCTAATTTTCTTTTTGTCAGATTTGTTCCATTCGACAAGGCACTGTCTACAATTAATACCTTAAAATACGGGTATTAAATTTAACAAAGTTTTAAACCATATAAAAGTATATTATTATTAATTACTCGCATGCCATCGTTGATATTTATTTGTCACTGATTATCTTATTGCTATAATTGATACTTCCAATATTCATATCTGTCATCAGAAATGTGAATAACCTGTTATATATAAAGCTTTTAAGGAAAATAATATCCCTTTGCTGTTGGGAATAATTTCTAATTTGGTTTTCCGACATTAACCAATGGTAGGTAAGTAGGAATTTTCATTAACTTTGCACTGGAGCACCACAAATAGTTATTGGGGATGGTTTGGTAAGAAACCGAAAGGGAAGATCCGAGGATACTACCACGTTGTTTTGTTCAACACGTTCAGATGGCGAGTTCAGACCTGAACTGCCACATCACTCTCCAAATTTCCACTCCACTCCAAAGTTATTACGTTTGGGGTCTCGACAAATTTAACATGCACCAGCCGCCTTTGTACATGGTGGTCTCTGCTTGTATTCGAACTCGAAACCCTCCGCTTTCTAATGCCTTACTCTTCCATTCGCGCTACCGATGGCTATTGTTAATAAATGGAATTATTCTCTATTCCTGTATTCTGTGCCATTTCAGAATTTTACGGATGTACAGGAAAAACTTTTTGGTCTTCCGGAAGGAACATATATTTTCTGGATTTTTCTTTGGTGTCTTGCATCTTTCAAGTGAAAATAAATAATATTTTTCATCTAATGATATAGAAAAAGTAGTTCCTGTGATGAGTAAGCTAAAACTTGCTTCCAGTCTACATCTGCGAACATGGTCGCAGTTGCACGGTTGGAAGAGTTACGGATTAGTAACAGAAGAGTTGCGTTTTCAAATTCAACAAAAAAACGGTCGTGTTCAAGGGAGGCTGGTGCACGTTAAATCATTCTTGGCCACAAATGTTCTCACGTTGGCGTGGTGTGGAAATTACGAGAGTGGGGTGCCAGCCCAGGTGTTACCTTTTAATCTGACCGTGGTTCAAAATTGCTTGGTATTGTCCTCGATCTTTCCTTTCTCGTTTGATCCCGGATCGTCGCCAATTGCCCGTTGTTTTGCCTCAGGTCAACTTTAATTAAAATACTACCTACTATCTACGAACAATCAATAAAAGCGTGTATGGTGGTATAATAGATATGGTATGTGATATGAAGAGAGCAGGACACGGTAATGTGCCAACATTTTATAATAATATACTTATACAGTTTTTTTTATAATTATAGGTTAAATTGCTTGTGAATTTGAAATTCGTGTTTCAGATGATGGTTAATTGAATACTCCTGGGAATTGCCTCGAAGAGGTATCTCGCTTTATGCAAATCTGACCAGATCTTGATGGCTGAGATATCTTGTCTTGTTAGGCCGGTACGTTGTCTTCGAACATGTATGTATATGTTGTCTTCGAACAGGGCGCAGTAGCCCGGTTCGATGAATAACGGGTTAACAACCGTAGAGTTCCGAGTTCGAAACCACCCAAAGACGTTTGTATACAAGGGGGCTGGTGCATGTTTATTTTGTTGTGGCATCAAATGTCCTCACTTTTTTGTGGTGTGGAAGTTTGGAGAGTGGGGAGCCATATCAAGTGTGAACTCAACATCTGACCGTGATTCAAAATTACTTGGTGTTGTCCTAGGAGAATGTCCTAGCCCGTTCTGTTGCTCCGATGCGACGTTAATTAAAATACCTACCTACCATTATAATAATAGTAAATTTCAAATATGTTGCCGTTTCCTACTCATAGAGGACATATAGAAGTAGAGTGTCTCGTTGGCTTTTCCGTTTTATGGCGCAAAGGCCATATTTGGCCATGATGCGCCAGACACACGATTATACAATATTAAGTAATAGACACAAACAATGAAAATTTTTACTGACACAGAAGAGATAAATACTCCCAGGGAGGAATGCACCTGACAGGAATCAAACCTGCGCCGCCTACATCTCCAAGGTTGCAAGCGCTGTGGGCATGCGTATTGAGCCACGACGGCCCCAAGTAAAGTGGACAATGATTTTTTTTATGTGCCTAGTATTAACGTGACCCTTAGACTACTTGTCAGGTGGAAACGAACTTTCATCATCTGATTTGTCCAAAGGCTGGGAGTAGACGCTATCCATTAATTCATCATCTGGTTGGTCCGCACGACACAGAATTTGGCAATTTCACCTCTTTTGCCTCCACTTTATAGAAATCCACATTCCCACATCTACCTTGCCATAAGATGTTACATCGCCAAACAAGTCGATAAGGTGCCAAATCAGTCACTTGACTATTAGTCAACATGATCGACCCAGTTTTTGAGGCTACTCTCAATTCCAATGCTCAGTCTTTAAATTTCACGTCTATGCTCCCACCCAACTTCACTGTGTGTAAAGTATCTAATATTGAATCAACGACCTGCATTTGAAATAAAGGGATCTCTTGCGCACAGTTTAATATTGTTCGGCGTTTATTCCTCGATTTGAAGACCTCCGAGTGTATGTCACGTGTTATTGAGAGATTACGAAGGCTATTCTGGGACTAATTGGTGCGATTGGTGGAAACACTCGTTTGGTATCATTGGCCAATCAGTGTAAGTCGAAATCGAAGGTCCACGCGAACTTCTGAGGTCTTGCGCAACATACACCACCACTTTAGGGATAACAGAACATTATGGTAACTTTACCTTGGAGAAAAATATATTGAAATAATTTGTTTTACTTTACTCAAAAAGGAGATATGTGTATCTGGTACCATAGAGGCAACCCTGGAGCCACGCTGAACTATACGGTCGGCATAAATGTCATACTGTCCTTTCTAGACTCGTAATGGAGCACATTAGATAGAGGGACATAAGACTTTTTCAACTTCATTAAAATATAACACTGAAGAAATCTCCCAAATTCACCTTCTGGTCTCATGAGAGGATGTCCGTGACAGCTCTGATCTAGTTTTGGATATTTTCTGTGTGTTTCGACTCATGGACGCGGTCTTTCTGTTTAGCTAATCCTGAAGAAATAAGTAAAAAGAACAACATATTATAATTTAGTATCTTGACGGATTTGTATTTCTTTTCATTTTTACACATTATGAACAAAGTGTGCGTGCACTATAAATATTTAATTTTAATTCAAATGATGCATATCTTTTTGCCTAAAATATAGTTTATTCAGAATTATGACGACTTTGGAGCATTTAGCATCTTATTTTACGTTGCCTTATTTTGTGAAATCTTTACCTATCTGAAAGTATTCAATTGAAAAAGGGTGCGATCATGTTATAAACTGCATCCACACTCGTTGGTTAATACAATTTACATTTTATTTCACATCACTTACGTCGAGATCAAATCCGATACCAAACAAGTGATTACAGACTGAACATTAATACAAGATACTAAAATATATCTTCGAACTAAAATCTATATGCAAAATCTGGGATATAGAAATTAAAAACTTCATGAGCTAACTGGGGGTAAATAAGAATTTGGTAAAGGGATATAAAATGTATGCTGATCCTTTTATTTTGATAATTTTTGTTGAGTGTTTTGGTTATTTTTGCTTGTAAACAAATGTATGAGCACATTTTGAAACTACTACCGCCATTTTTAAGTACTTGGTCGACAACACAACTTGATTTACGTAAGCTATTCAAGAAATATCTAAACATTGCAAAAGCATTCATTGAACTGAAGCTACATATAGTATTATATAACTAAAATCAATGAAAAGACTGTGATCTATACAATTGGTTTCAACGAGCTCTCTCGTTCATTAAGATCTCACCAATTTTGTTTATGACAAGATATCTCGTCCATCAAGATCTGACCAATTTTGTTTCTGACAAGATATGTCGTCATCAAGATATTGCCTATCTTGTTTTGATGAGTTCATGATCTGGCCAGTTTTTTCTAATAATGAGATATCCAGTCTATGGATATATGACGAATTTTAATAATGATGATATCTCGTACATCAATATCTGATCAATTTTGCTAAGGACGAGGAATCTCGTCTTCAAGATATTGCCTATTTTTTCATAATGAAATGACGATCTGGTCAGTTTCTTTCTCATGACGAGATACAACGTTTGTCAAGATCTGGTCAATTTTGCTAACGACGAGATACCCCATCGTGACAACCACCAGGCGTCTGAAACATTTGTATAGAGTTTTACATAGGAAATCGTAGTATAGAGAATAAATGAAAAGAGGGGTCTTAGTATATATCCAGTACACACATCTTATGCTAGATTAAAAGATTAAAAGTTGCTTTGGTTTAACTTTCAGAATATCAGTGACAAATGTTGAATTCTTGATGAAGCCTTCTTCTACTTTTGCCATTGATAGTGTTAATGATATCCCTTTAATTATGGAGGTTGAAATCCAGATGACAGAATAAAAATACAGACATCTTTCATTTGTTAGAAATAAGTACTCGGACGAATTGGTGATTCTTGACATGTTTTCAACCAGAAACTTCAGTTTTTTTGCGAGACTTGAAGGTTGAGAAGTACAACATTAAACAAAAAAAGGAATGAAGTAACAAAATAACTGTATGTTTCGTGTCAGAAGTAATGGTATAATGTAAACTGTGCAGCGCGAATCCCAAATTCAAAACAATAGTCAAAAGCAATGAAAGTGTCCTCAGCATCTACAGATAACTCGATTCACTTATGGGAAAACCTCCAACTCCAAGTGCATGCATTATAACAATATTGAATTTAAAATTTGTGTAGGTATCTATTGATGCAAAACATCTCATGGGTAGATTAAAATGCAGTATATTTTTGCGTGTAACTTTCATAGTTTCAATTGTAGAGTGGGCAGCCAGCTCAGGTGTCAACCTCGTCCTCTGTCCGTGGTTCAAAATAACGAGGTATGTCCACGTGTCTTTTCCTTCGGAATTGATCCTGAAGCGTCGCCAATAGCCCGCACATTTATAAATGCATGCTCCCATTTGAGAGATCTTAAGCGTTCTCTTTAAGTTCTTTTCTTCCTTCATTCCTTTTATTGTTTCACGTTGAACTTCTCAATCTTCAAGTCTCGCAAAAAAACTGAAGTTTCTGGTTCAAAACATGTCAAGAATCACCAATTCGTCCGAATACTTATTTCTAACAAATGGAGAGATGCCTTCTCGTAAAATTGAATACGCGTAAGTGCAGATATAAATGCTTTGATTGATATAGAAAATTAGCAATAAACATTGACTACTTCTAACTAAACGAACGCGATGCTAGGATATATTCAGATTTTGTTTTACTGTTGAGAAGGAAAATAAAGTTTCATGAAAATATATCGCAATCTTTTCTGTTATCTTGATTGGAGACATCGTGCAGTTTAAATGATAGTATTATTCTGCACACTACTGTTTTCGCATATGCATATTTAAATTTGGTGTATTTTGAATGAATAATACCTGATTCTCTTTTTGTCAGATTTATTCCATACCACATGGCACTGTCTACATTTATTACCTAAAAATAAAAGTAAGAAATTTAACAAAGTTTCAAACCATTTAAAAGTATATTGTTGTTAATTACTTGTATGCCATTGTTGATATATATTTGTCACTGATAATTTTACTGCTATAATAACTGATACTTCCAGTATTCATTTCTGGCATCAGAACAGTGCATAACCTCTTGTACATAAAGCTTTTAAGGAAAATAATATCCCTTATATTTTGGGAATAATATCTAAATTGGTTTTCCGACATTAAGAAATGGTATCTAAGTAGGTATTTTAATTAACTTTGCACTGGAGCAACACAAATATCTCTTGGCGAAGGTTCGGTAGGAAACCGAAAGGGAAGATCCGAGGACACTACCACGTTGTTTTGAACAACACGGTCAGATGGCGATATCACATCTGAACTGGCACCCCACTCTAAAAACTTCCGCACCATTCCAAATTTATTACATTTGGGGTCACGCCAAATTTAACGCGCACCAGCCGGTATACGTTGGTCTCTGCTTGGATTCGAACTCGAAACCCTCCGATTGCCAATTTGTTACTCTTCCATTCAGGCTACCGTGGGCCCCTTATTAACAAAAATGAAATTATTCTCAATTCCTGTATTCTCTGTCATTTCAGAATTTTCCGGATGTCTTCAGGAAAAACGTTTTGGGAGGAACATATATTTTCTGGATTTTTCTTTGGTGTCTTGTTTCTTTTAAGGGAAAATAAATCTTATTTTTTATCTAATGATATAGGAAAATTAGTTCCTATGATGAGTATCTAAAACTAGATTCCACTCTACATCTGCGAACAGGGCCACAGTAGAACGGTTGGAAGAGTTACGGATTAGTAACCGAAGAGTTGCAAGTTTAAATCCAACCAAAAACGGTCGAGTACAAGGGAGACAAGTGCACGTTAAATCAGTCGTGACCTCAACTGTCCTCACGTTGGCGTGGTGTGGAAATTTCAAGAGTGGTGTACTCGCCCATGTGTGACCTTATTGTCTGACCGTGGTTCAAAATTGCTTGGTATTGTCCTCGACCTTACCTTTCGGGTTTGATCCCGGATCGTCGCCAATATCCCGTTATTTTGCTCCAATGCTACATTATTTAAAATACTACCTACCATCTACGAACAATCAATAAAAGCGTGTAAGGTGGTATACCAGATTAGGTCTGTGATATGAAGAGAACACGACACGATAGTGATCCGACTTTTTATAATAATATACTTATACGGTCATTTTATAATGGTAGAATATATTGCTCGTGAATTTGAAATACGTGTTTCAGTTGATGGGGAATTGAACCCTCCTGGGGTCGAATTATCGACGAATCATCGACGAATTATCTCGCTATATGCAAATCTGACCAGATCTTGATGACTGACATATCTTGTCTCGTTGGGGCGCAGTAGCCCGGTATGAAGAATAATGGGTTGACAACGGGAGTGTTCCTAGTTCGAATCCAATCAAAGACGGGGAGCCGGTGCATTTTAATTTTTTTGTGACATCAAATGTCACGTTTTTGTGGTGTGGAAGTTTGAAGAGTGGGGGCCAGCGGAAGTCTGACCTCGTCATTTCACCGTAATTCAAAATTACCTGGTGATGTCCTAGGAACTTTCACTTCGGTTTTGATCCCCGACCGTCGCCAATAGCCCATTCTGTTGCTCCGATTCGACGTTTATTGAAATACCTACCATTAGAATTCTGCAGTACAGAAGACCAAGATGTGCTCCGAGGTCTTATTCTTATTTAAACAGGGCATTTATTGAATTACAAGATTGAATCTGTACTATTAGGTCTAAGTGACAATGTGGCTTATTCTAGCTTTAACTGGAAAATGGTTCAAAATAACACGAAAGATCTCCATAGCCCATACGGAAAAATTTTCGGGTTAATGTTCATGTTAAATAAAATAGCTGAATTGGGTTTAGAGAATCAACTATCAACAAACACCCCTTGGAAGTATTCACCCCTTAGAATATTCTAGATTTTTATTAACCTTCAAATGGTTTGGACAAGATATCTCGTCCATCAAGATCTGATCAATTTTGCATCTGTAGAGATATCTCGTATTCAAGAAATTGCCAATTTTTTACTAGGACGAGTCCTTGTCAGTCTTGCTAATGTTGAGATATCTCGTCGAAACTACCCTCGAGGAGATTTAAAACATAATTTTTTTCGAACGAACTTTTCTTTAGTGTCTCCATTTCGTCTTCGGTTAAAACCAGAATTTCAAAATCAGTTTACATTTGGTAACGGTTCTGACAAAATGCAATGGCAATTTTCTTTATTATATTACTTTAAAAATTATTTACTTCAAGTTATTCTGAATTTATATATTTTTGAAAACCTTGTGAAAATTTACCTTGTGAATCACGCTATTTTCTGTTTCTAAAGTGGAAAAGGAATTTAAAATATCTTCAACTCTTAAATTTGAAATGGATAAATTTATTTGTCGATCTCACAGTGATACATCAATATTTTAAATGAAAATAGTGTAAAATTTATGGTTTTTCTGCTACAAAAGATTCCCTATGATGCGATTCTTAAATGCTACATTCACAGTAAAATCTAAACATAGAAATATATTACATACAATGATTTTGCATACATATTTCAGCCCTCAGGGACACATCTCCTTTAGGTGTTTACGGGCTTTACGGTCCCATGGTACTCTAGAGTTCCTTTCTTTTCCCTTTAGTTTTGCTATCTTTAGTAAACACGGGAGTTACATTCCATGGAAACCCAAACGATCTTTCTTTCCTTTTATCACACTTCTCTATACAACAATCCCTCTTTTCCCTTTCACAACATTTTTTGACGTCGCATTGTTATCTGCATACCTCTGCGAAATAAGGTTCTTGCACCTTTAAACACCAAATCATCTAATATGCTGACGAAATATATGTACTCTTTAATAATACATCTACTTTCAAAAGTATTTGGTTCATGTGCATTTAATGTATGCTGTATTTCTCAAGAAATTTCGGAACATTGCAAAATAAAAAATAGAATAATTATAGATATTTAACGAGGGTCATTTTGCAAGCAATGCACAGGTTAGAAACACTGCAGATTGAATGACGCAACGATCGTGAAAATCATATCAGTTTTAGTTCAAGGCTTGAGGAAGAAGCACGTGTTTCTGTTTCATCGATAGCGTAATTTTTTTTGTAACGCAAGTTAGAAATGGAGCCTGCACCAGTCTCGGGTACTGTGACTGTTGAGGATCAAAGATCGTACATTAAGATCGATACTTTATGTGGCAAAACCCGACAGAAATTCACAGTACTTTAAGTGAAGTTTGCGGTGAATTAACAGTGAAATGTAGTAGTTTCTCGTTAGGCTAATCGTTTTCGTGAAAGTCGTGTAAGCATAAACGACGACCCAAGACCTGGGCGGCCGAAAACATCAACATTTGAAGGAAGTGTGAAACTTGTGACAGATGTACTGGAAGAAGATCGTCGTACGGCATGTGAGGAAATTTCTGAAGCCATAGGGATTTCACCAATGTCAGTATTCCGAATTCTGAGAGATGATTTGAACAAGAGAAAAATTACTGCTTGAGTGCAGAACAGAAGCAGAAATGCCTGGACATTGCGACCTTGCTGAAACGAAGATTTGACGTTGATGTTCAAGCATTCTTGGTTTGAATTGATGCTATTGACGAAACGTGGGTTAGAGACTTTGAGCCGGAGTTGAAATCAGTCCGACGAGTGGAGAGGTCAACGTTTCCCACTACCAAAAAATTTCGACGAGCTCAATCAAAGGTGATACAAATGATGATCTTCACTTACGATCAACACGGAATCATCATGACAGAGTTCCATGTAAACAAAGTGTCACAGCATTATATTATCGTGAAATCATTCAAACATTGAACAGAAAAATGCACAATGCCCGACCTCAGTTGATTGAGGCTGGGCCACTCATTCTCCATGACAACTCTCACCTGCACATCGACAATGTCGTAAATGAAAAGCTGCGCGAGTACGGTTGGTAAGTGTTACCACATGCACACTACAGTCCACGCATGAGTCCACCAGACTCACCGATTCCTAACGTTGAAAAACCAATGCGTGGTCGTTGCTTTCCTTCTCTGGTAGAGCTTTCGGACGCCATTATCGGAGCCATTCGCCAGATGAACATAGATGGAGTATGCTATAGTATAGTGAAGCTTCTCAGACGTTGGGACACGGTCAATGCGAAGTAGGGATACTACATTGAAGTATTGTACATATATAGTGTAAACAATAAACATATAAGTAAACAAATATATCATTTATGAAATGACCCGCGTAAAAGAGATCTTGCATGTCAGGGCAAAATGGGTTAAGTTAAATTACGTCTACTTTTCAGAATGTTAAATAGAACATTTCGCTTCTTCTAACAAATATTCCTGAAGAAAAGCGAGCAAGCCGTGATTAAGATAATTGTAATTTAGATTAATTAAATTCCTTTGAAGCATATTATATTAATGTTTAAATTAATCATACGATTGGTTCCTTTTTACCCACGAAAAGTCAAACCTAATTCCATTTACACTAACATATAATATACAGCAAGTGAAAGCACGATTATTCGTCCTTTGATGTGTTTCCAAACGTGGCTAATAGAATCCCATATGTCACAATAGTACCGTAGCAACTGATTATGAGAGATTTTCTAAAAGGGTATATCTTCCACAAAGTAAGCATGTTTTTCCGTTCGTAACTATGCTTTAGAAATTGAATGATGCCACGGGATAAAGATGGCTTTTGAGAAAGAAAACACTGTAAAATTTGTTCGCTTTCTTCTGCTGCTTCTACAGCAGAAGATGCATTCCATATCACCATCACTAACAGAAACGAGTTGACTACAAATAATATACTGCATCGTATCGAAACGAACCTGTCTATTTTTGTTTCAGTACAAATTATACACATAGCCCAATAAATCTCTAGCATATTATGAACTACAATCACAAAAATCGGATATGAAAAAATGTCATCCATTGTTTTCATTGCAGTGCTTGTGCTCTGATGTATTCTACACATGTACATGTAACTTTCTTCCAGTTGGATTTTTGATTGAGACAGGATTAATCGAAAAGACTTACATAACGTATTACACAAGAAGCCGTAGTATAGAGAAAAAATGTTCAAAAGTAGTTTGGTATCTATCCAGTATACTAAAAACTTTGAATTAGAGATAGTTCCTTGATCGATTTCTGCTATTGAGAAATCTGATACAACTAATAAAAATTGAAAATTGCTTTGGATTCAACATGAGAACATCGACTAAAAACTTTGAATTAGAGATAGTTCCTTGATCGATTTCTGCTATTGAGAAATTTGATAATATCATTTGGGGAATCGAGAATAAAATCCAGATAATAGAGTGACAGTACACATATCGTTCCTGTTTGTGAAATTGATACTCGGATTCAGTGGTGATTCTTGCCATGTTTTTGACGAGAGATATTAGCTGTTTGCGAGAAATGAAAATTGAAATATGCATAGATAACAATATAACATATTGGAGTAACATAAGCAACCGATTCTTCTTGTGAGGTGAAATAACAATAAAAATTAAAAGGTGCAGTGCGAATCCCAAACTCATAACAATCGTCAAACACAACGAAGTTGTCCTCAGTAGTGTCCTGGATTGACGAAATTGAAAACCGCCAACACCGATTGCATGCATTATTTCAAAAATAGGTTTAACACTATCTATGTAGATAACAATTGACACAGAACGTCTCTTCAGCAGATTAAAATGCAATAATTTTTATTCTTTCAATTCATTCAATGCAGAGTTTTATCTTAACATTTGGTATCGAATACTGGAGTCACGATGGAGCACATTTCATATTGCAGATTCACAAATTCCTATTTCCGCTTAAGTGATCCTTGACTTCTCCGACAACAGTATTTTACCTTGTACCAGGCAGTGCCTTAAATATGGCTACTCAAAATTGAATATGCGTAATTATGAATTTGCATGGATTGGTTGCTATAGAAAATTACCAAGAAACATTAGCTATGATTATAACTAATGTGATTATAATATTGATAACGTGATTATGTTATGCTCGTGTATATGCAACTCCAAATTTGTTACAAAAGAGAATATACATTTTATAAAAAATGAATGGGGCACTATTTTCCTTGAACTTATGTGTACGATTCGTGACATTACGCAGTTTGAAAGATTATATTTCATGTAATAAATTTTTAATTAGCTCTACATTTACAGCAAATGCACAAACATTTTCTTTGAGTTTGATAGAGATTGAAAGTATGAATCATTTTAATAAATATTTCCTAGACGCGTGTTTAATGGAACAACTATATCCAATTTTTAAACCTTGAAAGTAACATGTGCAACATGAAGAAAATTTAACGCATATATTTTGCACACAAAAAATATGCTTAGTTACAGACGCAAAGTCTTTGATTCACAGAAAATCAAGAAGAAACAATGTCCCTTCCAGATTAATGGAAATGTTTCCCGATTCTATTTTATTAAACAGGATAATTAGTTTTTTTGGAATATAATAGTCTTCTGAAATAACTGGTATAGTGGAAGATAGAATACACAATCAAAAGTATTATTCTGCACGCTACTGTTTTAGCATATGCATATTTATATTTGGTGTAGATTGAATGTGTTAGTCCTGATTCTCTTTTCGTCAGATTTATTCCATACATAACACTGTCTGCATTTGATATCTAAAAATACGAATAATAAATTTAACAAAGTTCTAAACCATATATTTGCCACTGATTATCTTATTGCTATAATAATTGATAGTTCCAGTATTCATTTCTGACATCAGAAAAGTGCATAACCTCTTGTATATTAAGCTTTTAAGGAAAGGAATATCCCTTTTCTTTTGTGAATAATTTCTATATTTGTTTAACGACATTAAGAAATGGTAGGTATGTAGGTATTTTAATTAACTTTGCAGTGGAGCAACATAAATGGCTATTGGCCATGGTTCGGTATCAAGTTCGGAGGTGAAGAGCCGAGGACACCACCACGTAGTTTAGAACAACACGGTCAGATGACACCTGAACAGGCACCCCAAACTTCAACACCACTCCAAAGTGATTACATTTTGGGTCACAACAAATTTAACATGCACCAGCCGCCTTTGTGCATGGTGGTCCCTGTTTGAATTCGAACTCGAAACCCTTCGGTTGCTAATTCGTTACTCTTGCAATCGGGCTACCATGGGACCCTATTAAAAATGGAATTATTCTCTATTCCAGTATTCTCTGCCATTTGGAATTTTCCGGATGTCTTCAGGAAAAACGTTTTGTCTTCCAGAAGAAACATATCTTTTCTGGATTTTCTTTGATGTCTTGTTTTTTTTAAGTGGAAATAAAAAATATTTTTCATCTAATGATAACAGGAAAAGTAGCTCCTATGATGAATAAGCTAAAACTAGATCCAAGTCTACATCTGCGAAAAGGGACGCAGTAACACGGTTGGAAGAGTTACGGATTAGTAACCGAAGAGTTTCGTGATTAAATCCAATCAAAAACGGTCAAGTACAAGGGAGGGAGGTGCTCGTTAAATCAGTCGTGGCCTCAAATGTTCTCACGCTGATGTGGTGTGGAAATTTCGAAAGTGGGGTACCAGTTCAGTTGTGATCTTATTATCTTACCGTGGTTCAAAATTGCTTGGTATTGTCATCGATCTTTCCTTTCTTGTTTGATCCCGGACCGTCGCCAATAGCCCGTTGTTTTGCTGCAGGTCTACGTTAATTAAAATACTACCACCCATCTGTAAACAATCAATAAAAGCTTGTATGGTGGTATACCAGATGTGGTATGTGATGTGAAGAGAAAACTACACGGTAGTGAGCAGACTTTTTATATTTATCGCATAAATTTCTTGTGAATTTGAAAGACGTGTTTCAGTTGATGGTAAATTTAACACTCCTGGGGGTTGCCTCGACGAGGTATCTCGCTATGTGCAAATCTGACCAGATCTTGATGGCCGAGATGTCTTGTCTTAAGAAGAAAACTGACCAGGTCTTGATCACTTCATCATAAAAAATCGGTAGTAGCAGTAGTAGACCCACCTCCTACCTACTCACCGTGAGGTTTAGAGCATTTAATGGTAGGAGGGGGAACCATTTATTATCTTTAAATTTTGCATATTTTCATAAAATGATACATTTTTTATACAAAAAAATCCAACAAATGTTGGTGAATAAATCATGCAAACATTGCCTGAGAGTAATTGTATAATAAATTAGTTTATATAGAACTATTTATTAATAAATGTAACAATATAGATGAAATGTAATTTAAACATTCAAAGTATGTTGAAGTGTACAATGTTAAATATTTTAACTATATTAAAAAGTTAAAGTGAGATAGAAAGAGTTCAATTATTTACATATGAATTCAAGGTGGAGGAAGACTTCCAACTATCTCCTTTGCAGCCAACACACAAGACTTAATTTTATATCTAGATAAATAATTTTTAATGATAGCGTTTAGCCGAATAGGTTTATTACTTGATTTTGGTTTAGTTATATGGTTTGGTTTTGTGTGTTGACATTCAAAGAGATAGTGGTCAGCATCTCCCACCCTTCCACATTCACAAAGGTCAGAAGTTTTAATTTTGAATCTATGTAAGTAAGCTGGGAAAGGACCATGACCTATCAGATATCTCGTTATATATATCTCGATATTGCAAATTTGTTCAGATCTTGATGGAGGAGATATCTCGTCGAAAAATGTTGCAGCGCCAATGTGTAATTATGCTTTTCTTTTCATATTTATCCTGATTAATTCCACTGAAAATTGCATAATACAGCAATTTAAAATCACGAACAATTTTGAGTATATTTTTAATTTTTTTGTACCCTTCCTTTTGTTCCTATCCGATTCATTAAATTATTGATCTCATTAAATAAACACCTCTGGTGTATATATATATGGTGACGGATAGCAAAACATTGGCACTAACATCGCGAAATTCTCTACAAAATGAAACAAATTATCCATCAAAGAAATACAAATGTAAAAGTTACAATAGATTACAAGTCGCATAATCCAATCTAAATTTCCCTAAAGGAGTTGAGAGCGCAGTAGCCCGGTTTGAAAAATAACGGGTTAACAACCGCAATGTTCCAAGTTCGAATACCATCAAAGACGGGCACAAACAATGGGGTTGGTGCATGTTAATTCTGATGTGGCATCAAAAGTCCTCAGGTTGTTATCATGTGAAGGTTGGGAGAGTGGGAAGCCCGCTCAAGTGTGACCTCGTCATCTGACCGAGATTCAAAATTACCTGGTGTTGTCCAAGGAAATTTCACTTCGTGTTTGATCGGTTTCGAATCTTTTTCGATCAAAATGTACGTATAGTGTCTCCAATTCTTCTTCGGTTAAAACCAGAGTTTCAAAAGTAGCTCACATTTGGCAACGGCTCTAACAAAGTGCAAGTTGCACTGTTCTTTCTTATACAACTTTAAAATAGCTTACAAGTTATACTTAATTATTGTTAAAAAAAACATGTGAAATTTACGTTGTAAAACACTCTATTTTCTATTTCTAGAGTGGAAAATGAATTTAGAAGAACTTCAAACATATAAATTTGAGAAGGATAAAACTATTTCTCGACGTCAAAGTGATACATCAACATTTCAAATTAAAACCTAGGAAGGTTTACGGTTTTAATGCAGCACTAAAGATTCTTTACGATACGATACTTAAATGCTGGAATCACAGTAAAATCTGAACATAGAAATGAATCCTATACAATCATTTTGCATACATATTTCAGCCCTCAGGGGCATATCTATCTTAGATTTTTAGAGCTTAAGGGTCCCATGGTATTCTAGTGAACTTTTCTTTTCCCATTGTTTTTGCTGTGTTTAGTAAACACGAGATTTTCTTTCCCGCGATACCCAAACGATCTTTTCTCTGCTTTCATCATACTTCTCTGTACCACAATCCCTCTTTTTCCAGTTCACATTTTTTGGCGTCGCATTGCGCTCTGCACATGTTGGCCAAATAAGATCCTTGCGCCATAAAACCAAGAAACATCCAATATGCTGACGCAATATATATATACATAATTTTTAATAATATATTTACATTCAAAAGTATTTGGTCAAGTATATTTATAGTATGCTGCATTTCGCAAGAAGAAACGGAACATTCCAAAATAAAACAATAGAATAATAAAGACATTGCAATATAGAACTTGCATGACAGGGAAAAATGGGTTAAGTCAAAATATGTCTACTTTTCAGAATCTTAAATAGAATACTTAAATTTTTCTAACAAATATTCCGGAAGAAGAAGCTAGTCACGATTAAAATAATTGTAATTTAGATTAATTAAATTCTTTTTTTAAGCATATTGTATTATGTTTATATAAATGATACGATTCGCTCGCATTGACCCATGAAAAGTCAGATCAAATTCCTTTTACATTAACATGGAAGATACAACAAATGAAAGCACAATTATTCGTTCTTTGATGTGTTTCCAAACGTGGCTAATAGAATCCCATATGTCACAATAGTACCGTAGCAACTGATTATGAGAGATTTTCTAAAAGGGTACAACTTCCACAAAGTGAGCCTTGTTTTTCCGTTCGTAACCATGCTTCAGAAATTTAATCATGCCACGAGATAAAGATGGCTCTTGAGAAAGAAAACACTGTAATGTATCTTCAGTTTCTTCTGCTGTTTCTACAGCAGACGATGCATTCCATATTACCATCACTAACAGAAACGAGTGGATTACAAAGAATAAACTGCATCTTATTACATCGAACCTACCTATTTTTGTTTCGTTACAAATTGAAAGCATTGTCCAATAAATCTCCATCATATTATGCACTACAATTACAAATATAGGATATGAAAAAATGTCATCCATAGTTTTCATTGCAATGCTTGAGCGTTGGTGTATTCTACACAAGTACAGGTAACTTTCTTCCAGTTGGACTTTTGATCGAGAGAAGATTATTCTAAAAGACTTACATAAGGTCTTACACAAGAAGACGTAGTATAAAGAAAACATATACAGAAATAGTTTGGTATCAATCAAGTATAAAAATCTGATACAACTAATAAAAATTGAAAATTGCTTTGGATTCAATTTGAGAACATCGACTAAAAACGCTGAATTAGAGATAGTTCCTTGATTCAATTCTCCCATTGCGAGGGTTGATAATATCGTTGGAGGAATCGTAAATAAAATCCAGATAATAGAATGACAGTACACATATCTTTCCTGTTTTTGAAATTGATACTCGGATTCAGTCGTGATACTTGCAATGTGTTTGACGAGAGACATTAGAAGTTTGCGAGACTTGAAGATTGAAATATGCATAGACAACACTACAACATAATGGATTAACATAATGAACCAATTCTTCTTGCGAGGTGAAGTAACGATAAAAATTAAAAGGTTCAGTGCGAATCCCAAATTCAAAACAATGGCCAAACACAACGAAGGTGTCCTCAGAATCTGTAGTCTCCTGGATTGGCGAAAGGGAAATCCGCCAACACCGATAGCATGCATTATTTCAAAAATAGGATTCACAGTGTCTATGAACACAACAATTGACACAGAACGTCTCTTCAGCAGATACAAATGCAATAATTGTTATTTTTACAACTCATTAAATGCATAGTTTAATCTTTATATTTGGTATCCAATAATGGAGTCATGATGGAACACATTTCATACTGCAGATTGACAAATTCGTTTTTCCCTGTAAGTGATCCTTGACGTTCTCCGAAAGTATTACTTTCCATTGTACCAGGCAGTGCGTTCAATATGGCTACTCAAAATTGAATATGCGTAATTATGAATTTGCATGGTATGGTTGCTATAGAAAATCACCAGGAAACAATTGCTATGATTATAACTAATGTGATGTTAATGATTATAATATGACTATGTGAAGCTTGTATATATACAACTCCTTTTTTTATTACTGAGAAAGAATATACATTTTATACAAAATGGATGGGGCACTATTTCTTTGAACCTATGTAGATGATTGGTGATATTACGTTGTTTGTAAGATTATGTTTCATATAATAAATTTTAAATTAGCTCTATATTTACAGCATCTGCACGAACATTTTCTCTGAGTTTGGAAAAGATTGAAAGTATGAGTCATTTGAATAGATATTTCCTAGACGCGTGTTTAATGGAACAACTATATCCACTTTTAAAACGTTGAAAGTAACATGTGTAACATAAAGAAAATTTACCGCATATATTTTCCACATAGAACAAATATGCGTAGTTACAGACGCAAAGAACAAAAACATTTACAGAAAATCAACAAGAACAAATGTCCGTTCCAGATTAATCTATATGTTTTGAGTATGTCTCCTGATTTTATTTTGTTAAACTGGATAATTAATTTTTTTTAATATAAGAAAGTCTTTTGAAATAACTGGTATTGTGGAAGATAGAATACAAAATCAAAGGTATTTATTCTGCATGCTACTGTTGATGTTAACACCGCTATTAAGAAATCGAATTATTCTCTATTCTTGTATTTTCTGCTCTTTCAGAATATTCCTTATGTCTTAAGGAAAACGTTTTGGTCTTGCAGAAGGAAGATATATTTTCTGGATTTTTCTTTGGTGTCTTGTTTCTTTTAAGTGAAAATGAATCTTATTTTTCATCTAATGATATTTGCTAGTACTACATTCAATAGTAGCTGCTCTTATAACCCCGATTGATATATTGAATTATAGCTTTACAGCGAGAAAATAATTCACACACAGTTCAAGTGATACAGAAGACAAATACACCCAGGCATGAATTGAAGATACACAGCATATGTAAATCGCAGATTGCTAGCCCAGTGGGCGAACCCACTGAGCTACGACTGTCCCTCTTTTAATTAGATGTTTCAATTTTTTGAATGTTAACTTTGTGTTTGCATGGTATTCGGCAACACTTTATTATTACTTTGACTTGATGTTCTCGTCATCAGATCGTGGTTCAAAATTGCAAGGCGTTGTCCTTCGGGATCTTTCTCTTCGGGATTGATCCCGGACCGTCGCCCATAGCCCATTGTGTTGTTCCAGTGCGAATTACCTATTACTAATTAATTACCTATTACTTTGACTATTTGGTTTTTATGCTTTTTAGTAATTGCAAGTTGTAATTTTTTAAGTGTTTTTATTTGGTATATTTAATCGTGCGTATGACGTAGCTTGACCTTTGATAATACTTGTGCCATAGAACCCAAATCAACCAAACAGCCTTTACTTGCACGTACGGCAGGATACCCTATAATTACAGTATTTTACAGCTTTTATTTAGCTATGACATTCAAATCCCTTGATCGACCTTTGATCCTTTACTGGATACCCAATGTTCAATCGCCTTGAAACTTCCTACGCTTTCGTATTCCTGATGACGATATAAGGTTTAGTAAAAATCAAACCAGAATTTACACGTTTTATTTTTAGTTATAAAACCCTAGCAATATCGGCATCTATCGAAGAGTTTTGAGAGTAAATTTCAAATGTGTTGCCGTTTCCTACTCATAGAGGACCTATAGAAGTAGAATGGCTCGTTGGCTTTGCGGTATTATGGCGCAAGGCCATATTTGGCCATGCTGCGAAAGACGCACGATATACAATATCAAGTAATAGAGGCACACAATGAAAGTTTTTAATGACACAGAAGAGAGAAATACACCCAGGGAGGAATCCACCTGACAGGAATCGAACCTGCGCCGCCTACAACTGCAAGGTTGCTATCGTTGTGGTCATGCCCACTGAACCACGGCGGTCCCAATTAGAGTGAGCAATGGTAACTTTTTTATGTGCCTAGTAGTAACGTGACCCTTAGACTACTTGCCAGGTAGAAACGAACATTCATCATCTGTTTGGTCCAAAGGCTGGGAGTAGACGCCATCAATTAATTCATCACCTGATTGGTCCATGTGAAACAGAATTTGGCAATTTCACGACATTTGCTGCCACTTTTATAGAAATCCACAAGTACCCTGCCATAAGATGTTACCTCGCCAAACGAGTCGATGAGATGTCAAATCGGCCAACTAGTCAATTTTTTACAGATCAGTCACTTGACTATTAGTCAACATGATCGTCCCAGTTTTTGAAGCTCCTCTCAATTCCAATGCTCAGTCTTTTTAAATTTCACGTCTATGCTCCCACCCAACTTCAATGTGTGTAACGTATCTAAGATTGAACCAACAACCTGCATATCAAATAAAGGAAGCTCTTGCGTACAGCTTAATAATATTCACAGTTAATTCCTCGATTTGAAGACCTCCGTGTGTAGGTCACGTGTTATTGGGAGAGTACGAATGCTAATCTAGGACTAATTGGTGCGATTGTTGGAATCATTGGCCAATCAGTCCAAGTCGAATCGAGAGTCCACGCGACATACTTCTGAGATCTTACGCAACAGACACCACCACTTTACGGATAACAGAACATTATGATAACTTTACCTTGACAAAAATTTATTGAAACAATTTGTTTTACTTTATTCAAAAAGGAGATATACAGGATGTCTCAATTGCTTTTACAAAATAAGAGGGGTGATAGTACCCACCCAGACAAGCAATAATTACCATGGAACATAGGGTCGCATTCCACTCTGAGAGGCAGAAAAGTGTAAAGTCGAAACGCGTCGAACATGAACAAGTCACAGCATATGACGTCGTCAAGAAGTGACGGTCCGGCACTTCTTGAATGCCACATATCCTGCTCGATGGATCGGACATGGCGGACCTGTGGCTTGACCCCCTCCCTCACCGGACCTCAACCCACTGGAGTTTTTCTTCTGGGGGCAAATGAAATCTTTACTGTAACAGACGCCTGTGGACTCGGCTGAAGATCTCGTAGCGAGAATCGGTGTTGCCGCAGACAAAATTAACACAACACCAGGAATCTTCGAGAGGGTGCGCCAGTCATTCTTTCGCCAGTGTGAACTGTGCAACGACAAGCGTGGCCGCCACTTCGAGCACTTGCTGTGAGTTTTTCTCTGGTCAATAAATCAGATTGTGCAACTTTTGTTATCGTTCATTCGCTTTCGCAACACTGTTATAATTTCATGTTGAAATTCTAATTTTACTCTTTTCTGCCTCTCAGAGTGGAATGCGACCCAATGTTCCATGGTAATTATTGCTCCTCTTGATGGGTACAATCACCCCTCGTATTTTGTAAAATCAGTTTAGACTCACCCTGTATGTGTATCTGGTACCATAGAGGCAATATTGGAACCACGATGAACTATACGGGTGGCAGAAAATGTCATACTGCCATTTCTAGACTGGCAAGTGAACACATTAGATACAGGGACATAAGACTTTTCAAATTCATTAAAATATAACATTAAACAAATCTCCCAAATTCAACTTCTGGTCTTGCGAGAGTATATCCATGACAGTTCTGATCTAGTTTTGGATATTTTCAGTGTGTTTCGACACATGGACGTGGTCTATCTCTTTAGCTAAACCCGAAGAAATAAGTAAAATTAACAACATGTAATAATTTAGTATCTTTACGGATTTGTATTTCTTTTCATTTTTACACAATATTATGAACAATGTGTGCGTGCGTTTTCAAGTATATAAGTATTAAATTTTAATTCAAATGTTGCATATATTTTTGGCTAAAACAGTTCATTCAGAATTATGACTATTTTGGAGCATTTAACATCTTATTTTACCTTCCTTTATTTTGTGAAATCTTTAATTTTCGGAAATTATTCAATTGAAAAAAGGGTGCGATCATGTTAGAAACTGCATCCGCACTAGTTGGTTAACACAATTTACATTTTATTTCACATCACTTACGTCGAGGTCAAATCCGATACCAAACAAGTGATTAGACAGAGCAATAATACAAGATATCGAACAAAAATCTATATGCAAAATGGTGATAGAAAAATTAAAACTTCATTAGCTAACTGGGGGTAAATAGGAATTAGATAAAGGGATAGAAAACGTATTTTGATCGTTTTATTTTTATAATTTTTGTTGAGTGTTTTGATGATTTCTGCTTGTAAACCGATGTATGAGCATTTTTTGAAACTGCTACCGCTATTCTTAAGTACGTGGTCGACAACACAACTTGCTTTACGTAAGCTATTCAAGAAATATCTAAACATTGCAAAAGCATTCGTTGAACTGAAGCTACTTATAGTATTATATAACTAAAGTCAATGAAAAGACTTTTATCTCTACAATTGGTTTCAACAAGTTATCTCGTCCAACAAGATCTGACCAATTTTGTTTCTGACAAGATATGTCGTCATCAATATATTGCCTATATTATTATGATGATGACTCTATGATCTGGTCTGTTTTTTCTAATAATGATTTTTCCAGTCTGGATATTTGACCAATTTTACTAATGACGATATCTCGTCCATCAATATCTGATCAATTTTGCTAAGTACGAGGTATCTCTTCATCAAGATAATGCCTATTTTTCATAATGGGATGATCTCGTCAGTTTCTTTCTCATGACGAAATATCTCGTCCATCAAGATCTGACCAATTTTGCATATGGAGGTATATCGTAGTCTATATATTGGAAATTTTTTAAGATGACGAGTCCTAGTCAGTTTTGCTAATGTCGAAATATCTTGTCGGGACAACCTCGAGCGTGTTTAAAACATAATTTTTTCGGACAAAATTTACTTTAATGTCCCCATTTCGTCTTCAGATAAAACCAGAATTTCAAAAGAAGTCTACATTTGGTAACGGCTCTGACTCTGAAAGGGTCAGTGTTCTTTGATATATTACTTAAAAATTATTTACCTCAAGTTATGCTAAATATATATATTTTTAAAAAGTTGCGAAAATTTACCTTCTGGAACACGATTTTTTCTGTTTCTAGAATGGAATAAGAATTTAAAATATCTGCCAACTCATAAATTTGAGATGAATAAATTTATTTGTCGATCTCATAGTGATACATCAATATTTTAAATGAAAATTTGGTAAAATGTATAGTTTATGTGCTACAAAAGATTCCTTATGATACGATTCTTAAATGCTACATTCACAGTAAAATCTAAACATAGAAATCATTTTCATACAATGATTTTGCGTACATATTTCAGCCCTCAAGGGCACATCTCCTTTAGGTGTTTACGGGCTTCCCGGCACCATGGTATTCTAGTGGTCTTTTCTTTTCTCATTCTCTTTTTATTAACTATATTTAATAAAACAGGGGTTAAATTCGCGGGAAATTCAAACGATCTTTCTCTTCTTTATCACACTACTCTGTACCCCAATTCCTCTTTTTTACCGTTCAGGACATTCTTTTGCGTCGCACTGAGTTCTGCACAACTTTGCCAAATAGTATGCTTACGCCATAAAACCCCGAAACATCCAATATGCTTACTCAATATATCTACTTTTTAACAATAGAATATCTACTTTAAAAAGTAATTGCTCCAAGCACATTTAATGTGTGTAATAATGTAATAATTTCTCAAGAAATATCGGAACATTGCAAAATAAAAAAATAGAATAATTAAAGATATTCTACGAGGGTCATTTCGTAAGTAGTGCACAGGTTGGCAACACTGCAGAGTGAACGACGCAACGATCGTGAAAATTATATCATTTGTAGTTCAAAGCTTGAGGAAGAAGCACGTGTTTTTGATTAATCAAAATCATTATTTTTTTAGTAACGCGAGTTAGAGTTGGAGCCTTCACTAGTCTCGGGTAGTGTGACTGTTGAGGATCAAATATCGTACATTAAGATCGAAACTTTACGTGGAAAACCCGACAGAAATTCAGTGCTTGAAGTGAAATTCGCGGTGAATTAACAGTGGTCCGTATTTGTTTCTCGTTGGGCTAATCGCTTTCGTGAAGGTCGTGTAAGCATAAACGACGACACAAGACCTGGACGGCCGATAATATCAACAGAACGAAGAGTGAAACTTGTGAGAAATGTACTGGAAGAAGATCGTCGTGCGGCATGTGAGGAAATTTCTGAAGATTTCACCATCGTCAGTATTCCGAAATCTGACAGATGATTTGAACAAGAGAAAAATTTCTGCGCAATGGGTCACTGCTTGAGTGCTGAAGAGAAGCAGAAACGGCTGCAAATCGCGACCTTGCTGAAACGAAGATTTGACGTTGAAGGTCAAGCATTCTTGTATCGAATTGACGCTATTGATGAAGCGTGAGACTTTGAGCCGGAGTTGAAATCACAGTAAAACGAGTGGAGAAGTCATAGTTCCCTATGACCCAAAAAATTTCGACTAGCTCAATGAAAGGTGAAACAAATAATTATCTTTCTTACGATCACCACGGAATCATCATGACAGAGTTCCATGTCGACAAAGTGGCACTGCAGTGTATTATCGTGAATACATACAATAACTGAACAGAAAAATGCACAAAACCCGACCTCAGTTGATCGAGGCTGGGCCACCCATTCTCCATGACAACGCTCACCTGCACATCGCCAATATCGTTAATGAAAAGCTGCGTGAATACGGTTGGGAAGTGTTACCTAATGCACACTACAGTCCGGAAATGAGTCCACCAGGCTTTCACTTATTCCCAAAATTGAAAAAAATCTCTGCGTGAGCGTTGCTTTTCTTCTCTGGAAGAGCTTTCGGCCGCCGTTATCCGAGACATTCGTCAGATGAACATAGATGGTGTATTGGATGGAATAATATAGCTTCCAGGACGTAGCGACACGGTCAATGCGAAGCAGGGAAACTACGAGTATATTGAAGGATTGTAAACAGAGTGTATAAAAGAATAATCATGTAAGTAAACAAAAAATTTGTGTGCATTATTTATGAAATGACCCTCGTAAGCCTGATCTTGCATGTCAGGGCAAAATGGGTTAAGTCAAATTACGTCTGCTTTTCAGAATGTCGAATAGAATATTTCGCTTTTTTTCTAACAAATATTCCGGAAGAAAAAGAAGCTAGTCATGATTAAAATAATTGTAATTTAGATAAATTTAATTTATTTTAAGTATATTATATTAATGTTTAAATTAATAATACTATTGGCTCTTTTTCCCATGAAAATTCAGAACTAGTTCCTTTTACACTAACATGGAAGATACAGCAAGTGAAATCACGATTATTCGTCCTTTGATGTGTTTCCAAACGTGGCTAATAGAATCCCATATGTCACAATAGTACCGAAGCAACTGATTATGAGAGATTTTCTAAAAGTGTATATATTCCACAAAGTGAGCCTGTTTTTCCGTTCGTAACCATGCTTCAGAAATTGAATGATACCACGAGATAAAAATGGCTCTTGAGAAAGAAAACAAAGTAATGCTTTTTCGGTTTCTTCTGCTGCTTCTACAGCAGAAGATGCACTCCATATTACAATCACTAACAGAAAAGAGTTGACTACAAATATTATACTACAGATTATTACAGAGAACCTATATACTATTGTTTCATAAACAATTGAAAACATTACCCAATAAATTCCCATCATATATTCCAGTACAATCACAAAAATAGGATATGAAAAAATACCATCTATAGTTTTCATTGCAATGCTTGATCTGTGATATATTCTACACAAGTACATGTAATTTTGTTCTAATTGGACTTTTGATCGAGACAAGATTAACCCAAAAGTCTTACATAACGTTTTACACAAGAAGCAATAGTGTAGAGAAAAAATGTACTGAAGTATTTTGGTATCTATCCAGTATACACATCTGATACAAATAATTAAAATTGAAAATTGCTTCGGATTCAATTTGAGATCATCGACTAAAAACGTTGAATTAGAGACAGTACTTTGTTCGAATTCTGCTAGTGAGAGAGTTGATAATATCGCTTCAAATATGGAGATTGAAATCCAGATAATACAGTAACAGTACACATATAATTCCTCTTTTTGAAATTGATACTCGTATTCAGCGGTGATTCTTGCCATGTTTACGGCCAGAGACATTAGCTTTTTGCGAGACTTGCAGATTGAAAAATGCATAGAAAACCCTATAGCATATTGGAGTAACATAAAGACCACATTCTTCTTGTCAGGTGAAATAACGATATAAATTAAAAGGCTCAGTGCGTATCCCAAACTCAAAACAATGGTCACGCACAACGAAATTGTCTTCAGGTTCTGTAGTGTCCTGGATTGACGAAAGGGAAAACCTCCAACTCCGAATGCATGCATTATTTCAAAAAGAGGATTCGCAGTATCTATGCAGACAACAATTGACACAGAACGTCTCTTCAGCAGATGGAAATGCAATATTTTGTATTCATTTAATTCATTCCATGCGTAGTTTTATATTTATATATGGTATACAATCCTGGAGTTATGATGGAACACATTTCATACTGCAGATTGACAAATTCGTATTTTCATTTAAGTGTTCCTTAAGCATTACCTTCCTTTGTACCAGGTAGTGAGTTAAATTTGTCTACTCAAAATTGACTATGCGTAATTATGCATTTGCAATGTTTCGTTGCTATAGAAAATCACCAAGAGACAATATCAATGATTATAACTAACCTAATATGATGCTTGTGTTTAGCAATTCCTATTTCATTTCTGAGAGAGAATATACATTTTATGGATAATGGATTGGGCTCTATTTTTTTAACCTATAATTGGAGACATGATTATGTTTCATACAATACGTTTTGCATTATCTCAACATTTACAGCATATGCACGAACATTTTCTTTGAATTTGGAAAAAATTGAAAGTATGAGTCATTTAATAAATATTTCGTAGACGCGTGTTTAATGGAACGATATCCAGTTTTAAAACCCTGAAAGAAACATGTGTAAAATTTACTGCATATATTTTTCACATAAAACAAATATGCGTAGTTACAGAAGTAATGAGTTTGGTTAAAAAAATCACTAAGAAACAATATACGTTTCAGACAATTCAAAATGTTTGGAATATCTTTTCAGGTCCTATTTTATTAAACAGGATAATTAATTTTTTTTGGAATATAGGAAAGTCTTTTGAAATATCTTGTACAGTGAAAGATAGAATTCACAATCAAAATTCTGATTTTGCACGCAACTGTTTTAGCATATGTATATTTAAATTTGGTGTAGATTGCATGTATTATGTCTGATTTGCTTCCTATTTGTCAGATTTATTCCATACAACGAGGTACTGTCTGCATTTAATATTTAAAACTACGAGTACTACATTTAACAAAGATTTCAACCATTTGAAAGTATATCGTAATTTATTACTTGCATGCCATCGCTAATAACTATTTGTCTCTGATTACCTTATTACAATAATAAATTTATACTACCAGTATTCATTTCTGACATCAGTATTAAAAGTGCATAATCTCTTGTATATGAAGCTTTTTAAGTTAAATTATATCCCTTAGTTGTTGGTAATAATTCCTAAAAATTTCGACATAAAGATATGTTATGTAAAAAGGTATTTTCATTAACTTTGCACTGGAGCAATACAAAGGGCTATTGGCGACGGTTCGTGATGAAACCCGAAAGGGCAGATCCGATGACATCACCACTTAATTTTGAACAAGGGTCAGATGACTAGTTCACACCTTACCTGGAATCCCACTCTCAAAACTTCCTAACAATTCCAAAGTGATTACATTTGGGGTCACGACAAGTTTAACATGCACCAGCCACCTTTCTACACTGGTCTCCGCTTGGTTTCAAACTCGAAACCCTGCAGTTGCTTATTCGTTACTCTTCCAATCATAATACTGTGGGTCTGCTATTAACAAATGAAATTATTCTCTATTCTTGTATTCTCTGCCATTTCAGAAACTTCCGGATGTCTTCAGAAAAAATGTTTTGAACTTCCAGAAGGAACATATGTTTTCTGGATTTTTCTTTAGTGTCTTGTTTCTTTTAATTGAAAATAAATGACATATTTCATCTAATGATATAGGAAAATTGTTCATGTGATGAGTAAGCTAAAACTAAATTCCAGTCTACATCAGCGAACAGGGCGGCGGAAGTACTGTTGGAAGAGTTACGGATTAGTAACCGAACAGTTGCGAGTTCGAATCCAATCAAAGACCGTTGAGTATAAAGGAGACTGGTTAACTTTAAATCTGTCGGGACTTCCAATGTTCTCACGTTGGCGTTGTGTGGAAGTTCCGGGAGTTGGGTGACAGTTCAGGTGTGACCTTGTTATCTTATCGTGGTTGAAAATTTCTTGGTATTGTCCTTGATCTTTCATTTGTATTTGTTCCGGATCGTCGACAATGGACTGTTGTTTTGCCCCAGTTCTACGTTAATTAAAATACTACCGACCATCTACGAACAATCCATAAAAGCGTGTACCGTGGTACACCAGACGCGGTCTGATATAAAGTAAACTGGAATAGGGAAGCGTACCGACTTTTTATAATTATATATTTATAGTCATTTTATAATTATAGCATAAATTGCGTTTGAATTTGAAAAACGTATTTCAGTTGATGGTTAATTTAACCCTCCTGGGGGTTGTCTTGACGAAGTATCTCGCTATATGCAAATCTGTCCAGATCCTGATGGCCGAGATATCTTCTCTTAAGAAGAAAACTGACCATTTCTTCATCACGCCATTATAAAAATCAGTATTATCTGCGTAACGAAATGTCTCGTCATTTGCAAATTTGGTCAGACCTTGATGGAGGAAATATCTCGTCGAAAATACTTGGTAGGGTCAACGTGTAATTATGCTTTCGTTTTCATATTTATCGTGATTAATTCCACTGAAAATTGCATAAAACAGCTATTTTAAAGTTTTAACAAATTTCGAGTATATTTTATTTTTAGCTTCGCTTGTACACTTTCTTTAATTCCTATCTGATTTCTTACACCATTTATCCCGTTAAATATACCCCTCTGGGGTATATATGGGGAAGGATAGCAAAACATTGGCACCAACATCACGAAATCCTCTACAAAATGAATCAAAGTATACGTCAAAGAAAGACAAGTGTAACAAATTGGGATGGTGCACGTTAATTCTATCTTGGTATCAAATGTCCTCACGTTGCTTTGGTTGGAAGTTTGCAGAGTAGGGTGCCAACCCAAATGTTACCTCGTCATCTGACCGTGGTTAGAAATTAAGTGGTTTTGTTTTTGGACGTTTCAATTCGGGTTTGATCTCTGATCGCCAGCAATGGCCCTTTGTTTTGATCCTGTGCAACGTTATTTAAAATACCTACCTACCATTAGAATTCTGCAGTACAGATGTCAAAGATGTGTTCCAAGTTCTCTGTTCTTACGGAAACAAGGCACTTATTGAATTACAAGTTGGAATTTGTACAAGTAGGTCTAAGTGACAATGTGACTTATTTCAGCTATAACAGGAAGATGTTTCAAAATAACACAAATGATCTCTATAGTCTTACAGATGTTCCGGTTAATACTCATGCTAAATAAAGTAGATGGACTTCAGGTTGAGCTATTCAACTGTCAACTAATACGACTTGGAAGAATTCGCCATTCATCACTTGTATTAACCTTCAAGTAATTTGGACGAGATATCTCGTCCATCAATATCTGAACAATTTTGCATATGTAGAGATATATCGTAGTCTATATATTGGAAATTTTTTATGATGACGAGACATTGTCAGTTTTGCTAATGTCGAGATACAGCGTCGAGACAACCTCGAGGATGTTAAAAACACAAATTTTTTCGGACAAACTTTTCTATAGTGTCTCTATTTCGTCTCCAGGTAAAACCAGAATTTCAAAAGAAGTTTACATTTGGTAACGGCTCTAACAAAATGCAAGGGCAGTGTTCTCTATTATATTACTTTAAAAATTATTTACCCCACGTTATGCTGAAATTATATATTTTTAAAAAGTTGTGAAAATTTACCTTGTGGAAAACGCTATTTTCTCTTTCTAAAGAGAAAAAGGAATTTACAATACATTCAAGACATAAATTTAAGATGGATACATTTATTTGTCGATCTCAAAGAGATACATCAACATTTTAGAGGGAAATCATGTAAAATTTATGGTTTTTCTGCTACAAAAGATTCCCTATGATACAATTATTAAATGCTACATTCACAGTAAAATTTAAACATAGAAATGAATTCCATACAATGATTTTGCATACATATTTCAGCCCTCAGGGGCATATCTCCTTTAAGTGTTTACGGGCTCCACGGTCCCATGGTATTCTAGTTGTCTTTTCTTTTCCCATTGGTTGTGCTCTCTTTAGTAAACACGGGAATTGCGTTCCCACGATCTTTCTATGCTTTCATCACAATTCTCTAATTCTAATGTACCCCAATCCCTCTTTTTCCTGTTCACGAAATTTTTTGGTGTCGCGTTCTGTTCTGCACAATTTTGCCAAATAATGTGCTTGCGCCTTAAATTCCCGAAACATCCAATATGCTGACACAATATATGTAATTTTTAATAATACATCTACTTTCAAAAGTATATGGTCCAAGTGCATTTAATGTGTACTGCATTTCTCAAGAAATTTCGAAACATTGGAAAATAAAAAAATAGAATAATTAAAGATATTTAAGGAGGGTCATTTCGTAAGCAATGCACATGTTGACAACACTGCAGAGTGAATGACGCAACGATCGCGATAATTTCATCAGTTGTAGTTCAAGGCTTGAGGAAGAAGCGCGTGTTTTTGATTAAACGATAACGTTATTTTTTTAGTAACGCGAGTTAGAAATGAAGCCTGCACAGTCTGGTGTGTTGTGACTGTTGAGGATCAAAGATCGTACTTTAAGATCGAAACTTTACATGGCAAAACCCGACAGAAATTCACAGTGCTTGAAGAGAAGTTTGCGGTGAATTAACAGTGGACCGTAGTTGTTTCTCGTTTGGCTAATCGTTTTCGTGAAGGTCGTGTAAACATAAACAACGACCCAAGACTAGAATGGCCGAAAACAACAATAGTTGAACGAATTGTGAAACTTGTGACAGATGTACTGGAAGAAGATCGTCGTGCGGCATGTGGGGGAATTTCTGAAGCCACAGGGATTTCACCAACTTCAGTATTCCGAATTCTGACAGATAATTTGAACAAGAGAAAAATTTCTGCGCGATGGGTCCCTCACTGCTTGAGTGCTGAATAGAAACAGAAACGCCTGGACATTGCGACCTTGCTGAAACGAAGATTTGACGTTGAAGGTCAAGCATTCTTGGGTCGAATTGACGCTATTGATGAAACGTGGGTTAGAGACATCGAGCCGGAGTTGAAATCACTGTGCAACGAGTGGAGAGGTCATAGTTCCCCGCGACCAAAAAAATTTCTATGTGCTCAATCAAAGGTGAAAAAAATGATGATCTTTACTTACAATCACCACGGAATAATTTTGACAGACAGAATTCCATGTGGATAATGTAACACAGCACAATATTATCGTGAATTCATTCGAAAAACTGAACCGAAAAATGCTCAAAACCCGAACTCAGTTTCTCAAGCCTTTGCCACTCATTCTCCATGACAACGCTTACCCGCACATTGCCAATGTCGTAAATGGAAAGCTGCGTGAATACGGTTGGGAATTGTTATCTCATGCACACTACAGTCATCACATGAGTCTACCAGAATTTCACTTATTCAGAAAGTTGAAAAACCAATGCGTGGACGTTGTTTTCCTTATCAAGAAGGGCTGTCGGACGCCGCCGTTATCCTAGCCATTTGCCAGATAAAAATAGATGGTGTATTCGATCGAATAGTAAAGTTTCCAGACGTTGGGACACGGTCAATGCGAAGTAGGGAGAGTATATTGAAGAATTGTACATAGACAGCGTAAAAGAATACACATATAAGTAAACAAAAAAATTGTGTGCCTTATTTATTAAATGACCCTCGTAAGATAGATCTTATATGTCAGGGCAAAATGGGTTAAGTTACATTTGGTCTACTTTTCAGAATCCTAAATAGAATATTTCGCTTTTTCTAGCAAATATCCCGGAAGAAAAAGAAGCAGGTCATGATTAAAATAATTGTTGTTTAGATAAATTTAATTTATTTTAAGTATATTATATTAATGTTTAAATTAATAATACTATTGGCTCTTTTTCCCATGAAAATTCAGAACTAGTTCCTTTTACACTAACATGGAAGATACAGCAAGTGAAATCACGATTATTCGTCCTTTGATGTGTTTCCAAACGTGGCTAATAGAATACCATATGTCACAATAGTACCGAAGCAACTGATTATGAGAGATTTTCTAAAAGTGTATATATTCCACAAAGTGAGCTTGTTTTTCCGCTTGTAACCATGTTTCAGGAATTGAATGATACCACGAGATAAAGATGGCTCTTGAGAAAGAAAACATTGCAATGTTTCTTCGGTTTCTTCTGCTGCTTCTACAGCAGAAGATGCATTCCATATTACCATCACTAACAGAAACGAGTTGACTACAAATGATACACTGCATCTTATTTCAAGGAACCTATCTATTTTTGTTTCATAAAAAGATGATAACATTGCCCAATAAATCCCCATCATATTATACACTACAATCACAAAAATAGGATATGAAGAAATGTCATCCATAGTTTTCATTACAATGCTTGAACGGTGATGTATTCTACACAAGTACAGGTAATTTTGCTCTAATTGGATTTTTGATCGAGACAAGATTAATCGAAAAGACTTACATAAAGTTTTACACAAGAAAGCGTAGTATAGGGAATAAATGCACAGAAGTACTTTGGTATCTATCCAGTATATAGATATTATACAACTGTTAAAAATTAAAACTTGCTTTGGATTCAATTTCAGGACATCGACTAAAATCGTTGAATTAAAGACAGTTCCTTGTTCAAATTCTGCTATTGTGAGAGTTGATAATATCGTTTCAAGAATCAAGAATGAACTCCAAATAATAGAGTGGCAGTACACATATCTTTCCTGTTTTTGGAATTGATACTCGGATTCAGTGGTGATGCTTTTCATGTTTTCGACCAGAGACATTAGCTGTTTGCGAGACTTGAAGATTGAAAAATGCATAGATAACGCTATAACATATTGGAGTAACGTAAGAACCGCATTCTTCTTGTCAGGTGAAATAACGATATAAATTTAAAGGTTCAGTGCGAATCCCAAATCCAAAACAATGGTACAACACAACGAAAGTGTCCTAAGTATCTGCAGTGTCCTGGATTGGCGAAAGGGAAAACCTCCAACTCCGAGTGCATGCATTATTTCAATGAGAGGTTGCACAGTTTCATGTAGGCTACAATTGACACAGAACGTCTCTTCAGCAGAAGGAAATGCAATAATTTTTATCTCTCAATTCATTCAATGCATAGTTTAATATTAATATTTGGTATCCAATCCTGGAGTTATGATGGAACACATCTCATACTGCAGATTGACAAATTCGTATTTCTATTTAAGTGATCGTTGAAGTTCTCCGAAAGCATTACTTTCCATTGTACGAGACAGAGTTCGATATGGCTACTTAAAATTGAATATGCGTAGTTATGAATTTGCATGGTTTGGTTGCTATAGAAAATCACATGTAAACAATATCTATTATTATAACTAACTTAATGTGATGCTTGTATATATGCAACTTTTATTACAGAGCATTTTTATTACAGAGAAAGAATATACATTTTATACAAAATGGATGGGGCACTATTTCTTTGAACCTATGCAGATGATTGGTGACATTACGCAGTTTGAAAGATTATGATCCATATAATAAATTTTAAATTAGCTCTACATTTACAGCATATGCACTAACATTTTCGTTGAGCTTGATAAATATTGAAAGTACGAGTCATTTGAATAAATATTTCCCAGACGAAGACCCTTCCAGAATAATCGAAATGTTTCCTGATTTTATTTTATTAAGCAGGATAATTAATATTTTTTGTATATAATAAAGTGTTTTGAAATAACTGGTATAGTGGAAGAAAATAATACAAAATCAAAAATATTATGCTGCATGCTACTGTTTTAGCATATGCATATTTATATTTTTTGTAGATTCCATGTGTTATTCCTGATTATCTTTCTTTTTGTCAGATTTATTCCATTCAACATGGCACTGTCTACATTTAATAACTAAAAATACGAGTTCTAAATTTAGCAGAGATTTAAACCATTTTAATGTATATTGTTATTTATTACTAGCATTCGATCGTTCATATTTATTTGTCCCTGATTACCTTATTGCAATGATATATTTATACTTCCAGTACTCATTGCCGACATCAGTATTAAAAGTGCATAATACCTTGTATATAAAGCTTCTTAATTTAAATAATATCCCTTTGCTGTTGGGAATAATTTCTAAATTGGTTTTCCGACATTAACAAATGGTAGGTAAGTAGGTATTTTCATTAAATTTGCACTGGAGCAACACAATGGGCTATTGTCGACGGTTCGGTATGAAACCCGAAATTTAAGATCCGAGGACAGTATCACGTTGTTTTGAACAACACAGTCAGATAGCGTGTTCACACCTGAACTGGCACCCCACTCTCCAAACTTCCACACCACTCCAAAGTGATTACATTTGGCGTCACGGAAAATTTAACATGCACCAGCCGCCTTTGTACACGATGGTCTCTTGTTGGATTCGAACTCGAAACCTTCTGGTTGCTAATACGTTACTCTTCCATTCGGTCTACCGTGGGCCCCCTATTAAAAAATGGAATTATTCTCTATTCATGTATTCTCTGCTATTTCAGAATTTTCGGAATGTCTTCAGGAAAAAAATGTTGGTCTTCCAGAAGATACATATAATTTCTGTATTTTCTTTGGTTTCTTGTTTCTTTTAAGTGATAACAGATAATATTTTTCATATAATGATATAGGAAAATTAGTTCGTATGTCGTGTAAGCTGAAACTAGATTCCAGTCCCCATTTGCGAACAGGTTATCGGTAGCCCGGTTGGAAGAGGAACGGATTAGAAGTCGGAGGGTTTCGAGTTCGAATCCAACCAAAGATAGTCGATTACAAGGGAGACTGATGAATGTTAATCTGTTGAGGCTTCCAATGTTCTCATGTTGTCGTCGTGTGGAATTTTCGATTAGTGGGGTGCCAGCTCAGGTGTGACCTTTTTCATCTGACCGTGGTTCAAAATTGCTTGGTATTGTCCTTGATCTTACCTTTTGAATTTGTTCCCCGATCGTCGCCAATACCCGTTGTTTTGCTCCAGTGCTACGTTGATTAAAATACTTCCCACCATCTACGAACAATCCATAAATGCGCATACGGTGGTACACCAGAGGGGGTCTTATATGGTGAAAACTCCACAGGGAAGCGATATTTATATTTATATATTTATACAGTCATTTTATAATTATAGCATAAATTGCTTACGTGTAGCAATTTAAGTAATTATATCATAAATTACTTAAATTCGTGTTCAGTTGATGGTTATTTTAACCCTCCTGTGGGTTGTCTCGACGAGGTATATCGTCATTAGCAATAGTGACCAGATCTTGATGGCCAAGATACTTTTTCTTGTGAAGAAAACTAACCAGGGGTTGATCATGCCATCATAAAATGTCAGTATTATCTGGGTAACGAAATGTTTCGCCATTTGGAAATTTTGTCAGATCTTGATGGAGGAGATATCTCGTCGAAATAACTTGGAGTGTCAATGTGTAATTATGCTTGCGTTTTCATATTTATCGTGATTAATTCCACTGAAAATTGCATCATAAATCTATTTTAAAATACTGGCAAATTTCGAGTGTTTTAATTTTAGCTCCATATGTACCATTTAGCTAGTTAATACAAGATATATTACATCATTGATTCCTTTAAATGAACCCCTCTTGGGTTCATCTGGTGACGGATATCACACCAATCCAAACAATGGCGGTCCTATACAAGGAGGAATTGTGCACGTTAATTCTGTTGTGGCATCAAATGTCCTCATGCTGTTGTGTTGTGGAAGTTTGGAGAGTGGGGAGACTGCTCAAGTGCGACTTCGCAATCTGACCGTGATTCATTATTACTTGGTGTCCTAGGATCTCTCCCTTTGGATTTTATCCCTGACCGTTCCCATTAGCCCATTATGTGGCTCCTGAGTGACTTTCATTTAAATACCAACCTACGTAGCATTAGAATCCTGCAAGATGTGTTCCAAGATATTTGTTCTTAAGAAAACAAGGCATTTATCTGAATTCGCAAGATGGAATCTGTACAAGTAGGTCTAAGTGACAATGTGGCTTATTCTAGCTTTGGCAAGGAAATAGTTCAAAATAGCACACATGATCTCCATAGCCCCTACGGAAGATGATCGGGTTAATGTTCATGTTAAAAAATAGCTGGACTCGGTTCAGCTAATCAACTATCAGCTAACACCACTTGGAAGAATTCGCTACTTAGAATATTCAAGAGATTTACACACTTTTACGTGATTTGGACGAGATAACTCGTCCATCAAGATCTGGCCAATTTTGCTGTCGAATTATATCGTATTCAATATATTGCAAATTTTTAATGATGACGAGACCTTGTCAATTTTGCTAATGTCGAGATACCTCGTCAAGATTACTTCGAGGAAGTTTAAGACAATTTGTTTTCGAACTAACTTTCCTTATAGTGTCGCCATTTTTCTTCGGTAAAAACTAGTATTTCAACAGAAGTTTACATTTGCAACGTCTCTGACAAAATAGAAGTGGCAGTGTTCTTTATTATATTACTTTAAAAATAGTTTACCCAGTTGGTCCTTATTTGTATTTTTTAAAACCTTGTTGGAATTTACCTTGGTGAAATACGCTATTTTTATTTCTAGATTAAAAAATTAATTTAAGATATCATCAAGCACATAAATTTGAGATGGATATAACTATTTGTCGATCTCGAAGTGATGCAACAATATTTGAAATTAAAATCCCACAAAATTTATGGTTTTGGTTCTACACAAATCTTTCCCTGATACCATTCTTAAATGCTACAATCACTGTAAAATCTAAACATTGAAAAGTATTCCGTACAATCATTTTGCATACATATTTCAGCCCTCGGGGGACATCTCTTCTAGATGCTTAGGCTTAACAATCCCATGGTATTCGAGTGATCTTTTCTTTTCCCATTGGTTTTGCTGTCTTTCGTAAACACGGGAATTGCGTTCCCACGATACCCAAATGAACTTTATCTGCTTTCATACTACTCTGTACACTAATCCCTCTTTTTAGGGTTCACATTTTTTGGCGTCGCATTGTGTTCCTTACTTCTTGGCCAAAGAAGGTCCTTGCGCCATAAAACCCAGAAACATTCAATGTGCTGACACAGTATATGTACTTTTAATAATAAATCTACTTTCAAAAGTATTTGGTCAAGTATATTTATTTTATGCTGCATTAGAAACGGAACATTGCAAAATAAAACAATAAAATAATTATATACATTGTAATAAAGATCTTGCATGTCAAGGTAAAATGTTTTAAGTGAAAATATGTCTACATTTCAGAATCTTAAATCGAATATTTCGCTTTTTCTAACACATATTCCGGAAGAAAAGCGGACAAGTCATGATTAAAGTAATTGTAATTTAGATTAATAAAATTCCTTTTTTAAGCATATTATATTATGTTTACATAAATGATACGATTCGCTCCTTTTTAACAATGAAACGTCAGACCTAATTCTTTTTACAGTAACATGGAAGTTACAGCAAGTGAAAGCACAATTATTCATTCTTTGATGTGTTTCCAAACGTGGCTAATAGAATCCCATATGTCGCAATAGTACCGTAGCAACTGATTATGAGCGATTTTTTAAAAGGGTATAGCTTCCATAAAGTGAGCCTGTTTTTCCGTTCGTAACCATGCTTCAGAAATTTAATGATGCCACGAGATAAAAATGGCTCCTGAGAAAGAAAACACTGCAATGTCTTTTCGGTTTCTTCTGCTGCTTCTACAGCAGAAGATGCATTCCATATTATCATCACTAATTGAAACGAGTTGACTACAAATAGTATACTGCACCTTATCACAACGAACCTATCCCTTTGTGTTTCATCACAAATTGAAAGCATTACCCAATAAATCCCCATCATATTATGCACTACAATCACAAAAATAGGATATGAAAAAATGTCATCCATAGTTTTCATTGCAATGCTTGAGCTCTGATGTATTCTACACATGTACATGTAACTTTCTTCCAATTGGATTTTTGATCGAGACAAGATTAATCGAAAAGACTTACATAACGTTTTGCACAAGAAGACGTAGTATAGAGAAAGCATGTACAGAAATAGTTTGGTATCTGTCCAGTATATAGATCTGATACAACCTATAAAAATTGAATATTGCTTTGGATTCAATTTGAGAACGTCGACTAAAAACGTTGAATTAGAGAGAATTCCTTTTTCGAATTCTGCTATTGAGAGGGTTGATAATATCAGTTGTGGAATCGAGAATGAAATCCAGATAATAGAGTGACAGTACACATATCGTTCCTGTTTGTGAAATTGATACTCGGATTCAGCGGTAATTCTTGCCATGTTTACGGCCAGAGACATTAGCTTTTTGCGAGACTTGCAGATTGAAAAATGCATAGAAAACCCTATAGCATATTGGAGTAACATAAGGACCACATTCTTCTTGTCAGGTGAAATAACGATATAAATTAAAAGGCTCAGTGCGTATCCCAAACTCAAAACAATGGTCACGCACAACGAAATTGTCTTCAGGTTCTGTAGTGTCCTGGATTGACGAAAGGGAAAACCTCCAACTCCGAATGCATGCATTATTTCAATGAGAGGTTGCACAGTTTCATGTAGGCTACAATTGACACAGAACGTCTCTTCAGCAGAAGGAAATGCAATAATTTTTATCTCTCAATTCATTCAATGCATAGTTTAATATTAATATTTGGTATCCAATCCTGGAGTTATGATGGCCTGTTTTTGAAATTCATACTTGGATTCAGTGGTGATACTTGCCATGTTTTTGACGAGAGACATTAGCTGTTTCCGAAACTTGAAGATTGAAATATGCATTGATAACACTATAGCATATTTGAGTAACATAAAAACCTTATTCTTCTTGTGAGTTGAAATAACGATTAAAATTAAAAGGTTCAGTGCGTATCCCAAATTCAAAATAATTGTCAGATGCAACGAAAATCTCCTCAGTATCTATAGTTTCCTGTATTGACGAAAGGGAAAACCGCCAACGATTGCATGCATTATTTCAAAAACAGGATTCACAGTATCTATGTAGACAACAATTGCCACAGAACGTCTCTTCAGAAGATGGAAATGCAATATTTTTTTTCATTCAATTCATTTAATATATAGTTTCATCTTATTATTTGGTATCCAAAACTGGAATCATGATGAACACATTTCATACTGCATATTGACAAATTCGTATTTCCCTTTAAGTGATACTTGAAGTTCTCCGATAGCAGTACTTTCCCTTGTACCAGGCAACAAGGCTACTCAAAATTATATGAGTAATTATGAATTTATATGGTTTGGTTGCTATAGAAATTCACCAAGAAACAATAGCTATGATTTATAACTAATGTGATGATAATATTGAAAACATGATTACGTGATGCTTGTATATATGCAACTCCTTTTTTATTACTGAGAAAGAATATACATTTTATACAAAATGGATGGGGCACTATTTTCTTTAAACCTATGTAGATGATTGATGACATTACGCAGTTTGAAATATTATGTTTCACATAATACATTTTAAATTTGCTCTACATTTCAGCATCTGTACGAAGATTTTCTTTTAGTTAGGAAAAGATTGAAAGTATGAGTCATGTTAATAAATATTTCCTAGACGAGTGTTTAATGGAACAACTATATCCACTTTTAATTCTTGAAAGTAACATGTGTAACATAAAGAAAATTTACCGCATATATTTTGCACATAAAACAAATATGCGTTGTTACAGAAGCAAAGAGTTTGATTTACAGAAAATCAGTAAGAACCAATGTCCGTTCCAGATTAATCGAAATGGTTTGAGTATGTCTCCTGATTTTATTTTGTAAAACAGGTAATTATTTTTTAATATAAGAAAGTCTTGAAATAACTGGTATAGTGGAAGATAGAATACAAATCAAAAGTATTATTCTGCACGCTACTGTTGCTATTAACACCGCTATTAACAAATGGAATTATCCTCTGTTCTTGTATTCTCTGCCATTTCAGAACTTTACGGATGTTTTCAGGAAAACGTTCTGGTCTTCCAGAAGGAAGATATATTTTGTGGATTTTTCTTTGTTGTCATGTTTCTTTTATGTGAAAATAAATCTTATTTTTCATCTAATGATATTTGCTATTACTACATTCAATAGTAGCTGCTCTTATAACCCCGATTGCTATCTTGAATTATAGCTTTACAGCGAGAAAATAATTCACACACAGTTTTATGATACAGAAGACAAATGCACCCAGGCATGAAGTGAAGCCACACAGCCTATGTAAATCGCAGATTGCTAGCGCAGTGGGCGAACCCACTGAGCTACGACTGTCCCTCTTTTAATTAGATGTTTCAATTTTTTGAATGTTAACTTTGTGTTTGCATGGTATTCGACAACACTTTATTATTACTTTGACTTGAGGTTCTCGTCATCAGATCGTGGTTCAAAATTGCAAGGCGTTGTCCTTCAGGATTGATCCCGGACCGTCGCCCATAGCCCATTGCGTTGTTCCAGTGCGAATTGCCTATTACTAATTAATCACCTATTACTTTGACTGTTTGGTTTATATGCTTTTTTGTAATTGCAAGTTGTAATTTTTTAAGTGTTTTTATTTGGTAGATTTAATTTTGCGTATGACGTAGCTTGACCTTTGATAATACTGCACGATATACAATATCAAGTAATAGAGACACACAATGAAAGTTTTTACTGACACAGAAGAGAGAAATACACCCAGTGAGGAATGCACCTGACAGGACAGGAACCTGCGCCGCCTACAACTCCACGCCGCCTACAACTACGACGGCCCCAAGTAAAGTGAGCAATGGTAACTTTTATGTGCCTAGTAATAACGTGACCCTTAGATTACTTGCCAGGTAGAAACGAACATTCATCATCTGATTGGTCCAAAAGCTGGGAGTAGACTCCATCAATTAATTCATCACCTGATTGGTCCATGTGAAACAGAATTTGGCAATTTCACGACATTTGCTGCCACTTTTATAGAAATCCACAAATACCCTGCCATAAGATGTTACCTCGCCAAACGAGTCGATGAGATGTCAAATCGGCCAACAAGTCAATTTTTTACAGATCAGTCACTTGACTATTAGTCAACATGATCGTCCCAGTTTTTGAAGCTCCTCTCAATTCCAATGCTCAGTCTTTTTAAATTTCACGTCTATGCTCCCATCCAACTTCATTGTGTGTAACGTATCTAATATTGAACGAACAACCTGCATATGAAATAAAGGAAGCTCTTGCGTACAGCTTAATAATATTCACAGTTAATTCCTCGATTTGAAGACCTCCGAGTGTAGGTCACGTGTTATTGGGAGAGTACGAATGCTAATCTAGGACTAATTGGTGCGATTGTTGGAATCATTGGCCAATCAGTCCAAGTCGAATCGAAAGTCCACGCGACATACTTCTGAGATCTTACGCAACAGACACCACCACTTTACGGATAACAGAACATTATGGTAACTTTACCTTGAAAAAAATATATTGAAACAATTAGTTTCACTTTACTCAAAAAGGAGATATACAGGGTGAGTCTCAATTGCTTTTACAAAATAAGATGGGTGACAATGCCCACCCAGACGAGCAATAATTACCTTGGAACTTAGGGTCGCATTCCACTCTGAGAGGCAGAAAAGAGTAAAGTCGAAACGCGTTGAACATGAACAAGTCATAGCATCTGACGTCGTCACGAAGTGACGGTCCGGCACTTCTTGAATACCACATATCCTGTTAGATGGATCGGACGTGGCGGACCTGTGGCTTGACCCCCTCCCTCACCGGACCTCAACCCACTGGACTTTTTCTTCTGGGGGCACATGAAATCTTTACTGTACCAAACGCCTGTGGCTCGGATGAAGATCTCGTAGCGAGAATCGGTGTTGCCGCAGACAAAATTAACACAACACCAGGAATCTTCGAGAGGGTGCGCCAATCATTCCTTCGCCATGTGAACTGTGCAACGACACGCGTGACCGCCACTTCGAGCACTTGCTGTGAGCTGTTCTCTGATCAATAAATAAGATTGTGCAACTTTTGGTATCGTTCATTCGCTTTCGCAACACTGTTGTAATTTCATGTTGAAATTCTAATTTTACTCTTTTCTGCCTCTCAGAGTGGAATGCGACCCTATGTTCCATGGTAATTATTGCTCATCTTGATGGGTACTATCACCCCTCTTATTTTGTAAAATCAATTTAGACTCACCCTGTATGTGTATCTGGTACCATAGAGGCAATATTGGAGCCACGATGGATTGGAGCCACGAACTATACGGTTGGCAGAAAATGTCATACTGCCATTTCTAGAGTGGCAAGTGAACACATTAGATAGAGGGACATAAGACTTTTCAAATTCATTAAAATATAACACTAAAGAAATCTCCCAAATTCAACTTCTGGTCTTGCGAGAGTATATCCATGACAGTTCTGATCTAGTTTTGGATATTTTCAGTGTGTTTCGACACATGGACGTGGTCTATCTCTTTAGCTAAACCCAAAGAAATAAGTAAAATTAACAACATGTAATTTATGGTATGTTTTAGGTACAGCTGCAGTCTCTGCCGCGCGCGGTGGCAACGACTCTTGGCGCGGCTTTTGGCGTAGTTATAAGCGACTCATGCCGGGTGATGGTAACCCATTTTTTTCTCATTTATTCTCCTGGTTAGGGTTAACCTGTTTTTATGGCAACCTTGCCGGCGTCCAGTTCTGTCCAGCATTGGTTGTTCTTTTTAGTTTGGACACGGTGTGGAGAGCGGGTATTTTTTAAAAATAACTTATATTCTACTTATGTACATTTTTTGATTCATTTCATCCATATGTACAGTATAGATTCACAGTTGGAAATTCGAGAAAAAATGGGTTACCCTCACCGGCATGAGTAGCTTATAACTACGCCAAAAGTCCATATATTTATTCCATATTTGCAGTGTTTTTCTAGTCAAAATGTTGTTTAATTCAGATTTACATATTTCATCCGTACGTATGCAGTATATATTCAATGTTGGAAAATTTCCGTGGCGACATAAAAAGTGCGCCAATCACGGCGCCAAAAAAAACGCGTTGCCACCGCGCGCGGCAGAGACTGCAGCTGTACCAATTTAGTATCTTTACGGATTTGTATTTCTTTTCATTTTTACACAATATTATGAACAATGTGTGCGTGCGTTTTCAAGTATATAAGTATTAAATTTTAATTCAAATGTTGCATATATTTTTGGCTAAAACAGTTCATTCAGAATTATGACTATTTTGGAGCATTTAACATCTTATTTTACCTTCCTTTATTTTGTGAAATCTTTAATTTTCGGAAATTATTCAATTGAAAAAAGGGTGCGATCATGTTAGAAACTGCATCCGCACTAGTTGGTTAACACAATTTACATTTTATTTCACATCACTTACGTCGAGGTCAAATCCGATACCAAACAAGTGATTAGACAGAGCAATAATACAAGATATCGAACAAAAATCTATATGCAAAATGGTGATAGAAAAATTAAAACTTCATTAGCTAACTGGGGGTAAATAGGAATTAGATAAAGGGATAGAAAACGTATTTTGATCGTTTTATTTTTATAATTTTTGTTGAGTGTTTTGATGATTTCTGCTTGTAAACCGATGTATGAGCATTTTTTGAAACTGCTACCGCTATTCTTAAGTACGTGGTCGACAACACAACTTGCTTTACGTAAGCTATTCAAGAAATATCTAAACATTGCAAAAGCATTCGTTGAACTGAAGCTACTTATAGTATTATATAACTAAAGTCAATGAAAAGACTTTTATCTCTACAATTGGTTTCAACAAGTTATCTCGTCCAACAAGATCTGACCAATTTTGTTTCTGACAAGATATGTCGTCATCAATATATTGCCTATATTATTATGATGATGACTCTATGATCTGGTCTGTTTTTTCTAATAATGATTTTTCCAGTCTGGATATTTGACCAATTTTACTAATGACGATATCTCGTCCATCAATATCTGATCAATTTTGCTAAGTACGAGGTATCTCTTCATCAAGATAATGCCTATTTTTCATAATGGGATGATCTCGTCAGTTTCTTTCTCATGACGAAATATCTCGTCCATCAAGATCTGACCAATTTTGCATATGGAGGTATATCGTAGTCTATATATTGGAAATTTTTTAAGATGACGAGTCCTAGTCAGTTTTGCTAATGTCGAAATATCTTGTCGGGACAACCTCGAGCGTGTTTAAAACATAATTTTTTCGGACAAAATTTACTTTAATGTCCCCATTTCGTCTTCAGATAAAACCAGAATTTCAAAAGAAGTCTACATTTGGTAACGGCTCTGACTCTGAAAGGGTCAGTGTTCTTTGATATATTACTTAAAAATTATTTACCTCAAGTTATGCTAAATATATATATTTTTAAAAAGTTGCGAAAATTTACCTTCTGGAACACGATTTTTTCTGTTTCTAGAATGGAATAAGAATTTAAAATATCTGCCAACTCATAAATTTGAGATGAATAAATTTATTTGTCGATCTCATAGTGATACATCAATATTTTAAATGAAAATTTGGTAAAATGTATAGTTTATGTGCTACAAAAGATTCCTTATGATACGATTCTTAAATGCTACATTCACAGTAAAATCTAAACATAGAAATCATTTTCATACAATGATTTTGCGTACATATTTCAGCCCTCAAGGGCACATCTCCTTTAGGTGTTTACGGGCTTCCCGGCACCATGGTATTCTAGTGGTCTTTTCTTTTCTCATTCTCTTTTTATTAACTATATTTAATAAAACAGGGGTTAAATTCGCGGGAAATTCAAACGATCTTTCTCTTCTTTATCACACTACTCTGTACCCCAATTCCTCTTTTTTACCGTTCAGGACATTCTTTTGCGTCGCACTGAGTTCTGCACAACTTTGCCAAATAGTATGCTTACGCCATAAAACCCCGAAACATCCAATATGCTTACTCAATATATCTACTTTTTAACAATAGAATATCTACTTTAAAAAGTAATTGCTCCAAGCACATTTAATGTGTGTAATAATGTAATAATTTCTCAAGAAATATCGGAACATTGCAAAATAAAAAAATAGAATAATTAAAGATATTCTACGAGGGTCATTTCGTAAGTAGTGCACAGGTTGGCAACACTGCAGAGTGAACGACGCAACGATCGTGAAAATTATATCATTTGTAGTTCAAAGCTTGAGGAAGAAGCACGTGTTTTTGATTAATCAAAATCATTATTTTTTTAGTAACGCGAGTTAGAGTTGGAGCCTTCACTAGTCTCGGGTAGTGTGACTGTTGAGGATCAAATATCGTACATTAAGATCGAAACTTTACGTGGAAAACCCGACAGAAATTCAGTGCTTGAAGTGAAATTCGCGGTGAATTAACAGTGGTCCGTATTTGTTTCTCGTTGGGCTAATCGCTTTCGTGAAGGTCGTGTAAGCATAAACGACGACACAAGACCTGGACGGCCGATAATATCAACAGAACGAAGAGTGAAACTTGTGAGAAATGTACTGGAAGAAGATCGTCGTGCGGCATGTGAGGAAATTTCTGAAGATTTCACCATCGTCAGTATTCCGAAATCTGACAGATGATTTGAACAAGAGAAAAATTTCTGCGCAATGGGTCACTGCTTGAGTGCTGAAGAGAAGCAGAAACGGCTGCAAATCGCGACCTTGCTGAAACGAAGATTTGACGTTGAAGGTCAAGCATTCTTGTATCGAATTGACGCTATTGATGAAGCGTGAGACTTTGAGCCGGAGTTGAAATCACAGTAAAACGAGTGGAGAAGTCATAGTTCCCTATGACCCAAAAAATTTCGACTAGCTCAATGAAAGGTGAAACAAATAATTATCTTTCTTACGATCACCACGGAATCATCATGACAGAGTTCCATGTCGACAAAGTGGCACTGCAGTGTATTATCGTGAATACATACAATAACTGAACAGAAAAATGCACAAAACCCGACCTCAGTTGATCGAGGCTGGGCCACCCATTCTCCATGACAACGCTCACCTGCACATCGCCAATATCGTTAATGAAAAGCTGCGTGAATACGGTTGGGAAGTGTTACCTAATGCACACTACAGTCCGGAAATGAGTCCACCAGGCTTTCACTTATTCCCAAAATTGAAAAAAATCTCTGCGTGAGCGTTGCTTTTCTTCTCTGGAAGAGCTTTCGGCCGCCGTTATCCGAGACATTCGTCAGATGAACATAGATGGTGTATTGGATGGAATAATATAGCTTCCAGGACGTAGCGACACGGTCAATGCGAAGCAGGGAAACTACGAGTATATTGAAGGATTGTAAACAGAGTGTATAAAAGAATAATCATGTAAGTAAACAAAAAATTTGTGTGCATTATTTATGAAATGACCCTCGTAAGCCTGATCTTGCATGTCAGGGCAAAATGGGTTAAGTCAAATTACGTCTGCTTTTCAGAATGTCGAATAGAATATTTCGCTTTTTTTCTAACAAATATTCCGGAAGAAAAAGAAGCTAGTCATGATTAAAATAATTGTAATTTAGATAAATTTAATTTATTTTAAGTATATTATATTAATGTTTAAATTAATAATACTATTGGCTCTTTTTCCCATGAAAATTCAGAACTAGTTCCTTTTACACTAACATGGAAGATACAGCAAGTGAAATCACGATTATTCGTCCTTTGATGTGTTTCCAAACGTGGCTAATAGAATCCCATATGTCACAATAGTACCGAAGCAACTGATTATGAGAGATTTTCTAAAAGTGTATATATTCCACAAAGTGAGCCTGTTTTTCCGTTCGTAACCATGCTTCAGAAATTGAATGATACCACGAGATAAAAATGGCTCTTGAGAAAGAAAACAAAGTAATGCTTTTTCGGTTTCTTCTGCTGCTTCTACAGCAGAAGATGCACTCCATATTACAATCACTAACAGAAAAGAGTTGACTACAAATATTATACTACAGATTATTACAGAGAACCTATATACTATTGTTTCATAAACAATTGAAAACATTACCCAATAAATTCCCATCATATATTCCAGTACAATCACAAAAATAGGATATGAAAAAATACCATCTATAGTTTTCATTGCAATGCTTGATCTGTGATATATTCTACACAAGTACATGTAATTTTGTTCTAATTGGACTTTTGATCGAGACAAGATTAACCCAAAAGTCTTACATAACGTTTTACACAAGAAGCAATAGTGTAGAGAAAAAATGTACTGAAGTATTTTGGTATCTATCCAGTATACACATCTGATACAAATAATTAAAATTGAAAATTGCTTCGGATTCAATTTGAGATCATCGACTAAAAACGTTGAATTAGAGACAGTACTTTGTTCGAATTCTGCTAGTGAGAGAGTTGATAATATCGCTTCAAATATGGAGATTGAAATCCAGATAATACAGTAACAGTACACATATAATTCCTCTTTTTGAAATTGATACTCGTATTCAGCGGTGATTCTTGCCATGTTTACGGCCAGAGACATTAGCTTTTTGCGAGACTTGCAGATTGAAAAATGCATAGAAAACCCTATAGCATATTGGAGTAACATAAAGACCACATTCTTCTTGTCAGGTGAAATAACGATATAAATTAAAAGGCTCAGTGCGTATCCCAAACTCAAAACAATGGTCACGCACAACGAAATTGTCTTCAGGTTCTGTAGTGTCCTGGATTGACGAAAGGGAAAACCTCCAACTCCGAATGCATGCATTATTTCAAAAAGAGGATTCGCAGTATCTATGCAGACAACAATTGACACAGAACGTCTCTTCAGCAGATGGAAATGCAATATTTTGTATTCATTTAATTCATTCCATGCGTAGTTTTATATTTATATATGGTATACAATCCTGGAGTTATGATGGAACACATTTCATACTGCAGATTGACAAATTCGTATTTTCATTTAAGTGTTCCTTAAGCATTACCTTCCTTTGTACCAGGTAGTGAGTTAAATTTGTCTACTCAAAATTGACTATGCGTAATTATGCATTTGCAATGTTTCGTTGCTATAGAAAATCACCAAGAGACAATATCAATGATTATAACTAACCTAATATGATGCTTGTGTTTAGCAATTCCTATTTCATTTCTGAGAGAGAATATACATTTTATGGATAATGGATTGGGCTCTATTTTTTTAACCTATAATTGGAGACATGATTATGTTTCATACAATACGTTTTGCATTATCTCAACATTTACAGCATATGCACGAACATTTTCTTTGAATTTGGAAAAAATTGAAAGTATGAGTCATTTAATAAATATTTCGTAGACGCGTGTTTAATGGAACGATATCCAGTTTTAAAACCCTGAAAGAAACATGTGTAAAATTTACTGCATATATTTTTCACATAAAACAAATATGCGTAGTTACAGAAGTAATGAGTTTGGTTAAAAAAATCACTAAGAAACAATATACGTTTCAGACAATTCAAAATGTTTGGAATATCTTTTCAGGTCCTATTTTATTAAACAGGATAATTAATTTTTTTTGGAATATAGGAAAGTCTTTTGAAATATCTTGTACAGTGAAAGATAGAATTCACAATCAAAATTCTGATTTTGCACGCAACTGTTTTAGCATATGTATATTTAAATTTGGTGTAGATTGCATGTATTATGTCTGATTTGCTTCCTATTTGTCAGATTTATTCCATACAACGAGGTACTGTCTGCATTTAATATTTAAAACTACGAGTACTACATTTAACAAAGATTTCAACCATTTGAAAGTATATCGTAATTTATTACTTGCATGCCATCGCTAATAACTATTTGTCTCTGATTACCTTATTACAATAATAAATTTATACTACCAGTATTCATTTCTGACATCAGTATTAAAAGTGCATAATCTCTTGTATATGAAGCTTTTTAAGTTAAATTATATCCCTTAGTTGTTGGTAATAATTCCTAAAAATTTCGACATAAAGATATGTTATGTAAAAAGGTATTTTCATTAACTTTGCACTGGAGCAATACAAAGGGCTATTGGCGACGGTTCGTGATGAAACCCGAAAGGGCAGATCCGATGACATCACCACTTAATTTTGAACAAGGGTCAGATGACTAGTTCACACCTTACCTGGAATCCCACTCTCAAAACTTCCTAACAATTCCAAAGTGATTACATTTGGGGTCACGACAAGTTTAACATGCACCAGCCACCTTTCTACACTGGTCTCCGCTTGGTTTCAAACTCGAAACCCTGCAGTTGCTTATTCGTTACTCTTCCAATCATAATACTGTGGGTCTGCTATTAACAAATGAAATTATTCTCTATTCTTGTATTCTCTGCCATTTCAGAAACTTCCGGATGTCTTCAGAAAAAATGTTTTGAACTTCCAGAAGGAACATATGTTTTCTGGATTTTTCTTTAGTGTCTTGTTTCTTTTAATTGAAAATAAATGACATATTTCATCTAATGATATAGGAAAATTGTTCATGTGATGAGTAAGCTAAAACTAAATTCCAGTCTACATCAGCGAACAGGGCGGCGGAAGTACTGTTGGAAGAGTTACGGATTAGTAACCGAACAGTTGCGAGTTCGAATCCAATCAAAGACCGTTGAGTATAAAGGAGACTGGTTAACTTTAAATCTGTCGGGACTTCCAATGTTCTCACGTTGGCGTTGTGTGGAAGTTCCGGGAGTTGGGTGACAGTTCAGGTGTGACCTTGTTATCTTATCGTGGTTGAAAATTTCTTGGTATTGTCCTTGATCTTTCATTTGTATTTGTTCCGGATCGTCGACAATGGACTGTTGTTTTGCCCCAGTTCTACGTTAATTAAAATACTACCGACCATCTACGAACAATCCATAAAAGCGTGTACCGTGGTACACCAGACGCGGTCTGATATAAAGTAAACTGGAATAGGGAAGCGTACCGACTTTTTATAATTATATATTTATAGTCATTTTATAATTATAGCATAAATTGCGTTTGAATTTGAAAAACGTATTTCAGTTGATGGTTAATTTAACCCTCCTGGGGGTTGTCTTGACGAAGTATCTCGCTATATGCAAATCTGTCCAGATCCTGATGGCCGAGATATCTTCTCTTAAGAAGAAAACTGACCATTTCTTCATCACGCCATTATAAAAATCAGTATTATCTGCGTAACGAAATGTCTCGTCATTTGCAAATTTGGTCAGACCTTGATGGAGGAAATATCTCGTCGAAAATACTTGGTAGGGTCAACGTGTAATTATGCTTTCGTTTTCATATTTATCGTGATTAATTCCACTGAAAATTGCATAAAACAGCTATTTTAAAGTTTTAACAAATTTCGAGTATATTTTATTTTTAGCTTCGCTTGTACACTTTCTTTAATTCCTATCTGATTTCTTACACCATTTATCCCGTTAAATATACCCCTCTGGGGTATATATGGGGAAGGATAGCAAAACATTGGCACCAACATCACGAAATCCTCTACAAAATGAATCAAAGTATACGTCAAAGAAAGACAAGTGTAACAAATTGGGATGGTGCACGTTAATTCTATCTTGGTATCAAATGTCCTCACGTTGCTTTGGTTGGAAGTTTGCAGAGTAGGGTGCCAACCCAAATGTTACCTCGTCATCTGACCGTGGTTAGAAATTAAGTGGTTTTGTTTTTGGACGTTTCAATTCGGGTTTGATCTCTGATCGCCAGCAATGGCCCTTTGTTTTGATCCTGTGCAACGTTATTTAAAATACCTACCTACCATTAGAATTCTGCAGTACAGATGTCAAAGATGTGTTCCAAGTTCTCTGTTCTTACGGAAACAAGGCACTTATTGAATTACAAGTTGGAATTTGTACAAGTAGGTCTAAGTGACAATGTGACTTATTTCAGCTATAACAGGAAGATGTTTCAAAATAACACAAATGATCTCTATAGTCTTACAGATGTTCCGGTTAATACTCATGCTAAATAAAGTAGATGGACTTCAGGTTGAGCTATTCAACTGTCAACTAATACGACTTGGAAGAATTCGCCATTCATCACTTGTATTAACCTTCAAGTAATTTGGACGAGATATCTCGTCCATCAATATCTGAACAATTTTGCATATGTAGAGATATATCGTAGTCTATATATTGGAAATTTTTTATGATGACGAGACATTGTCAGTTTTGCTAATGTCGAGATACAGCGTCGAGACAACCTCGAGGATGTTAAAAACACAAATTTTTTCGGACAAACTTTTCTATAGTGTCTCTATTTCGTCTCCAGGTAAAACCAGAATTTCAAAAGAAGTTTACATTTGGTAACGGCTCTAACAAAATGCAAGGGCAGTGTTCTCTATTATATTACTTTAAAAATTATTTACCCCACGTTATGCTGAAATTATATATTTTTAAAAAGTTGTGAAAATTTACCTTGTGGAAAACGCTATTTTCTCTTTCTAAAGAGAAAAAGGAATTTACAATACATTCAAGACATAAATTTAAGATGGATACATTTATTTGTCGATCTCAAAGAGATACATCAACATTTTAGAGGGAAATCATGTAAAATTTATGGTTTTTCTGCTACAAAAGATTCCCTATGATACAATTATTAAATGCTACATTCACAGTAAAATTTAAACATAGAAATGAATTCCATACAATGATTTTGCATACATATTTCAGCCCTCAGGGGCATATCTCCTTTAAGTGTTTACGGGCTCCACGGTCCCATGGTATTCTAGTTGTCTTTTCTTTTCCCATTGGTTGTGCTCTCTTTAGTAAACACGGGAATTGCGTTCCCACGATCTTTCTATGCTTTCATCACAATTCTCTAATTCTAATGTACCCCAATCCCTCTTTTTCCTGTTCACGAAATTTTTTGGTGTCGCGTTCTGTTCTGCACAATTTTGCCAAATAATGTGCTTGCGCCTTAAATTCCCGAAACATCCAATATGCTGACACAATATATGTAATTTTTAATAATACATCTACTTTCAAAAGTATATGGTCCAAGTGCATTTAATGTGTACTGCATTTCTCAAGAAATTTCGAAACATTGGAAAATAAAAAAATAGAATAATTAAAGATATTTAAGGAGGGTCATTTCGTAAGCAATGCACATGTTGACAACACTGCAGAGTGAATGACGCAACGATCGCGATAATTTCATCAGTTGTAGTTCAAGGCTTGAGGAAGAAGCGCGTGTTTTTGATTAAACGATAACGTTATTTTTTTAGTAACGCGAGTTAGAAATGAAGCCTGCACAGTCTGGTGTGTTGTGACTGTTGAGGATCAAAGATCGTACTTTAAGATCGAAACTTTACATGGCAAAACCCGACAGAAATTCACAGTGCTTGAAGAGAAGTTTGCGGTGAATTAACAGTGGACCGTAGTTGTTTCTCGTTTGGCTAATCGTTTTCGTGAAGGTCGTGTAAACATAAACAACGACCCAAGACTAGAATGGCCGAAAACAACAATAGTTGAACGAATTGTGAAACTTGTGACAGATGTACTGGAAGAAGATCGTCGTGCGGCATGTGGGGGAATTTCTGAAGCCACAGGGATTTCACCAACTTCAGTATTCCGAATTCTGACAGATAATTTGAACAAGAGAAAAATTTCTGCGCGATGGGTCCCTCACTGCTTGAGTGCTGAATAGAAACAGAAACGCCTGGACATTGCGACCTTGCTGAAACGAAGATTTGACGTTGAAGGTCAAGCATTCTTGGGTCGAATTGACGCTATTGATGAAACGTGGGTTAGAGACATCGAGCCGGAGTTGAAATCACTGTGCAACGAGTGGAGAGGTCATAGTTCCCCGCGACCAAAAAAATTTCTATGTGCTCAATCAAAGGTGAAAAAAATGATGATCTTTACTTACAATCACCACGGAATAATTTTGACAGACAGAATTCCATGTGGATAATGTAACACAGCACAATATTATCGTGAATTCATTCGAAAAACTGAACCGAAAAATGCTCAAAACCCGAACTCAGTTTCTCAAGCCTTTGCCACTCATTCTCCATGACAACGCTTACCCGCACATTGCCAATGTCGTAAATGGAAAGCTGCGTGAATACGGTTGGGAATTGTTATCTCATGCACACTACAGTCATCACATGAGTCTACCAGAATTTCACTTATTCAGAAAGTTGAAAAACCAATGCGTGGACGTTGTTTTCCTTATCAAGAAGGGCTGTCGGACGCCGCCGTTATCCTAGCCATTTGCCAGATAAAAATAGATGGTGTATTCGATCGAATAGTAAAGTTTCCAGACGTTGGGACACGGTCAATGCGAAGTAGGGAGAGTATATTGAAGAATTGTACATAGACAGCGTAAAAGAATACACATATAAGTAAACAAAAAAATTGTGTGCCTTATTTATTAAATGACCCTCGTAAGATAGATCTTATATGTCAGGGCAAAATGGGTTAAGTTACATTTGGTCTACTTTTCAGAATCCTAAATAGAATATTTCGCTTTTTCTAGCAAATATCCCGGAAGAAAAAGAAGCAGGTCATGATTAAAATAATTGTTGTTTAGATAAATTTAATTTATTTTAAGTATATTATATTAATGTTTAAATTAATAATACTATTGGCTCTTTTTCCCATGAAAATTCAGAACTAGTTCCTTTTACACTAACATGGAAGATACAGCAAGTGAAATCACGATTATTCGTCCTTTGATGTGTTTCCAAACGTGGCTAATAGAATACCATATGTCACAATAGTACCGAAGCAACTGATTATGAGAGATTTTCTAAAAGTGTATATATTCCACAAAGTGAGCTTGTTTTTCCGCTTGTAACCATGTTTCAGGAATTGAATGATACCACGAGATAAAGATGGCTCTTGAGAAAGAAAACATTGCAATGTTTCTTCGGTTTCTTCTGCTGCTTCTACAGCAGAAGATGCATTCCATATTACCATCACTAACAGAAACGAGTTGACTACAAATGATACACTGCATCTTATTTCAAGGAACCTATCTATTTTTGTTTCATAAAAAGATGATAACATTGCCCAATAAATCCCCATCATATTATACACTACAATCACAAAAATAGGATATGAAGAAATGTCATCCATAGTTTTCATTACAATGCTTGAACGGTGATGTATTCTACACAAGTACAGGTAATTTTGCTCTAATTGGATTTTTGATCGAGACAAGATTAATCGAAAAGACTTACATAAAGTTTTACACAAGAAAGCGTAGTATAGGGAATAAATGCACAGAAGTACTTTGGTATCTATCCAGTATATAGATATTATACAACTGTTAAAAATTAAAACTTGCTTTGGATTCAATTTCAGGACATCGACTAAAATCGTTGAATTAAAGACAGTTCCTTGTTCAAATTCTGCTATTGTGAGAGTTGATAATATCGTTTCAAGAATCAAGAATGAACTCCAAATAATAGAGTGGCAGTACACATATCTTTCCTGTTTTTGGAATTGATACTCGGATTCAGTGGTGATGCTTTTCATGTTTTCGACCAGAGACATTAGCTGTTTGCGAGACTTGAAGATTGAAAAATGCATAGATAACGCTATAACATATTGGAGTAACGTAAGAACCGCATTCTTCTTGTCAGGTGAAATAACGATATAAATTTAAAGGTTCAGTGCGAATCCCAAATCCAAAACAATGGTACAACACAACGAAAGTGTCCTAAGTATCTGCAGTGTCCTGGATTGGCGAAAGGGAAAACCTCCAACTCCGAGTGCATGCATTATTTCAATGAGAGGTTGCACAGTTTCATGTAGGCTACAATTGACACAGAACGTCTCTTCAGCAGAAGGAAATGCAATAATTTTTATCTCTCAATTCATTCAATGCATAGTTTAATATTAATATTTGGTATCCAATCCTGGAGTTATGATGGAACACATCTCATACTGCAGATTGACAAATTCGTATTTCTATTTAAGTGATCGTTGAAGTTCTCCGAAAGCATTACTTTCCATTGTACGAGACAGAGTTCGATATGGCTACTTAAAATTGAATATGCGTAGTTATGAATTTGCATGGTTTGGTTGCTATAGAAAATCACATGTAAACAATATCTATTATTATAACTAACTTAATGTGATGCTTGTATATATGCAACTTTTATTACAGAGCATTTTTATTACAGAGAAAGAATATACATTTTATACAAAATGGATGGGGCACTATTTCTTTGAACCTATGCAGATGATTGGTGACATTACGCAGTTTGAAAGATTATGATCCATATAATAAATTTTAAATTAGCTCTACATTTACAGCATATGCACTAACATTTTCGTTGAGCTTGATAAATATTGAAAGTACGAGTCATTTGAATAAATATTTCCCAGACGAAGACCCTTCCAGAATAATCGAAATGTTTCCTGATTTTATTTTATTAAGCAGGATAATTAATATTTTTTGTATATAATAAAGTGTTTTGAAATAACTGGTATAGTGGAAGAAAATAATACAAAATCAAAAATATTATGCTGCATGCTACTGTTTTAGCATATGCATATTTATATTTTTTGTAGATTCCATGTGTTATTCCTGATTATCTTTCTTTTTGTCAGATTTATTCCATTCAACATGGCACTGTCTACATTTAATAACTAAAAATACGAGTTCTAAATTTAGCAGAGATTTAAACCATTTTAATGTATATTGTTATTTATTACTAGCATTCGATCGTTCATATTTATTTGTCCCTGATTACCTTATTGCAATGATATATTTATACTTCCAGTACTCATTGCCGACATCAGTATTAAAAGTGCATAATACCTTGTATATAAAGCTTCTTAATTTAAATAATATCCCTTTGCTGTTGGGAATAATTTCTAAATTGGTTTTCCGACATTAACAAATGGTAGGTAAGTAGGTATTTTCATTAAATTTGCACTGGAGCAACACAATGGGCTATTGTCGACGGTTCGGTATGAAACCCGAAATTTAAGATCCGAGGACAGTATCACGTTGTTTTGAACAACACAGTCAGATAGCGTGTTCACACCTGAACTGGCACCCCACTCTCCAAACTTCCACACCACTCCAAAGTGATTACATTTGGCGTCACGGAAAATTTAACATGCACCAGCCGCCTTTGTACACGATGGTCTCTTGTTGGATTCGAACTCGAAACCTTCTGGTTGCTAATACGTTACTCTTCCATTCGGTCTACCGTGGGCCCCCTATTAAAAAATGGAATTATTCTCTATTCATGTATTCTCTGCTATTTCAGAATTTTCGGAATGTCTTCAGGAAAAAAATGTTGGTCTTCCAGAAGATACATATAATTTCTGTATTTTCTTTGGTTTCTTGTTTCTTTTAAGTGATAACAGATAATATTTTTCATATAATGATATAGGAAAATTAGTTCGTATGTCGTGTAAGCTGAAACTAGATTCCAGTCCCCATTTGCGAACAGGTTATCGGTAGCCCGGTTGGAAGAGGAACGGATTAGAAGTCGGAGGGTTTCGAGTTCGAATCCAACCAAAGATAGTCGATTACAAGGGAGACTGATGAATGTTAATCTGTTGAGGCTTCCAATGTTCTCATGTTGTCGTCGTGTGGAATTTTCGATTAGTGGGGTGCCAGCTCAGGTGTGACCTTTTTCATCTGACCGTGGTTCAAAATTGCTTGGTATTGTCCTTGATCTTACCTTTTGAATTTGTTCCCCGATCGTCGCCAATACCCGTTGTTTTGCTCCAGTGCTACGTTGATTAAAATACTTCCCACCATCTACGAACAATCCATAAATGCGCATACGGTGGTACACCAGAGGGGGTCTTATATGGTGAAAACTCCACAGGGAAGCGATATTTATATTTATATATTTATACAGTCATTTTATAATTATAGCATAAATTGCTTACGTGTAGCAATTTAAGTAATTATATCATAAATTACTTAAATTCGTGTTCAGTTGATGGTTATTTTAACCCTCCTGTGGGTTGTCTCGACGAGGTATATCGTCATTAGCAATAGTGACCAGATCTTGATGGCCAAGATACTTTTTCTTGTGAAGAAAACTAACCAGGGGTTGATCATGCCATCATAAAATGTCAGTATTATCTGGGTAACGAAATGTTTCGCCATTTGGAAATTTTGTCAGATCTTGATGGAGGAGATATCTCGTCGAAATAACTTGGAGTGTCAATGTGTAATTATGCTTGCGTTTTCATATTTATCGTGATTAATTCCACTGAAAATTGCATCATAAATCTATTTTAAAATACTGGCAAATTTCGAGTGTTTTAATTTTAGCTCCATATGTACCATTTAGCTAGTTAATACAAGATATATTACATCATTGATTCCTTTAAATGAACCCCTCTTGGGTTCATCTGGTGACGGATATCACACCAATCCAAACAATGGCGGTCCTATACAAGGAGGAATTGTGCACGTTAATTCTGTTGTGGCATCAAATGTCCTCATGCTGTTGTGTTGTGGAAGTTTGGAGAGTGGGGAGACTGCTCAAGTGCGACTTCGCAATCTGACCGTGATTCATTATTACTTGGTGTCCTAGGATCTCTCCCTTTGGATTTTATCCCTGACCGTTCCCATTAGCCCATTATGTGGCTCCTGAGTGACTTTCATTTAAATACCAACCTACGTAGCATTAGAATCCTGCAAGATGTGTTCCAAGATATTTGTTCTTAAGAAAACAAGGCATTTATCTGAATTCGCAAGATGGAATCTGTACAAGTAGGTCTAAGTGACAATGTGGCTTATTCTAGCTTTGGCAAGGAAATAGTTCAAAATAGCACACATGATCTCCATAGCCCCTACGGAAGATGATCGGGTTAATGTTCATGTTAAAAAATAGCTGGACTCGGTTCAGCTAATCAACTATCAGCTAACACCACTTGGAAGAATTCGCTACTTAGAATATTCAAGAGATTTACACACTTTTACGTGATTTGGACGAGATAACTCGTCCATCAAGATCTGGCCAATTTTGCTGTCGAATTATATCGTATTCAATATATTGCAAATTTTTAATGATGACGAGACCTTGTCAATTTTGCTAATGTCGAGATACCTCGTCAAGATTACTTCGAGGAAGTTTAAGACAATTTGTTTTCGAACTAACTTTCCTTATAGTGTCGCCATTTTTCTTCGGTAAAAACTAGTATTTCAACAGAAGTTTACATTTGCAACGTCTCTGACAAAATAGAAGTGGCAGTGTTCTTTATTATATTACTTTAAAAATAGTTTACCCAGTTGGTCCTTATTTGTATTTTTTAAAACCTTGTTGGAATTTACCTTGGTGAAATACGCTATTTTTATTTCTAGATTAAAAAATTAATTTAAGATATCATCAAGCACATAAATTTGAGATGGATATAACTATTTGTCGATCTCGAAGTGATGCAACAATATTTGAAATTAAAATCCCACAAAATTTATGGTTTTGGTTCTACACAAATCTTTCCCTGATACCATTCTTAAATGCTACAATCACTGTAAAATCTAAACATTGAAAAGTATTCCGTACAATCATTTTGCATACATATTTCAGCCCTCGGGGGACATCTCTTCTAGATGCTTAGGCTTAACAATCCCATGGTATTCGAGTGATCTTTTCTTTTCCCATTGGTTTTGCTGTCTTTCGTAAACACGGGAATTGCGTTCCCACGATACCCAAATGAACTTTATCTGCTTTCATACTACTCTGTACACTAATCCCTCTTTTTAGGGTTCACATTTTTTGGCGTCGCATTGTGTTCCTTACTTCTTGGCCAAAGAAGGTCCTTGCGCCATAAAACCCAGAAACATTCAATGTGCTGACACAGTATATGTACTTTTAATAATAAATCTACTTTCAAAAGTATTTGGTCAAGTATATTTATTTTATGCTGCATTAGAAACGGAACATTGCAAAATAAAACAATAAAATAATTATATACATTGTAATAAAGATCTTGCATGTCAAGGTAAAATGTTTTAAGTGAAAATATGTCTACATTTCAGAATCTTAAATCGAATATTTCGCTTTTTCTAACACATATTCCGGAAGAAAAGCGGACAAGTCATGATTAAAGTAATTGTAATTTAGATTAATAAAATTCCTTTTTTAAGCATATTATATTATGTTTACATAAATGATACGATTCGCTCCTTTTTAACAATGAAACGTCAGACCTAATTCTTTTTACAGTAACATGGAAGTTACAGCAAGTGAAAGCACAATTATTCATTCTTTGATGTGTTTCCAAACGTGGCTAATAGAATCCCATATGTCGCAATAGTACCGTAGCAACTGATTATGAGCGATTTTTTAAAAGGGTATAGCTTCCATAAAGTGAGCCTGTTTTTCCGTTCGTAACCATGCTTCAGAAATTTAATGATGCCACGAGATAAAAATGGCTCCTGAGAAAGAAAACACTGCAATGTCTTTTCGGTTTCTTCTGCTGCTTCTACAGCAGAAGATGCATTCCATATTATCATCACTAATTGAAACGAGTTGACTACAAATAGTATACTGCACCTTATCACAACGAACCTATCCCTTTGTGTTTCATCACAAATTGAAAGCATTACCCAATAAATCCCCATCATATTATGCACTACAATCACAAAAATAGGATATGAAAAAATGTCATCCATAGTTTTCATTGCAATGCTTGAGCTCTGATGTATTCTACACATGTACATGTAACTTTCTTCCAATTGGATTTTTGATCGAGACAAGATTAATCGAAAAGACTTACATAACGTTTTGCACAAGAAGACGTAGTATAGAGAAAGCATGTACAGAAATAGTTTGGTATCTGTCCAGTATATAGATCTGATACAACCTATAAAAATTGAATATTGCTTTGGATTCAATTTGAGAACGTCGACTAAAAACGTTGAATTAGAGAGAATTCCTTTTTCGAATTCTGCTATTGAGAGGGTTGATAATATCAGTTGTGGAATCGAGAATGAAATCCAGATAATAGAGTGACAGTACACATATCGTTCCTGTTTGTGAAATTGATACTCGGATTCAGCGGTAATTCTTGCCATGTTTACGGCCAGAGACATTAGCTTTTTGCGAGACTTGCAGATTGAAAAATGCATAGAAAACCCTATAGCATATTGGAGTAACATAAGGACCACATTCTTCTTGTCAGGTGAAATAACGATATAAATTAAAAGGCTCAGTGCGTATCCCAAACTCAAAACAATGGTCACGCACAACGAAATTGTCTTCAGGTTCTGTAGTGTCCTGGATTGACGAAAGGGAAAACCTCCAACTCCGAATGCATGCATTATTTCAATGAGAGGTTGCACAGTTTCATGTAGGCTACAATTGACACAGAACGTCTCTTCAGCAGAAGGAAATGCAATAATTTTTATCTCTCAATTCATTCAATGCATAGTTTAATATTAATATTTGGTATCCAATCCTGGAGTTATGATGGCCTGTTTTTGAAATTCATACTTGGATTCAGTGGTGATACTTGCCATGTTTTTGACGAGAGACATTAGCTGTTTCCGAAACTTGAAGATTGAAATATGCATTGATAACACTATAGCATATTTGAGTAACATAAAAACCTTATTCTTCTTGTGAGTTGAAATAACGATTAAAATTAAAAGGTTCAGTGCGTATCCCAAATTCAAAATAATTGTCAGATGCAACGAAAATCTCCTCAGTATCTATAGTTTCCTGTATTGACGAAAGGGAAAACCGCCAACGATTGCATGCATTATTTCAAAAACAGGATTCACAGTATCTATGTAGACAACAATTGCCACAGAACGTCTCTTCAGAAGATGGAAATGCAATATTTTTTTTCATTCAATTCATTTAATATATAGTTTCATCTTATTATTTGGTATCCAAAACTGGAATCATGATGAACACATTTCATACTGCATATTGACAAATTCGTATTTCCCTTTAAGTGATACTTGAAGTTCTCCGATAGCAGTACTTTCCCTTGTACCAGGCAACAAGGCTACTCAAAATTATATGAGTAATTATGAATTTATATGGTTTGGTTGCTATAGAAATTCACCAAGAAACAATAGCTATGATTTATAACTAATGTGATGATAATATTGAAAACATGATTACGTGATGCTTGTATATATGCAACTCCTTTTTTATTACTGAGAAAGAATATACATTTTATACAAAATGGATGGGGCACTATTTTCTTTAAACCTATGTAGATGATTGATGACATTACGCAGTTTGAAATATTATGTTTCACATAATACATTTTAAATTTGCTCTACATTTCAGCATCTGTACGAAGATTTTCTTTTAGTTAGGAAAAGATTGAAAGTATGAGTCATGTTAATAAATATTTCCTAGACGAGTGTTTAATGGAACAACTATATCCACTTTTAATTCTTGAAAGTAACATGTGTAACATAAAGAAAATTTACCGCATATATTTTGCACATAAAACAAATATGCGTTGTTACAGAAGCAAAGAGTTTGATTTACAGAAAATCAGTAAGAACCAATGTCCGTTCCAGATTAATCGAAATGGTTTGAGTATGTCTCCTGATTTTATTTTGTAAAACAGGTAATTATTTTTTAATATAAGAAAGTCTTGAAATAACTGGTATAGTGGAAGATAGAATACAAATCAAAAGTATTATTCTGCACGCTACTGTTGCTATTAACACCGCTATTAACAAATGGAATTATCCTCTGTTCTTGTATTCTCTGCCATTTCAGAACTTTACGGATGTTTTCAGGAAAACGTTCTGGTCTTCCAGAAGGAAGATATATTTTGTGGATTTTTCTTTGTTGTCATGTTTCTTTTATGTGAAAATAAATCTTATTTTTCATCTAATGATATTTGCTATTACTACATTCAATAGTAGCTGCTCTTATAACCCCGATTGCTATCTTGAATTATAGCTTTACAGCGAGAAAATAATTCACACACAGTTTTATGATACAGAAGACAAATGCACCCAGGCATGAAGTGAAGCCACACAGCCTATGTAAATCGCAGATTGCTAGCGCAGTGGGCGAACCCACTGAGCTACGACTGTCCCTCTTTTAATTAGATGTTTCAATTTTTTGAATGTTAACTTTGTGTTTGCATGGTATTCGACAACACTTTATTATTACTTTGACTTGAGGTTCTCGTCATCAGATCGTGGTTCAAAATTGCAAGGCGTTGTCCTTCAGGATTGATCCCGGACCGTCGCCCATAGCCCATTGCGTTGTTCCAGTGCGAATTGCCTATTACTAATTAATCACCTATTACTTTGACTGTTTGGTTTATATGCTTTTTTGTAATTGCAAGTTGTAATTTTTTAAGTGTTTTTATTTGGTAGATTTAATTTTGCGTATGACGTAGCTTGACCTTTGATAATACTGCACGATATACAATATCAAGTAATAGAGACACACAATGAAAGTTTTTACTGACACAGAAGAGAGAAATACACCCAGTGAGGAATGCACCTGACAGGACAGGAACCTGCGCCGCCTACAACTCCACGCCGCCTACAACTACGACGGCCCCAAGTAAAGTGAGCAATGGTAACTTTTATGTGCCTAGTAATAACGTGACCCTTAGATTACTTGCCAGGTAGAAACGAACATTCATCATCTGATTGGTCCAAAAGCTGGGAGTAGACTCCATCAATTAATTCATCACCTGATTGGTCCATGTGAAACAGAATTTGGCAATTTCACGACATTTGCTGCCACTTTTATAGAAATCCACAAATACCCTGCCATAAGATGTTACCTCGCCAAACGAGTCGATGAGATGTCAAATCGGCCAACAAGTCAATTTTTTACAGATCAGTCACTTGACTATTAGTCAACATGATCGTCCCAGTTTTTGAAGCTCCTCTCAATTCCAATGCTCAGTCTTTTTAAATTTCACGTCTATGCTCCCATCCAACTTCATTGTGTGTAACGTATCTAATATTGAACGAACAACCTGCATATGAAATAAAGGAAGCTCTTGCGTACAGCTTAATAATATTCACAGTTAATTCCTCGATTTGAAGACCTCCGAGTGTAGGTCACGTGTTATTGGGAGAGTACGAATGCTAATCTAGGACTAATTGGTGCGATTGTTGGAATCATTGGCCAATCAGTCCAAGTCGAATCGAAAGTCCACGCGACATACTTCTGAGATCTTACGCAACAGACACCACCACTTTACGGATAACAGAACATTATGGTAACTTTACCTTGAAAAAAATATATTGAAACAATTAGTTTCACTTTACTCAAAAAGGAGATATACAGGGTGAGTCTCAATTGCTTTTACAAAATAAGATGGGTGACAATGCCCACCCAGACGAGCAATAATTACCTTGGAACTTAGGGTCGCATTCCACTCTGAGAGGCAGAAAAGAGTAAAGTCGAAACGCGTTGAACATGAACAAGTCATAGCATCTGACGTCGTCACGAAGTGACGGTCCGGCACTTCTTGAATACCACATATCCTGTTAGATGGATCGGACGTGGCGGACCTGTGGCTTGACCCCCTCCCTCACCGGACCTCAACCCACTGGACTTTTTCTTCTGGGGGCACATGAAATCTTTACTGTACCAAACGCCTGTGGCTCGGATGAAGATCTCGTAGCGAGAATCGGTGTTGCCGCAGACAAAATTAACACAACACCAGGAATCTTCGAGAGGGTGCGCCAATCATTCCTTCGCCATGTGAACTGTGCAACGACACGCGTGACCGCCACTTCGAGCACTTGCTGTGAGCTGTTCTCTGATCAATAAATAAGATTGTGCAACTTTTGGTATCGTTCATTCGCTTTCGCAACACTGTTGTAATTTCATGTTGAAATTCTAATTTTACTCTTTTCTGCCTCTCAGAGTGGAATGCGACCCTATGTTCCATGGTAATTATTGCTCATCTTGATGGGTACTATCACCCCTCTTATTTTGTAAAATCAATTTAGACTCACCCTGTATGTGTATCTGGTACCATAGAGGCAATATTGGAGCCACGATGGATTGGAGCCACGAACTATACGGTTGGCAGAAAATGTCATACTGCCATTTCTAGAGTGGCAAGTGAACACATTAGATAGAGGGACATAAGACTTTTCAAATTCATTAAAATATAACACTAAAGAAATCTCCCAAATTCAACTTCTGGTCTTGCGAGAGTATATCCATGACAGTTCTGATCTAGTTTTGGATATTTTCAGTGTGTTTCGACACATGGACGTGGTCTATCTCTTTAGCTAAACCCAAAGAAATAAGTAAAATTAACAACATGTAATTTATGGTATGTTTTAGGTACAGCTGCAGTCTCTGCCGCGCGCGGTGGCAACGACTCTTGGCGCGGCTTTTGGCGTAGTTATAAGCGACTCATGCCGGGTGATGGTAACCCATTTTTTTCTCATTTATTCTCCTGGTTAGGGTTAACCTGTTTTTATGGCAACCTTGCCGGCGTCCAGTTCTGTCCAGCATTGGTTGTTCTTTTTAGTTTGGACACGGTGTGGAGAGCGGGTATTTTTTAAAAATAACTTATATTCTACTTATGTACATTTTTTGATTCATTTCATCCATATGTACAGTATAGATTCACAGTTGGAAATTCGAGAAAAAATGGGTTACCCTCACCGGCATGAGTAGCTTATAACTACGCCAAAAGTCCATATATTTATTCCATATTTGCAGTGTTTTTCTAGTCAAAATGTTGTTTAATTCAGATTTACATATTTCATCCGTACGTATGCAGTATATATTCAATGTTGGAAAATTTCCGTGGCGACATAAAAAGTGCGCCAATCACGGCGCCAAAAAAAACGCGTTGCCACCGCGCGCGGCAGAGACTGCAGCTGTACCAATTTAGTATCTTTACGGATTTGTATTTCTTTTCATTTTTACACAATATTATGAACAATGTGTGCGTACGTTTTCAAGTATGTAGGTATTCAATTTTAATTCAAATGATGCATATCTTTTTGGCTAAAACAGTTCATTCAGAATTATGACTATTTTGGAGCATTTAACATCTTATTTTACCTTCCTTTATTTTGTGAAATCTTTAATTATCGGAAATTATTCAATTGAAAAAAAGGGTGCGATCATGTTAGAAACTGCATCCACACTAGTTGGTTAACACAATTTACATTTTATTTCACATCACTTACGTCGAGGCCAAATCCGATACCAAATAAGTGATTACAGACAGAGCAATAATACAAGATATTGAACTAAAATCTATATGCAAAATGGGGATATAAAAATTAAAACTTCATGTACTAACTGGGGGTAAATAGGAATTATTACCTAATTCCTATTTACCCCCAGTTAACAACGTACTGGATCGTTTTATTTTTATAATTTTTGTTGAGTGTTTTGATGATTTCTGCTTGTAAACCGATGAGCACATTTTGAAACTGCTACCGCTATTCTTAAGTACTTGGTCGACAACACAACTTGCTTTACGTAAGCTATTCAAGAAATATCTAAACATTGCAAAAGCATTCGTTGAACTGAAGCTACTTATAGTATTATATAACTAAAGTCAATGAAAAGACTTTTATCTCTACAATTGGTTTCAACGAGTTATCTCGTCCATCAAGATCTGACCAATTTTGTTTCTGACAAGATATGTCGTTATCAATATATTGCCTATATTATTATGATGATGAGTCTATGATCTGGTCTGTTTTTTCTAATAATGAGCTTTCCAGTCTGGATATCTGATCAATTTTAATAATGACGATATCTCGTCCATCAATATCTGATCAATTTTGCTAAGGACGAGGTATCTCTTCATCAAGATAATGCCTATTTTTCATAATGGGATGATCTCGTCAGTTTCTTTCTCATGACGAAATATCTCGTCCATCAAGATCTGACCAATTTTGCATATAGAGGTATATCGTAGTCTATATATTGGAAATTTTTTAAGATGACGAGTCCTAGTCAGTTTTGCTAATGTCGAAGTACCTTGTCGGGACAACCTCGAGCGGGTTTAAAACATAATTTTTTCGGACAAAATTTACTTTAGTGTCTCCATTTCGTCTTCAGATAAAACCAGAATTTCAAAAGAAGTCTACATTTGGGTCAGTGTTCTTTGATATATTACTTAAAAATTATTTACCTCAAGTTATGCTAAATATATATATTTTTAAAAAGTTGCGAAAATTTACCTTCTGGAACACGATTTTTTCTGTTTCTAGAATGGAATAAGAATTTAAAATATCTGCCAACTCATAAATTTGAGATGAATAAATTTATTTGTCGATCTCATAGTGATACATCAATATTTTAAATGAAAATTTGGTAAAATGTATAGTTTATGTGCTACAAAAGATTCCTTATGATACGATTCTTAAATGCTACATTCACAGTAAAATCTAAACATAGAAATCATTTTCATACAATGATTTTGCGTACATATTTCAGCCCTCAAGGGCACATCTCCTTTAGGTGTTTACGGGCTTCCCGGCACCATGGTATTCTAGTGGTCTTTTCTTTTCTCATTCTCTTTTTATTAACTATATTTAATAAAACAGGGGTTAAATTCGCGGGAAATTCAAACGATCTTTCTCTTCTTTATCACACTACTCTGTACCCCAATTCCTCTTTTTTACCGTTCAGGACATTCTTTTGCGTCGCACTGAGTTCTGCACAACTTTGCCAAATAGTATGCTTACGCCATAAAACCCCGAAACATCCAATATGCTTACTCAATATATCTACTTTTTAACAATAGAATATCTACTTTAAAAAGTAATTGCTCCAAGCACATTTAATGTGTGTAATAATGTAATAATTTCTCAAGAAATATCGGAACATTGCAAAATAAAAAAATAGAATAATTAAAGATATTCTACGAGGGTCATTTCGTAAGTAGTGCACAGGTTGGCAACACTGCAGAGTGAACGACGCAACGATCGTGAAAATTATATCATTTGTAGTTCAAAGCTTGAGGAAGAAGCACGTGTTTTTGATTAATCAAAATCATTATTTTTTTAGTAACGCGAGTTAGAGTTGGAGCCTTCACTAGTCTCGGGTAGTGTGACTGTTGAGGATCAAATATCGTACATTAAGATCGAAACTTTACGTGGAAAACCCGACAGAAATTCAGTGCTTGAAGTGAAATTCGCGGTGAATTAACAGTGGTCCGTATTTGTTTCTCGTTGGGCTAATCGCTTTCGGGAAGGTCGTGTAAGCATAAACGACGACACAAGACCTGGACGGCCGATAATATCAGCAGAACGAAGATTGAAACTTGTGAGAAATGTACTGGAAGAAGATCGTCGTGCGGCATGTGAGGAAATTTCTGAAGATTTCACCATCGTCAGTATTCCGAAATCTGACAGATGATTTGAACAAGAGAAAAATTTCTGCGCAATGGGTCACTGCTTGAGTGCTGAAGAGAAGCAGAAACGACTGGAAATCGCGACCTTGCTGAAACGAAGATTTGACGTTGAAGGTCAAGCATTCTTGTATCGAATTGACGCTATTGATGAAGCGTGAGACTTTGAGCCGGAGTTGAAATCACAGTACAACGAGTGGAGAGGTCATAGTTCCCTATGACCCAAAAAATTTCGACTAGCTAAATCAAAGGTGAAACAAATTATTATCTTTCTTACGATCACCACGGAATCATCTTGACAAAGTTCTATGTCGATAAATTGTCACAGCAGTGTATTATCGTGAATACATACAATAACTGAACAGAAAAATGCACAAAACCCGACCTCAGTTGATCGAGGCTGGGCCACCCATTCTCCATGACAACGCTCACCTGCACATCGCCAATATCGTTAATGAAAAGCTGCGTGAATACGGTTGGGAAGTGTTACCTAATGCACACTACAGTCCGGAAATGAGTCCACCAGGCTTTCACATATTCCCAAAATTGAAAAAATCTCTGCGTGTTTTGCTTTTCTTCACTGGAAGAGCTTTCGGCCGCCGTTATCCGAGACATTCGCCAGATGAACATAGATGGTGTATTGGATGGAATAGTAAAGCTTCCAGGACGTAGCGACATGGTCAATGCGAAGCAGGGAAACTATATTCAAGGATTGTAAACAGAGTGTATAAAAGAATAATCATGTAAGTAAACAAAAAATTTGTATGCATTATTTATGAAATGACCCTCGTAAGCCTAAACTTACATGTCAGGGCAAAATGGGTTAAGTCAAATTACGTCTACTTTTCAGAATGCCGAATAGAATATTTCGCTTTGTTTCTAACAAATATTCCGGAAGAAAAAGAAGCGAGTCATGAAAAAAATAATTGTAATTTAGATAAATTTAATTCCTTTTTTATGCATAATGCATTAATGTCTAAATTAGTGATACGATTCGCTGGCTCGTTTCTCCCCACGGATAGTGAGATTTAATTCCTTTTACACTAACATGTAAGATGCAGCAAGTTAAAACACAATTATACCTCCTTTGATGAGTTTCCAAACGTGGCTAATAGAATCCCATATGTCACAATAGTACCGAAGCAACTGATTATGAGAGATTTTCTAAAAGTATATATATTCCACAGAGTGAGCCTGTTTTTCCGTTCGTTACCATGCTTCAGAAATTGAATGATACCACGAGATAAAAATGGCTCTTGAGAAAGAAAACACTGCAATGTTTTTTCGGTTTCTTCTGCTGCTTCTATAGCAGAAGATGCACTCCATATTACAATCACTAACAGAAACGAGTTGACTACAAATAATATACTACAGATTATTACAGAGAACCTATATATTATTGTTTCATAAACAATTGAAAACATTGCCCAATAAATCCCCCTCATATATTTCACTACAATCACAAAAATAGGATATGGAAAAATACCATCCATAGTTTTCATCGCAATGCTTGAGCTGTGATATATTCTACACAAATACAGGTAATTTTGTTCTAATTGGATTTTTGATCGAGACAAGATTAATCGAAAATTCTTACATAACGTTTTACAGAAGAAGCAATAGTATAGAGAAAAAATGTACTGAAGTATTTTGGTATCTATCCAGTATACACATCTGATACAAATAATTAAATTTGAAAATTGCTTCGGATTCAATTTGAGATCATCGACTAAAAACGTTGAATTAGAGACAGTACTTTGTTCGAATTCTGCTAGTGAGAGAGTTGATAATATCGCTTCAAATATGGAGATTGAAATCCAGATAATACAGTAACAGTACACATATAATTCCTCTTTTTGAAATTGATACTCGGATTCAGTGGTGATTCTTGCCATGTTTACGGCCAGAGACATTAGCTTTTTGCGAGACTTGTAGATTGAAAAATGCATAGAAAACCCTATAGCATATTGGAGTAACATAAGGACCACATTCTTCTTGTCAGGTGAAATAACGATATAAATTAAAAGGCTCAGTGCGTATCCCAAACTCAAAACAATGGTCACGCACAACGAAATTGTCTTCAGGTTCTGTAGTGTCCTGGATTAACGAAAGGGAAAACCTCCAACTACGAATGCATGCATTATTTCAAAAAGAGGATTCGCAGTACAATTGCAGACAACAATTGACACAGAACGTCTCTTCAGCAGATGGAATTGCAATATTTTGTATTCATTTAATTCATTCCATGCGTAGTTTTATATTTATATATGGTATACAATCCTGGAGTTATGATGGAACACATTTCATACTGCAGATTGACAAATTCGTATTTCCATTTAAGTGTTCCTTAAGCATTACCTTCCTTTGTACCAGGCAGTGAGTTAAATATGTCTACTCAAAATTTACTATGCGAATTATGCCTTTGCAATGTTTCGTTGCTATAGAAAATCACCAAGAAACAATATCAATGATTATAACTAACCTAATATGATGCTTGTGTTTAGCAATTCCTATTTCATTTCTGAGAAAGAATATATATTTTAATGTTAATGGATTGGGCTCTATTTTCTTTTAACCTATGTAGATAATTGGAGACATGATTATGTTTCATACAATACGTTTTGAATTTTAGCTCAACATTTACAGCATATGCACGAACATTTTCTTTGAATTTGGAAAAAATTGAAAGTATATTTCCTAAACGCGCGTTTAATGGAACAACGATGTCAAGTTTTAAAACCTTGAAAGAAACATGTCTAACATAAAAAATATTTACTACATATATTTTTCACTTAAAACAAATATACGTGTTACAGAAGTAATGAGTTTGGTTTACAGAAAATCACTAAGAAACAATATACGTTTCAGACAATTCAAAATGTTTGGAATATCTTTTCAGGTCCTATTTTATTAAGCAGGATAATTAATTTTTGTTTGGAATATAGGAAAGTCTATTCAAATAACTTGTACAGTGAAAGATAGAATTCGCAATCAAAATTCTGATTTTGCCCGCAACTGTTTTAGCATATGCATATTTAAATTTGGTGTAGATTGAATGTATTATGCCTGATTTGCTTTCTTTTTGTTAGATTTATTCCATTCAAATTGGTACTGTCTGCATTTAATATTTAAAAATACGAGAACTAAATTTAAAAGAGATTTAAACCATTTAAAATATATCATAATTTATTACATGCATGCCATCGCTGATAATTATTTGTCACTGATTACCTTATCACAATAATAAATTTATACTTCCAGAATTCATTTCTGACATCAGTATTAAAAGTGCATAATCTCTTGTATATGAAGCTTTTTAAGTTATATAATATCAAATAGCTGTTGGGAATAATTTCTAAATAGCTTTTAGACATAAACAAATGTTAGGTAAATAGGTATTTTAATTAACTTTGCACTGGAGCAATACAAAGGGCTATTGGCGACGGTTCGGTATTAAACCCGAAAGGACAGATCCGAGGACATCACCGCTTAATTTTGAACAACGTTCAGATGACGAGTTCACACCTCAGCTGGAATCCCACGCTTAAAACTTCCTCACCATTTCAAAGTGATTACATTTGGTGCCACGACAAATTTAACATGGACCAGCCGCCTTTGTAAACGTTGGTCTCTGCTTGGTTTGGAACTCGAAACCCTCCGGTACCTAATTCGCTACTCTTCCAATCGGAATAGCTTGGGCCTCCTATTAACAAATGGAATTATTCTCTATTCTTGTATTCTCTGCCATTTCAGAATTTTCCGGATGTCTTAAGTAAAAATATTTTGGTCTTCCAGAAGGAACATAGGTTTTCTGGATTTTTCTTTAGTGTCTTGTTTCTTTTAATTGAAAATAAATAATAATTTTCATCTAATGATATAGGAAAAGAAGTTCCTATGACGGGTAAGGAAAAATTTGATTCCAGTCCCCATCTTCGAACAGGGTAGCAGTAGCTCTGTTGGAAGAGTGACGGATTAGCAACCGAAGAGTTGCGAGATCGAATCCAATCAAAGACCGTCGAGTACAAGGGAGGCTGGTGTACTTTAATACTGTCGGGGCTTCCAATGTTCTCACGTTGGCGTTGTGTGGAAGTTCCGGGAGTTGGGTGACAGTTCAGGTGTGACCTTGTTATCTTATCGTGGTTCAAAATTTCTTGGTATTGTCCTTGATCTTACATTTGTATTTGTTCCGAATCGTCGCCAATAGACTTGTTTTGCCCCAGTTCTATGTTAATTAAAATAATGCCGACCATCTACGAACAATCCATAACAGCATGTACGGTGGTATACCAGACGCGGTCTGATATGAAGTAAACAGGAATAGGGAAGCTAACCTACTTTTTATAATTATATATTTATAGTCATGTTATAATAATAGCATACATTGCTTTTGAATTTAAACACGTATTTCAGTTGATGGTTAATTTAACCCTCCTCTGGGTTGTCTCGACGAGGTATCTCGCTATATGCAAATCTGTCCAGATCTTGATAGCCGAGATATCTTCTCTTAAGAAGAAAACTGACCATTTCTTCATCAAGTCATTATAAAAATCAGTATTATCTGAGTAACGAAATGTCTCGTTATTTGAAAATTTGGTCAGTTCTTGATGGAGGAGATATCTCGTCGAAAATATTTGGAGGGTAAATGTGTAATTATGCTTTCGTTTTCATATTTATCTTGTTTAATTCAACTGAAAATTGCATAATAAAGCTATTTTAAAATTTTAAAAAATTTCGGGTATATTTTTTTTTAGCTTCACTTGTACACTTTCTTTAATTCCTAACTGATTTCTTACACCATTTATCCCGTTAAATATACCCCTCTGGGGTATATTTAACGGGATAAATGGTGTAAGAAATTAGACAAAAGTAACAAGGTAAGGTTAGACAAATGTAACAAGGGATGGTGCACGTTAATTCTCTCGTGGCATCAAATGTCCTCACGTTTTTGTGGTTGGAAGTTTGCAGATTGGGGAGCCAGGCAAATATGGCCTCGTCATCTGACCGTGGTTAAAAATTACGTGGTTTTGTCTTTGGACCTTTATTTTCGGGATTGTTCCTTGACCGTCACTAATATCACATTATTTTGCTCCTGTGCGACGTTAATTAAAATACCTACCAACCTACCATTAGAAATCTGCAGTACAGAAGACAAAGATGTGCTCCAAGGTCTCTGTTCTTACGGAAACAAGGCACTTATTGAATTATAAAATGGAATCTCTACAAGTAGGTCTAAGTGACAATGTGACTTATTTCAGCTATAACAGGAAGATGTTTCAAAATAACACGAAGGATCTCCATAGCCACTGTAGAAGTTGTTCCGGCTAATACTCATGCTAAATAAAGTATCTGGACTTGGTTGAGCTAATCAACTATCAACTAACACCACATGGAAGAATTCGCCATTCATCACTTGTATTAACCTTCAAGTCATTTGGACGAGATATCTCGTCCATCAAGATCTGACCAATTTTGCATATGTAGAGATATATCGTAATCAATATATTGGAAATTTTATGATAACGAGAACTTGTCAATTTTGCTAATGTCGAGATACATTGTCGAGAAAAACTCGAAAGGATTAAAACATAATTTTTTTCGGACAATCATTTCTTTACTGCCTCCATTCGTTGCCAGTTTTAACCAGAATTTCAAAAAAGTTTACATTTGGTAACGGCTCTGACAAAATGCAAGGGCAGTGTTCTTTATTATATTACTTTAAAAATTATATACCCCAAGTTATGCTGAATTTATATATTTTTAAAAAGTTGTGAAAATTTACCTTGTGGAACACGCAATTTTATGTTTCTAGAGCGGAAAAGGAATTTAAAATACCTTCAACACATGAATTTGAGATGGATAAATTTATTTGTCGATCTCGAAGTGATGCAACAACATTTTAAATGAAAATCTTGTAAAATTTATGGTTTTTGTGATACAAAGATTCCCTATGATACGATTATTGAATGCTACATCCATTGTAAAATGTAACCATAGAAATGAATTCCATACAATCCTTTTGCATACATATTTCAGCCACTAGGGGCACATCTCCTTTAGGTGTTTACGGACTTCACTGTCCTATGGTATTCTAGTAGACTTTTTTTCACATTATTTTTGCTGTCTTTAGTAAACACGGGAATTGCATACCCGCGATACCCAAACGAACTTTCTCTGCTTTCATTATACTACTCTGTAAAACAATCCCTCTTTTTCTTGTTCACATTTTTTGCGTCGTATTGTGCTCTGCACATCTTGGGAAAATACGGTCCTTGCGCTATAAAACCCAGAAACAACCAATATGCTGACGTAATATATGTATTTTTTCATAATACATCTACTTTCAAAAGTATTTGTTCAAATATATTTATTTTATGCTGCATTTCGTAAGAAACGGAACATTGCAAAATAAAACAATAGAATAATTAAAGACATTGTAATATAGATCTTGCATGTCAGGGCAAAATGGGTTTAGTCGAAATATATCTACTTTTCAGAATATTAAATAGAATATTTCGCTACTTCTAACAGTTATTCTGGAAGAAAAAGAAGCAAGTCATGATTAAAATATTTGTAATTGAGATTAATTTAATTCCTTTTTTTGAGCATATTATATTAATATTTAAATTAGTGATACGATTGGCTCATTTTTACCCATGAAAAGTCAGACAAAATTCCTTTTACACTAACATGGAAGATACAGCAAGTAAAAGCACAATTATTCTTCCTTTGATGTGTTTCCAAACTTTGCTAATAGTATCCCGTAAGTCAGTGGTGCGCAAACTATTTTCATTTCCGGCCCCCAATTTTGTGTACTATTTTGCCGCGACCCCTAGATAGACAATAGACGTTTTTTTAATCATCGACGTAGTTAAAGTTGATTTCTTTTGGGGATTTGCGCATATGTTTGTGCCTTATTAGAGGTCTGAATGAAACACATAATTTTACGAAGCAATGGTTTTATTTATGCATATGGGTATAAATATTTTTTAATGGAAAATACTTTAAAAAAACTTACATAAAAATTCAATGCGAGGTAAGCGCTTGCAAAGAGCTCATGATTGCTTCTATGCTCGGATCTGTATTGGAAATACTCTGGATGTAATCGAGATCGATATTTCGTTTTAATGGCAACTAATTTTGAAAAGCCGGTTTCACATAAGCAGGTCGATGCAAACTGAATCAAAATATTAATTGTCTTTTTCTTCAAATCGGCATATTCGTTTCCAATCGATAACATTGTGGCCATAACTTGCCAAAAGTTTTGGCAATTCAGAGACTTAAATTGAATGCTCAGTGTTTCAAGCGCAGTGCGCAGAGCTTGAAACATCAATTAACTGTTCTTTTTCATTTAAAGATATATTGGATTTAAAAATATCAAACGAAAATGGATCACGTATTCAACCTAATTCATTATCTGGAAATTTTTCGAAAAGTTTTCTCCAAATTTTACCATATAAGGAAATGGTGTTTTCAAATATCAAGAAATCTATATTCTTTTCTTTAGTAAATTTTGAAAAGCACAGGAACATGTCTGTGTTGTTTTTGTTCAATTCTCCTTGCCAAAGTATCAGATTATTCTTAAAAGCTTCAATTTTACTGCTCTATGTTAAAAAATGTTTGTATTCTCTCTCTATAGACTTAAATTCAAATCGTTAAGTTTTTCGAAAATGTCAACCATATAACTGAGTTTTCCGAGCCAATCTTCATTAATGAATGAACTTGCCAATATATGTTTCTTTTCTACTAAAAAATGTAAGCTTCGTTTCCCAAATCGAAAATACGTCGCAGTATTTTGCCGCGTGAGAGCCATCTGACTTCGGTATGTAGTAATAATGTCTCATACACAGAACCCATCTCATTACAGAGTATTGACAAGAGACGACTGTTTAGGGAGCTGTTGCTTTTAATGTAATTAATTACAATAAGAACATCCTGTAATATCTCGTGCAATTCTTCATCAATATCTTTTGCAACAAGAACTTGTCTATGTATCATGCAATGGTTGAATACTATATGGGGAGCAATTTTCTTTATTAACCCTCTTAGTCCTTTATTACTACATTACTACCTGTTAATGCTGCAGCACCATCAGTGCAAACTGCGACACAGTGTATCCAGGTAAGGTCGAGTTGTTTCAAAATATCTATTAATAATTTCAAATATTTTCTCTCCATTTGTTTTTCCTTCCAATTTTTTACAATATAAAAAAATCTTCTGATAAACGTATCTCACATAAACAATTAATTGAGACAGTTTAGAAATGTCAGTAGTTTCGTCAAGTTGTAGAGCAAATACAGGAGAGTTTTGTAATCGATTTAACAGAACTGATTCTATATTACGTGATATGGCGGAAATACGGCGAGAAACGGTATCTTGATAATGGTATCGTTTTTAAATCGTTACCATATTTTTCTCCATGCATAATTGATGTCATTTTAATTGTTAATTGTTGAAGGAAGAATGAGTGATTCTCCAATTGTATGTGGTTTCAAAATTTTCCCTATTAAATATGAAACTTCTAAGGATGCCCGTAAAGCCTTCTCAGGAATTGTGTATTTTTTCAAAAATACATTTAATTTTTCATACTTTCAGCTCGTTTTCTAAAAAATGTTTCAGATTTATTTGCTAATTCTTTATGCTTGGTTTCCAAATGTCTTTTTAATTTAGCAGGTTTCATACTTTCATTTGCTAATTTATCCCTGTAATTATCACACAACGGATATTCTTTCTCATTAAGAACGCAATATATAAATCCATATTTAATAAATTCTTCTCGATATTTTCTCAATTTTTTTATTAGATAGCACATTTCGTTCGATATTTTTTTATGTAGAAACAGTGTCATTGGATTCATTCACAGTTTTTCTAAGTTCATCGGATGTTGGTCCATCATTCTCATTTGTATTGTCATTCTTTCCATTTTCTGGACTTTGGGTACCAATTTTTAGCCATTTTTCTATCATGAGGGTATTAAAACTAAAACTAAACAAAATTATAAATATACAATATTTCATTTCTTTGGTTTATTCAGTCACGTACGGCTACCACGTGGGAAGAAAATAAAGTCCGGGATTACTCTGTATAAATCATGTTTATTTGTAGCTTATTCAGACGAGAATTAAAGAAAAGAAAATTTAATTATAAGAGAAACATCTCTTTATTTCAATTGCACATACTCGCTACTTAAAATAAAAAGTACAACGCTGAAGTAAAAATTTACACATGGTAAGCGAGGCAAGTAAATATCTCAACTGGTGTTGCCAGTGGAGCACACATCTATATTGTACCCAGAGGTTACAGTGAATCATAACATACAAATATTGGAGCTTACTTAAAAAATACAAAACAAGTACAAAATTAATTATAGTGATTTAATATAATTATGTTTAACATTACTTACTCCAAAGATGGGAAAATATATATTTAAAAATTACAATTAGAGTTTATTTTTCAAAATTCATCTTACTATGATCTTAAATTTTTACACGCACTTAAACTGCAAAAGCAGGCTTTCTTTAGTGCGCCGCAATCTGTAATCCAAAAACAGAACTAACTGTTTCCTTACACGTTTTAAAATAGTAACCACCCTGGTAGCGTTTCCAAGGAAATATCAGAGTAGGATAATTGATTTTCGAAAAAATCAAAAACGAAAAAATAATACAAAATATTTAAAAAAAACAGTTTTTCTTTATAAACATTTTAATGATTTTTTAAATTAATTGTTTATTATTGCCCTCCGAACACCCTACTGAACTGTCCTATACAGAAAATATGTTATGTACATACCCGATTGCAAATTTTACTTAAAATTAGCAAAAGCAGTATATAAACAAAATTACAGAATGCACTTGAATGAACGTAAGAAGCAGCAAAACCGAACTACTGAGGCACAGACGGAAAGAACTGCACGGTCCTATCTGTGATCAACTAAAAACTAAATAGCAGGGGTGCACACCTAGATTGAAAGAGCTGTTGTAAAGATGGCCACTGCTAAACGTCAGACCGACCCAAGTTGCATATGAATCACACCGGAGAGCAGGTAAAGGGCATCTCAAATTGACAATTATCTTTTATCTATCTGTTCGCCTGCCGGTTACCGAAGTATAAGTATTATATTCTAATACAGACAATTGTTTTCGTAAAAAAATATAGTTCTTTTTTTATAAATAATATTATCTCATTTCACTAATTTACTGGTACCTGATACATGTTAAAGAAAGCCTTATATTTTTTATTGTCAAATAAATTTCTTTGAATTTGACGACCCACAAAAATTTCAAGCAACCCACAGTTTGCGCACCTTTGCCGTAAGTCACGATAGTACCGAAGTAACTGATTGTGAGAGATTTTCTAAAATTGTATATCTTCCACAAAGTGAGACTGTTTTTCCGTTCGTATCCATGCTTGAGAAATTGAATGATACTACGAGATCAAGATGGCTCATGGAAAAAAAAACACTACAATGTTTCTTCGGTTTCTTCTGTACAAGTACAGGTAACTTTGTTCCAAATGGATTTTCTATCGAGACAAGATAAATCGAAGACTTACATCAAGTTTTACACAAGAAGGCGTAGTATAGAGACTAAATGCACAGAAGTATTTTGGTATCTATCCAGTGTAAAGATATTATACAACTAATTAAAATTGAAACTTGCTTTGGATTCAATTTCAGAACATCGACTACAAACGTTGAATTAGAGGCAATACCTTGTTGAAATTCTGCTAGTGAGAGAGTTGTTAAGACAGTTTCAAGTAACAAGAATGAAATCCAGATAAAAGAGTTACAGTACACGTAATTTGCTGTTTTTAAAATTGATACTCGTATTCATTGGTGATACTTGCCTTCTTTGGGACCAGAGAAAATAGCTGCTTGCGAGACTTGAAGATTGAAAATGCATCGATAACCCTATAACATATAGGATTAACACAAGAACCTCATTCTTCTTGTCAGTTGAAATAAAGATATAAATTAAAAGTTTCAGTACGAATACCAAATTCAAAAGACCGGTCATACACCACAAAAGTGTCCTCAGCATCTGTAGTGTAATGGATTGACGAAAGGAGAAACCTCCAACTCAGATTGCATGCATTATTTCAAAAGTAGGATTCACAGTACCATGTAGACAACAAATGTCCCAGAACGTCTCTTCAGCAAATTTGTATTCTTTCTGTTCATTCAATGAATAGTTTAATCTTAATATTTGGTATCCAATCCTGGAGAGATATGAAGGAACACATGTCATGCTGATGATTGAAAAATTGGTATTCCTTGAAGTTCTCTTTAGGCATTACTTTCCTTTGTACCAGGCAGTGAGTTCAATATGACAAATCAAAAATTTAATATACGCAATTATTGGCATGCATGGTGTGGTTGCTATAGAAAATCACCAAGAAACAAAATCTATGATTCTAACTAACCTAATGTGATGCTTGTATATAAGCAGCTCCTATTACATTACTCAGAAAGAACATACATTTAGTGGAAAATACATTGGGAACTATTTTCTTTTAACTTATGTAGATGAGTGGTGACATTACGCAGTTTGAAAGATTACGTTTCATGGAATAAATTTTGCATTAGCTCTACTCTTATAGCATACGCTCGAATGTTGAAAATATTGAAAGTATCAGTTATTTAGATTAATATTTCTTAGACGAGTGTGTAGTGGGACAACGATATCTACTTTTATTACCTTGAATATAACATGTGTATCGTAAAGAAAATTTACTGCATATATTTTGCACATACGAATAAAACAAATATGCGTTGTTACAGATGCAAAGATGTACTTTTACAGACAGAAAATAACCAAGAAAAAATGTCCACTTCAGATTACTCAAAATGTTTGGAGTATATTTCCATGTCCTATATTATTAAAGATTATAATTATTTTTTGGGAAAAAGAATGTATTTTGGAATAACTTGTAGAGTGGAAAATAGAATACAGAATCAAAATTATTATTCTACACGCTACTGTTTTATCAAATGCATATTTAAATTTGGTATAGATTGAATGTATTATACCTGATTCTCTTTTTGTCAGTTTTGTTTCATACAACATGGCACTGTCTACATTTCATATTTAAAAATACGAGTACTAAATTTAACAGATTTAAACCATTTGAAGGTATATCTTAATTTATTGCTTGTATGCCATCGCTGATATTTATTTGTCACTGATTATCTTATTGCTATAATAATTGACACTTACATTCATTTCTGATATCAGAAAAGTGCATAACCTCTTGAGTATAAAGCTTTTAAGGAAAATAATATCCCTTAGCTGTTGGGAATAATTTGTAAATAGGTTTTCCGCATTAACAAATGGTAGGTGAGTAGGTGTTTTAATTAACCTTGCATGGGAGCAACACAAAGGCTATTGGTGACGATTCAGGATCAAAACCGAAGGGGAAGTTCCGAGGATATCACCACTTAATTTTGTACAACGGTCAGATGACGAGTTCACACCTGAACTGGCAACCCACACTCCAAACTTCAACACAACTCCAAAGTGATTACATATGGGGTCACGAAAAATTTAACTTGCACCAGCCGCCTTTGTACATGGTGGTCTCATTTTGGATACGATCTTGAAACCCACCAGTTGCTAATTCGTTACTCTTCCATTCGGGCGACCGTGTACACCCTATTAAAAATGGAATTATTCTCTGCCATTTCAGAATTTTCCGGATGTCTTCAGGAAAAAACGTTTTGGTCTTCCAGAAGGAACATATTTTTTCCTGATTTTTCTTCAGTGCCTTGTTTCTTTCAAGTGACAACAAAAAATATTTTTCATCTAATGATATGGGAAAATTAGTTCCTATGATGAGTAAGCTAAAACTAGATTCCAGTTTACATCAGCGAATCGGGCCGCAGTAGCACGTTTGGAAGAGTTACGGATTAGTAACCGGAGAGTTGTGAGTTTAAATTCTATCAAAAATGGTCGAGTGCAAGGGAGGCAGGTGCACGTTAAATCGTTCGGTGCCCCAAATGTTCTCACGTTGGCGTTGTGTGGAAATGTCGAGAGTGGGGTAGTAGCTCAGATGTGACATCTGACAGTGGTTCAAAATTGCTTGGTATTGTCCTCTATCTTTCCTTTCTTGTTTGATCCCAGATCGTCGCCAATAGCCCGTTGTTTTCCTGCAGGGCTACGTTAATTAAAATACTACCTACCAACTGCGAACAATCAATAAAAGCGTGTATGTTGGTATACCAGATGCGGTATGTGATATGAGGAGAACACGACACGATAGTGAGCCGACTTTTTATAAATATAGCATAAATTGCTTGGGAATTTGAAATACATATTTCAGTTGATGGTTAATTTAACCCTCCGAGGTATTTCGACGAGGCCTCGACGAGGTATCTCGCTATGTGCAAATCTGTCAAGATCTTGATGGGCGAGATATATTGTCTTAAGAAGAAAACTGACAAGATCATGATCACGTCATCATAAAAAATCAGTATTATCTCCGTAACGAAATGTCTCATCATTTGCAAATTTGGTCAGATCTTGATGCAGGAGATATCTCGTTGAAATAATTGGGAGGTTTAATGTGTAATTAGGTTTGAGTTTTATCATTATGTTTAACGTGATTAATTTCACTGAAGTTTTCATAATACACCTATTTTAAAATTATATCAAATTTTATTTTAATGTATATTTTATTTCATATTAATTTTATTTTATATTAATTTTATTTTATATTAATTTTATTTATATTAATTTTATATAATTATTTTATATTAATATTATTTATTTTATTTTTAGCTTTACTTGTAACCTTTCATTAATTCCCCTCTGATTTATTACATTATTGATCTCGTTAAATACAGATAGCAAAAATATTGGCACTGACATCACGAAATCCTCTACAAAATGAAATAAAGTATACGCCAAAGTAAGACAAATGTAACAGTAACTCTGGATTTCAAGTCACATCCAATCGAAATTTCCCTAAAGGAGTTAGAGGCGCGGTAACCCGGTTGGAAGAATAACGGTTAACCACCGGAGGATTCCAAATTAGAATCCAACAAAACACGGTCGTAATCAAGGGGGATTGTGTACGTTAATTCTGTTGTGGTATCAAATGTCCTCACGTTGTTCTCGTGTGGAAGTTTTTAGGGTGGGGAGCCAGCCTAAATGCAACTTTGTCATCTGAACGTTGTTAAAAATTACGTGGTTTTTCTTTGGATCTTTTCCTTTTTGTTTGATCTCTGACGGTCGCCAATATCGCACTGTGTTTCTCTTCTGCGACGTTAATTGAAATACCTACCTACCTACCATTAGAATTCTGCAGTACAGAGGTCCAAGATGTGCTCTAAGGTCTCTGTTCTTGCGGAAACAAGGCATTTATTGAATTACATGATTTAATCTGTACAAGTAGATCTAAGTGACATTGTGACTTATTCTAGCTATAACAGGAAAATGTTTCAAAATAACACAAAGGATCTCTATTGTCTTAGATGTTCCGGTTAATACTCATGCTAAATAAAGTAGCTGGACTTGGTTGAGCTAATCAACTATCAGCTAACACCACTTTGAAGAATTCGTTCCTTAGAGTATTCATCACCTTGAAGTGATTTGGACAAGATATCTTGTCCATCAATATCCGACCAATTTTGCATGTGTATAGATATCTCGTATTCAATATATTAGCAATTTTGTTTGATTACGAGACCTGGTCAGTTTTGTAAAATGTCCAGATTCCGAGATGAGAATACTTCGAGGAGGTTTTAAAGACAATTTTTTTCGGACAAATTTTCTATAGTGTCTCCATTTCGTCTTCGGTTAAAACCAGCACTTCAAAAGTAGTTTAAATTTCGTAACGGCTATGACAAAATGCAAGTACCAGTGTTCTTTATTATGTTATTTTAAAAATTATTTACCCCAAGTTATGCTGAATTTATATATTTTTAAAAACCTTGTGAAAATTTACCTTGTTGAACACGCTATTTTCTGTTTCTAGAGTTTAAATGTAATTAAAAATATCTTCAAATACATAAATTTGAGATGAATAAATTTATTTGTCGATCTCAAAGTGATACATATAGTAAAATCTCAATATAGAAATGAATTCCACACAGTGATTTTGTACACAGCTTTCAGGCCTGAGGGGCATATCTCTTATAGGTGTTTACGAGCTTCACGGTCCCGTGGTATTCTAGAGGTCTTTTCTTTACCCATTAGTTTTGCTGTCTATAGTGAACACGGGAGTTGCGTTCCCGGGATACCCAAACGATCTTTCTATGCTTTCATCACACTACTCTATACCCCAATCCGACTTTTTTCCCATTTAGAAGTTTTTTGGCGTCGCATTGTGTTCCAATATGCTGAAGAAATACATGTACTTTTTAATAATACATCTATAAGTATTTGGTCCAAGTGCATTCAATATATACTGAATTTCTCATGAAATTTCGGAACATTGGAAAATAAAAAATAGACTAATTTAAGTTATTCTACAGAGGCCATTTAGTAAGCAAGGAACATGTTGGCAACACTGCAGAGTAAATGACGCAACGATCGTAAAAATTACATGTGTTGTTTTTGGCTTGAGGAGAAAGCACGTGCTTTTGCTTCATCGATAGCGTAATTTTTTTAGTAACGACAGTTAGATATGGAGCATGCACCTGTCTCGAGTACTGTGACTGTTGAGAATCAAATATAGTACATTAAGATCGAAACTTTACCTGGCGAAACCCGACAGAAATTCAGTGCTTTAAGTGAAGTTTGCGGTGAATTAACAGTGGACCGTAGTAGTTTCTCGTTGGGCTAATCGTTTTCGTGAAGGTCGTGTAAGCATAAACGACGATCCAAGACCAGGACGGGCGAAAACATCAACAGTTGAACGAAGTATGAGACTTGTGACAGATGTACAGGAAGATCGTCGTGCCACATGTGAGGAAATTTCTGAAGCCACAGGGGTTTCACCTACGTCAGTATTCCGAACTCTGACAGATGATTGGAACAAGAGAAAAATTTCTGCGCAATGGGTCCTTCACTGCATTTTTCAAGAAGAAACGGAACATTACAAAATAAAACAATAGAATAATTAGAGATATCGTGATATAGATCTTGCATGTCAGGGTAAAAACGGTTAAGTCAAAATATGTCTACCTTTCAGAATCTTAAATAGAATATTTCGCTTTTTCTAAATAAATATTTCGAAAGAAAAAGAAGCAATTTATGATTAAAATACTTGTAATTTACATTAATTTAATTCCTTTTCTAAGCATATTATATTAATATTTAAATTAATGATACGATTGGCTCTTTTTTACCAATGAAAAGTCAGACCTAATTCCTTTTACACTAACATGGAATATATAACAAGTGAAAGCACAATTATTCGTCCTTTGATGTGTTTCCAAACGTGGCTAGTAGAATCCCATATGTCATAATAGTACCGAAGCAACTGATTATGAGGGATTTTCTAAAATGGTATATCTTCCATATAGTGAGCCTGTTTTTCCGTTCGTAACCATGCTTCAGAAATTCAATGATACCACGAGATAAAGATGGCTCTTGAGAAAGCAAACACTGTAATGTTTTTTCGTTTTCTTCTGCAGCTTCTACAGCAGAAGATGCATTCCATATTACCATCACTAACAGAAACGAGTGGGCTACAAATAATACAATGCAGTTCATTACAGGGAACCTATATAATTTTGTTTCGTAAACATTTGAAAACGTTGCCCAATAGATCTCATTCATATTATACACTACAATCACAAAAATAGGATATGAAAAAATGTCGTCTATAGTTTTCATTGCAGTGCTTGATCTGTGATGTATTCTACACAAGTACAAATAAGTTTTTTCCAATTGGATTTTTGATCGAGACAAGATTAATCGCGAAGTCTTACATAAAGTTTTACACAAAAAGGCGTAGTATAGGGAATAAATGCACAGAAGTATTTTGGTATCAATCCAGTATATAGATCTTATACAACTAATGAATATTGAAACATGCTTAGGATTCAATTTCAGAACATCGACTACAAACGTTGAATTAGAGACAGTTCCTCGTTCGAAGTCTGCTATTGAGAGAGTTGATAAAATCGTTTCAAGAATCGAAAATGAACTCCAGATAATAGAGTGACAGTACACATATTTTTTCTGTTTTTTAAATTGATACTCATATTCTTTATTTATACTTGCCATGTTTTCGACCAGAGATATTAGCTGTTTGCGAGACTTGAAGATTGAAAAATGCATAGATAACCCTATAAAATATTGGAGTAACATGAGAACCACATTCTTCTTGTTAGGTGAAATAATGATATAAATTAAAAGGTTCAGTGTGAATCCCAAATTCAAAACAACGGTCAGACACAACGAAAAAATCCTCAGTATCTGTAGTGTCCTGGATTGACGAAACGGAAAACCGCCAAATGCGATTGCATGCATTATTTCAAAAATAGGATTCACAGTATCTTTGTGACAACAATTTACACAGAACGTCTCTTCAGCAGATGGAAATGCAATATTTTGTATTCTATCAATTCATTCAATGCATAGTTTTATCTTAATATTTGGTATCCAATCCTGGAGTTATGATGGAACACATTTCATACTGCAGATTGACAAATTCGTATTTTCATCTAAGTGATCCTTGAAGATCTCCGAAAGCATTACTTTCCTTTGTACCAGGCAGTGTGTTCAATATGACTACTCAAAATTGAATATGCGCAATTATGAATTTGCATGGTTTGGTTGCTAAAGGAGAAATCGCCAAGAAACAATAGCTACGATTATAACTAATGTGACGATAATGATGATAATATTATTATGTGATGCTTGTATATATGCAACTAATATTTTATTACTGAGAAAGAATGTACATTTATACACAATGGATAAGGCACTATTTTCTTTCTACCTATGTATGCGATTGGTGACATTACGCAGTTTGATAGATTGTGTTTCATATAATAAATTTTAAATTAACTCTACATTTACAGCATGTGGACGAACATTTTCTTTGAGTTTGGGAAAGATTGAAAATATGAGTCATTTTAATATATATTTCCTAGACGCGTGTTTAATGGAACAACTATATCCGCCTTTAAACCTTGAAAGTAACATGTGTAACATAAAAAAAATTTACCGCAGATATTTTGCACATAAAAGAAAAATGCGTAGTTACAGAAGCAAAGAGATTGATTTACAGAAAATCAATACGAAACAATGTCCGTTCGAGATTAATCGAAATGTTTCCGATTTTATTTTATTAAACACGATAATTAATTTTTTTGGAATGTAAGAAAGTCTTCTATAGTGGAAGATAGAATACAAAATCAAAAGTATTATTCTGCTCGCTACTCTTTTAGCATATGCATATTGAAATTTGGTGTAGAATGGATGTGTTATACCTGATTCTCTTTCATTTTGTCAGATTTATTCCATTCAACATGTCACTGTCTGCGTTTAATACTTAAAAATTCATTCGAGTTCTAAATGTAAGAAAGATTTAAATCATTTGAAAGTATATTGTTATTTTTTACTTGTATGACATCCTTGATATTTATTTGTCAATGATTACCTTACTGCAATAATAAATTTATACTTCCAGTATTTATTGTTTACATTAGTATTAAAAGTACCTAATACATTGCATATAAAGATTTTTAATTTAAATAATATCCCATAGCTGTTGGGTATAATTTCAAAAGTTATTTTCCGACATTTATAAATGGTAATAAAGTAGGTATTTTAATTAACTTTGCACTGGTGCAAAACACAAGGGGCTATCGGGGACGGTTCGGGATGAAACACGAAGGTGAGGTTACGAGGCTAACACGTAATTTTGAACAACGGTCAGATGACGAGTTCACACCTGTGCTGGGATCCCATTCTTAAAACTTCCACACCATGCCAACGTGATTACATTTGGGGTCACGATGAATTCAACATGCAACAACCGCTTTTGTACACGACGGTATCTGATTGGTTTCCTGTAGTCTCTGCCATTTGAAAATTTTCCGTGTGTCTTCAGGAAAAACGTTTTAGTGTTCCAGAACATATATTTTATAGATTTTTCTTCCGTGCCTTGTTCTTTTTAAGTAAAATAAATAATATTTTTCATCTGATATAGGAAAAGTAGTTCCTATGATGAGTGAGTCAAAACTTGATTCCAGTCCACATTTGCGAAGTGGGTCGCGGTAGCCCGGTTGGAAGAGGCACGGATTAGCAGTCTGAGGGTTGCGAGATCGAATCCAACCAAAGATAGTCGAGTACAAGGGAGGCTGGTGAATGTTAAATCTGTCGTGGCTTCCAATATTCTCATGTTGGTGTGGCAATTTCGAGATTGGGGTGCCAACTCAGGTGTGACCTTTTTATCTGAAATTTGGTTCAAAATTGCTTGGCATTGTCATCGATCCTACATTTCGGATTTGATTCCTAATCGTCGCCAATAGCCATTTGTTTTGCTCCAGTGCTACATTAATTAAAATACTACCCATCATCTATGAACAATCCATAAATGTGTGTACTGTGATACAAAAGTGGCGGTTTTATATGATGAAAACTCCAAAGAGAACCGATATTTATATTTATATATTTATAGGCGGTATCATATTATTAAAAGACGACAGGGAAGCTAGCCGACTTTTATAATTATATATTTATAAGGTAATTTTATAATTATAGCATAAATTACTTGTGAATTTAAATACGTGTAACAGTCGATTGTTAATTTAACCCTCCTGGGGGTTGTCTCGTCGAGGTATCCCGTTATAAGCAAAACTGACCAGATCCTAATTGTCGAGATACTTTGTCTTAAGAACAAGACTGACCAGGTGTTGATCATGTCATCATAGAAAATCAGTATTATCTGGATAACGAAATGTCTCGTTATATGCAAAACTGACCAGATCCTAATTGTCGAGATACTTTGTCTTAAGAACAAGACTGACCAGGTGTTGATCATGTCATCATAGAAAATCAGTATTATCTGGATAACGAAATGTCTCGTTATATGCAAAAATGACCAGATCCTAACTGTCGAGATACTTTGTCTTAAGAACAAGACTGACCAGGTGTTGATGATGTCATCATAGAAAATCAGTATTATCTGGATAACGAAATGTCTCGTTATATGCAAAACTGACCAGATCCTAATTGTCGAGATACTTTGTCTTAAGAAGAAGACTGCCCAGGTGTTGATGATGTCATCATAGAAAATCAGTATTATCTGGATAACGAAATGTCTCGTTATATGCAAAATTCGTCAGATCTTGATGGAGGTGATATCTCGTCGAAATCAATTGGAGGGTCAATGTGTAATCATGCTTTAGTTTTCATATTTATCGTGATTAATTCCACTGAGAATTGCATAATACAGCTATTTTAAAATTATAACAAATTTTGAGTAAATTTTATTTTTAGCTTCACATGTACCCTTTTGTTAGTTCCCATCTCATTCATTACATCATTGATCCCGTTAAAATAAACACATCTGGGGTATATATACATCTATTTTAAAATTATGGCAAATCTCGAGAATATTTTATTTTTAGCTTCACTTGTATTATTTTGTTATTCCCTATCTGATTTATTACATCATTGATCCCGTTAAATACACAACTCTGTGGTATACACAACTCTGTGGTATACACAACTCTGTGGTATACACAACTCTGTGGTGACAGATAGAAAAAATTTTGGCACTAACATCACGAAATCCTCTACAAAATGAAACAAAGTATACGCCAAAGTAAGACAAATGTAACAGTAACTCTGGATTTCAAGTCGCATAATCCAATCGAAATTTCCCTAAAGGAGTTGGGGCGCGGTAATCCGGTTGAAACCACCGGAGGTTTCCGAATTGTAATCCAACACAAGACGGTCGTATTCAGGGGGATTGTTCACGTTAATTCTGTTGTGGCATCAAATGTCCTCATGGTGTTCTGGTGTGGAAGTTTACAGAGTGGGGAGCCAGCCTAAATGCAACCTCGTCATCTGACCTTGGTTAAAAATTACGTGGTTTTTCTTTGGACCTTTTCCATCGGGTTTGATCCCTGACGGTCGCCAATAACCCACTGTGTTTCTCCTCTGCGACGTTAATTGAAATACCTACCTACCTACCATTAGAATTCTGTAGTAAAGAAGGCAAGATGTGCTCCAAGGTCTCTGTTCTTACGGAAACAAGGCATTTATTGAATTACAAGATTTAATCTGTACAAATAGGTCTAAGTGACAATTGGACTTATTCTAGCTATAACAGGAAAATGTTTCAAAATAACACAAAGGATCTCCATAGCCACTACAGAAGATGTTCCGGTTAATACTCATGCTAAATAAAGTAGCTGGACTTGGTTGAGCTAATCAACTATCAATTAACACAACTTGGAAGAATTCGTCCCTTAGAGTATTCATCACCTTGAAGTGATTTGGACGTGATATCTTGTCCATCAAGATCAGACCAATTTTGCATATGTAGAGATATCTCGTAGTCAATATATTTGCAATTTTGTATGATTACGAGACCTTGTCAGTTTTGCTAATGTCGAGATTCCTCGATGAGAGTGCTTCGTGGAGGTTTTAAAGATAATTTTTTTCGGACAAATTTTCTATAGTGTCTCCATTTCGTCATCGGTTAAAACCAGCACTTCAAAAGCAGTTTAGATTTCGTAACAGCTCTGACAAAATGCAAGTGGCAGTGTTCTTTATTATATTACTTTAAAAATTATTTACCAAACGTTATGCTGAATTTATATACTTAAAAAACCTTGTGAAAATTTACCTTGTTGAACACGCTATTTTCTGTTTCTAGATTTTAAAAGGAAAATAAAATGTTTTTCAACGCATAAATTAGAGATGAATAAATTTATTTGTCGATCTCAAAGTGATACATCAACATTTTAAATGAAAATATTGTAAATGTAATGGTTTTTGTGCTACAAAATATACTCTAGGATAGAATTCTTAAATGCTACATTCACAGTAAAATCTAAATATAGAAATGAATTCCATACAATAATTTTGCACACAGATTTCAAGCCTGAGGGGCACATCTCCTTTAGGTGTTTACGGGCTTCATGGTCCCATGGTATTCTAGTGGTGTTTTTGTACCCATTGGTTTTGCTGTCTTCAATAAACACGGGAGTTGCGTTCCCGGGATACCCAAACGATTTTTCTATGCTTTCATCACATTACTCTGTACCCCAATCCGTCTTTTTTCTCATTCACAAGATTTTTTGTAGTCGCATTATGTTATGCACAACTTTGGCAAATAAGGTGCTTGCACCATAAAACCCCAAAACATCTAATATGCTGACGCAATATATGTACTTTTTAATAATACATCTATTTCAAATGTATTTGGTCCAAGTGCATTTAATATATGCTGCATTTCTCAAGAAATTTCTCAACATTGGAAAATAAAAAAAATAGAATAATTTAAGATATTCTACGAAGGCCATTTTGTAAGCAATGCACATGTTGGCAACACTGCAGAGTGAATGACGCAACGATCGTGAAAATTACATGAGTTGTTCTTGGCTTGAGAAAGAAGCACGTGCTTTTCTTTCATGGATAGCGTAATTTTTTTAGTAACGCCAGTTAGAAATATAGCCAGCACCAGTCTCAAGTACTGTGACTGTTGAGGATCAAAGATCGTACATTAAGATCGAACTTTACGTGGCGAAGCCCGACAGAAATTCACAGCGCCTTAAGTGGTTTGCGGTGAATTAACAGTGAACCGTAGTCGTTTCTCGTTGGCCTAATCGTTTTCGTGAAGGTCGCGTAAGCATAAACGACGACCCAAAACAAGGACGGCCGAAAACACCAACAGTTGAACGAAGTGTGAAACTTCTGACAAATTTACTGGAAGAAGATCGTCGTGCGATAAGTGAGGAAATTTCTGAAGTCACAGGGATTTCACCAACATCAGTATTCCGAACACTGACAGATGATTTGAACAAGATAATTTTTGCGCGATGGGTCCCTCACGGCTTGAGTGCTGAACAGAAACAGAAACGCTTGGACATTGCGACCTTGCTGAAACGAAGATTTGACGTTGAAGGTCAAGCATTTTTGTATCGAATTGACTCTATTGATAAAACATGGGTTAGAGACTTTGAGCCGGAATAAATCACAGTCAAATGAGTGTAGATGTCATAGCTCCACTCAAACAAAAAATTTCGACGAACTCAATCGAAGGTGAAACAAATGAAGATCTTCACTTACGATCAGCACGAAATCATTTTGATACACAGAGTTCCATGTGGACTATGTAACACTGCCGAATATTATCGTGAATTCATTCAAAAGCTGAATAGAAAAATGCACAATACCGAACTCAGTTTCTCCAGGCTGGGCCATTCATTCTCCATGACAACCATCACCCACAAATCGCCAATGTCGTAAATGAAAAACTACGCGCGTATACGGTTGGGAAGTTTTACTCATGCACACTACAGTCCGGACATGAGTTCATCAGACATTCACTGATTCCCAAAGTTCAAAAAACCAAGGCGTGGACTTTTTTTTCCTTCTCTCGAAGAGCTTTCGGCCACTGTTATCCTAGCCATTAGCCAGATGAACATTGATGGTGTATTAGATGGAATAGTAAAGCTTCCCAGACATTGGGACACGGTCAATTGCGAAGCAGGGAGACTATATTGAAGGATTTTAAATTGACAGTGTAAAAAATAAACATATAAGTACACAAAACATTTGTGTGCCTTATTTATGAAATGACCCTCGTCAGACAAATCCTGCATGTCAGTGTGAAAATGCGTTAAGTTAAATTATGTCTACCTTTTCAGAATCTTAAATAAAATATTCCGCTTTTTCTAACAAATATTCCGGAAGAAAAGAAGCGGGTCATGATTAAAATAATTATAATTTAGATTATTTTAATTCATTTTTAAGAATTTTACATTAATGTTTAAATTAGTGATAATATTGGCTCCTTTTTACCCTTGAAAAGTCAGACCGACTTTCTTTTACACTAACATGGAAGATACAGCAAGTGAAAGCACAATTATTCGTCCTTTGATGTGTTTCCAAACGTGGCCAATAGAATCCCATATGTCACAGTAGTACCGAAGCAACTGATTATGAGAGATTTTCTAATAGGGTATATCTTCCACAAAGTGAGCCTGTTTTTCCGTTTGTAACCATGCTTCAGAAATTGAATGATACCACTAGATAAAGATGGCTCTTGAGAAAGGAAACACTGCAATGGATCTTCGGTTTCTTCTGCTGCTTCTACAGCACAAGATGCATTCCATATGACCATCACTAACAGAAACGAGTTGACTACAAATAATATACTGCATCTTATTACAAGGAACCTATCTATTTTTGTTTCATAAAAAAATGAAAACATTGCCCAATAAATCCCCATCATATTATCCACTACAATCACAAAAATAGGATATGAAAATATGTCATCCATAGTTGTCATTGCAATGCTTGCGCGATGATGTATTCTACATAAGTACAAGTAATTTTATTCCAAATGGATTTTCGATCGAGACAAGATAAATCGAAAAGACTTACATAATGTTTTACACAACAAGGCGTAGTACAAGGAATAAATGGACAGAAGTATTTTGGTATCTATCCAGTATATATATATCATACAACTAATAAAAATTGAAACTTGCTTTGGATTCAATTTCAGAACATCGACTACAAACGTTGAATTAGAGGCAGTTCCTTGTTCGAATTTTCCTCTTGAGAGAGTTGATAATAGCGTTTCAATAATCGAGAATGAAATCCAGATTATCGAGTTAAAGTACACATATCTTTCCTGTTTTTTAAATTGATACTCATATTCTTTATTTATACTTGCCATGTTTCCGACCAGAGACATCATCTTTTTTCGAGACTTGAAGATTGAAAAATGCATGGATAACGCTATAACGTATAGGAGTAACAGAAGAACCCCATTCTTGCCAGGTGAAATAACGATATAAATTAAAAGGTTCAGTGAGTATCCCAAATCCAAAACAATAGTCAAACACAACGAAAGTCTCCTTAGTATCTGTAGTGTCCTGGATTGACGAAAGGGAAAACCGCCGACTCCGATTGCATGCATTATTTCAAAAAGAGAATTCACAGTTTCATGTAGGCAACAATTGACACAGAACGTCTCTTCAGCAGATGGAAATGCAATGTTTTTTATTCTTTCAGTTCATTCGATGCATAGTTTAATCTTAATATTTGGTATCCAATCCTGGAGAGTTATGATGAAACACATTTCATACTGCAGATTGACAAATGCGTATTTCCATTTAAGTGTTGCTTGAAGTTCTCCGAAATTATTCCTTTCCCTTGTACCAGGCAGAGAATTCAGTATGGCTACTCAAAATTGAATATGCGTAATTATGAATTTGCATGGTTTGGTTGCGATAGGAGAAATCACCAAGAAACAATAGCTACTATTATAACTAATGTGACGATAATGATGATAATATGATTATGTGATGCTTGTATAAATGCAACTAATATTTTATGACTGAGAAAGAATATATATTTTATACAAAATGGATGGGGCTCTATTTTCTTTGAACCAATGTAGATGATTGGTGACATTGCACAGTTTGAAAGATTATGTTTCATATAATAAAATATTTTCAGCATATGCACGAACATTTTCTTTGAGTTTGGGAAAGAATGAAAGTATGAGTCATTTGAATAAATATTTCCTAGTCGCGTGTTTAATGGAACAACTATATCCACTTTTAGACCTTGAAAGTAACATGTGTAACATAAAGAAATATTACCGAATATATTTTGTACATAAAAGAAATATGCGTAGTTACAAAAGCAAAGATTTATATTCACAGAAAATTAACAAGAAACAATGTCCGTTCCAGATTCATCGAAATGTTTCGAGTATATATCCCGATTTTATTTTATTAGACAGGATAATTTTTTTTGAATGTAAGAAAATCTTTTGAAATAACTTGTATATTGGAAGTTAAAATACAAAATCAAAAGTATTATTCTGCACGCTATTTTTTTAGCATATACATATTTATATTTGGTGTAAATTTGATGTTTTATTTCCGATTATCTTTTTTTTGTCATATTTATTCCATTCAACAATGCACTGTCTACATATAATACCTAAAAACACGAATTATAAATTTAACAAAGATTTAAACTATTTGAAAGTATATTGTTATTTATTACTTGTATGCCATCATTGATATTTATTTCCCAATGATTACCTTATTGCAATAATAAATTTATACTTCCAGTATTCATTGCTGATATCATTATTAAAATTGCATAACAGCTTGTATATAACGCTTTTTAATTTAAATAATATCCCTTAGCTGTGGGAAATAATTTTTAAATTGGTTTTCCGACATTAACAAATGGTAGGTATTTTAATTAACTTTGCACTGGAGCAACACAAAGGGTTATTGGTGACGGTTCGGAATCAAATCCGTAGTGGAAGATACGAGGAAACATCCACGTAATTTTGTACAACTGCCAGATGACGAGTTCACACCTTAGCTGGCATCCCACTCTTAAAATTTCCTCACCATTCCAAAGCGATTACATTTGGGGTCTCGACAAATTTAACATGCACCAGCCTTTGTATACCGTGGTCTCTGCTTGGTTTCGAACTCGAAACCCTCCAGTAGCTAATTCCTTACTCTTCCAATCGGAATACCTTGGGACCCTATTAACAAACGGATTTATTCTCTATTCATGTATTCTCTGTTATTACAGATTTTTTTGGATATCTTCAGGAAAAACATTTTGGTGTTCCAGAAGAAACATATATTTTCTGGATTTTTCTTTGGTGCCTTGTTTCCCTTATGTGGAAATAAATAATATTTTTCATCTAATGATATATGAAAAGTACTTCCCATGTTGAGTGAGCTAAAACTGGATTGCAGATCCCATTTGCGAAGATTGTCGCTGTATCGCGGTTGGAAGAGGAATGGATTAGCAGTCGGAGGGTTGAGAGTTCGAATCCAACCAAAAATTGTCGATTACAAGGGAGGCCGGTTAAATCGGCCGAGGCTTCCAATGTTCTCATGTTGTCGTGGTGTGGAATTTTCGTGAGTGGGGTGCCATCTCATGTGTATAACTTTATTATCTGACTTGGTTCAAAATTGTTTGGTACTGTCCTCGATCTTACATTTCAGATTTATTCCCTGCTTGTGTCCAATAGACAGTAGTTTTGCTCCAGTGCTCCAGTTGTTAATTAAAATACTACCCACCATCTACGAACAATCCTTATATGTGTGTACGGTGGTACACCAGAGGCAGTCTGATATGAAGAAAACTCCTCAGGGAAGCGAGCCGACTTTTTATATTTATACATTTATACTGTCATTTTATAATTATAGCAGAAATTGCTTGTGAATTTAATTGATGGTTGTTTCAGTTGATGGTTAAGTTAACCCTTCTGCGGGTTGTCTCGAAATGGTATCTCGTCATTAGCAAAACTGACCAGTTCCTGATGGTCGAGATACTTTATGTTGAGAAGAAAACTGACCAGGGGTTGATCATGCCATCATAAAAAATCAGTATTATCTGGGTAACGAAATGTCTCGTTATCTGCAAAATTCGTCAGATCTTGATGGAGGAGATACCTCGTCGAAATAACTTGGAGGGTCAATGTGTAATTATGCTTTCGTTTTCATATTTATAGTGATTAATTGCACTGAAAATTGCATAATACAGCTATTTTAAATTTATAACAAATTTTGAGTAAATTTTATTTTTAGCTTCACATGTACCCTTTTGTTAGTTCCCATCTCATTCATTACATCATTGATCCCGTTAAAATAATAAACATATCTGGGGTATATATGCTGACGGATAGGAAAAACATTAGCACTAACATCACGAAATCCTCTACAAAATGAATTAAAGTATACGTCAAAGAAAGACAAATGTAACAGTAACACTGGGTTTCAAGTCGCATAATCCAATCGAAATTTCCCTAAAGGAATTGGGGGCGCGGTAACCCGGTTGGAATAATAACATGTTGGGTTCAGAGTTCGAATCCTATCATTAGAATTCTGCAGTACAGAAGGCCAAGATTTGCTCCAAGGTCTCTGTTCTTACGGAAACAAGGCATTTATTGAATTACAAGATTTAATCTGTACAAGTAGGTCTAAGTGACAATGTGGCCTATTCTAGCTATAACAGGAAAATGTTTCAAAATAATACAAAGGATCTCCATAGCCGTTACAGAAGATGTTCCGGTTAATACTCATGATAAATAAAGTACCTAGACTTGGTTGAGCTAATCAGATATCAACTAACACCACTTGGAAGAATTCGTCCCTTAGAGTATTCAACAATTTGAAGTGATTTGGACGAGATATCTTGTCCATTAAGATTTGACCAATTTTGCATATGTAGAGATATCTCGTAGTCAATATATTAGCAATTTTGTACGATTACGAGACCTTATCAGTTTTGCTTATATCGAGATTCCTCGATGAGAATGCTTCGAGGAGGTATTAAAGACAATATTTTTTCGGACAAATTTTCATAGTGTCTCCATTTAATCTTTGGTTAAAACCAGTACTTCAAAAGAAGTTTAGATTTGGTAACGGTTCTGACAAAATGCAAGTGGCAGTGTTCTTTATTATATTACTTTAAAAATTATTTACCCCATGTTATGAAGAAATACTTTTAAAATACTTGTGAAAATTTACCTTTCTGAACATGCTATTTTCTGTTTCTAGAGTGGAAAAGGAATGTAAAATATCTGCCAACGCCTAAAATTGAGATGAATAAATTTATTTGTCGATCTCAAAGTGATACATCAATATTTTAAATGAAAATTTGGTAAAATTTATAGTTTTTTTGCTAAAAAAGATTCCCTATGATACGATTCTTAAATGCTACATTCACAGTAAAATCTAAACATAGAAATGAATTCCATACAAAGATTTTGCATATATATTTCAGCCCTCAGGGACACATCTCCTTTAGGTGGTTACGTACATCAAGGTCCCATGGTATTTTAGTGGTTTTTTCTTTCTCATTGGTTTTGCTATATTTAGTAAAATAGGAGATAAATTCCCGGGAAACACAAACAAAATATTTCTCTGCTTTCATCACACTAATCTGTACCCCATTTCCTCTTTTTTCCCGTTCACGACATTTTTTGCCGCCGCATTGTTTTCTTCACAACTTTGCCAAATAAGGTTCTTGCGCCGTAAAACCCCGAAACAACCAATATGCTTACTCAATTATATGTACTTTTAACAATACAATATCTACTTTCAAAGGTAATTGGTCGAAGTACATTTAATGTTGGCTGCATTTCTTAAGAAAAATCCGAACATTGGAAAATAAAAAAAAATGAATATTGAAAGATATTCAATGATGGTCATATCGTAAGTAATGCACCGGTTGGCAATACTGAAGAGTGGATGACGCAACGATCGTGAAAATTACACCAGTTGTAGTTCAATTCTTGAGGAAGAAGCACGTGTTTTTGATAATTAGAAAGCGTGATTTTTTTAGTAACGCGATAGAAATGTAGCCTGCACCAATCTCGGGTACCATCACTGTTGAGGATCAAATATCGTACATTAAGATCGAAACTTTACGTGGCAAATTCGCGACAGAAATTCAGTGCTTTCTGTGAAGTTTGCGGTGAATTAACAGTGAACCGTAGTAGTTTCTCGTTGGGCTAATCGTTTTCCTGAAGGTCGTGTAAGCATAAACGACGACCCAAGACCAGGACGGCCGAAAACACCAACAGATGAACGAAGTGTGAAACTTGTGACAGATGTACTGGAAGAAGATCGTCGTGCGACATGTGAAGAAATTTCTGAAGTCACAGGCATTTCGCCAACGTCTGTATTCCGAACTCAGACAGATGATTTGAACAAGAGAAAAATTTCTGCGTGATGGGTCTCTCACTGCATGAGTGCTGAACAGAAGCAGAAACGCGTGGACATTGCGACCTTGCTGAAACGAAGATTTGACGTTGAAGGTCAAGAATTCTTTTGTCTCATTGACGTTACTGATGAAACGTGAGTTAGAGACTTTGAGCCGGAGTTGAAATCACAGTCCAACGAGTGGAGAGGTCAAAGTTCCCCACGACCTAAAAATTTCAACGAGCTCAATCATAGGTGAAACAAATTATCATCTTTACTTACGATCACCATTGAATCATCATGACAGACAGAGTTCCATTTGGACAATGTAACACAGCAGTGTATTATCGTGAATTCATTCAAAAACTGAATACAAATATGCACAAAACACGAACTCAGTTTCTCGAGGCTGGTCCACTCATTCTCCATGATAACGCTCACCCGCACATCGAAGATATCTTAAATGAAAAGCTGCGCGAATACGGATGGGAAGTGTTACCTCATGCACACTACAATCCGGACATGACTCCATCAGACTTTCACTGATTCCCAAAGTTGTAAAAACCTATGCGTGGACGTTGTTTTCCTTCTCTGGAAGATCTTTCGGCGGCGGTTATCCTAGCCATTCGCCAGATGGACATAGATGGTGTTTTAGATTGAATAGTAAAGCTTCCCAGACGTTGGGACTTGGTCAATACGAAGCAGGGAGACTACTGAAGTATAATAAATATACAGTATAAAAGATTAAACATATAAGTAAAAAAAATTTGCCTGCCTTTTTTCTGAAATGACCATCGTAAGAGAGATCTTGCATGTCAGGGCAAAATGGGTTAAGTCAAATTACGTCTACTTTGCAGAATTTTAAATAGAATATTTCGCTTTTTCTAACAATTATTCCGAAAGAAAAAGAAGCAAGTCAGGATTAAATATTTGTAATTTAGATTAATTAAATTCCTTTGATGCATATTATATTAATGTTTAAATTAATCATACGATTGGTTCCTTTTTACCCACGAAAAGTCAAACCTAATTCCACTTACACTAACATATAATATACAGCAAGTGAAAGCACGATTATTCGTCCTTTGATGTGTTTCCAAACGTGGCTAATAGAATCCCATATGTCACAATAGTACCGTAGCAACTGATTATGAGAGATTTTCTAAAAGGGTATATCTTCCACAAAGTAAGCATGTTTTTCCGTTCGTAACTATGCTTTAGAAATTGAATGATGCCACGGGATAAAGATGGCTTTTGAGAAAGAAAACACTGTAAAATTTGTTCGCTTTCTTCTGCTGCTTCTACAGCAGAAGATGCATTCCATATAATCATCACTAACAGAAACGAGTTGACTACAAATAATATACTGCATCGTATCGAAACGAACCTGTCTATTTTTGTTTCAGTACAAATTATACACATAGCCCAATAAATCTCCAGCATATTATGAACTACAATCACAAAAATCGGATATGAAAAAATGTCATCCATTGTTTTTATTGCAGTGCTTGTGCTCTGATGTATTCTACACATGTACATGTAACTTTCTTCCAGTTGGATTTTTGATTGAGACAGGATTAATCGAAAAGACTTACATAACGTATTACACAAGAAGCCGTAGTATAGAGAAAAAATGTTCAAAAGTAGCTTGGAATCTATCCAGTATATAAATCTGATACAACTAATAAAAATTGAAAATTGCTTTGGATTCAACATGAGAACATCGACTAAAAACTTTGAATTAGAGATAGTTCCTTGATCGATTTCTGCTATTGAGAAATTTGATAATATCATTTGGGGAATCGAGAATAAAATCCAGATAATAGAGTGACAGTACACATATCGTTCCTGTTTGTGAAATTGATACTCGGATTCAGTGGTGATTCTTGCCATGTTTTTGACGAGAGATATTAGCTGTTTGCGAGACATGAAAATTGAAATATGCATAGATAACAATATAACATATTGGAGTAACATAAGCAACCGATTCTTCTTGTGAGGTGAAATAACAATAAAAATTAAAAGGTGCAGTGCGAATCCCAAACTCATAACAATCGTCAAACACAACGAAGTTGTCCTCAGTATCTGTAGTGTCCTGGATTGACGAAAGGGAAAACCGCCAACACCGATTGCATGCATTATTTCAAAAATAGGTTTAACACTATCTATGTAGATAACAATTGACACAGAACGTCTCTTCAGCAGATTAAAATGCAATAATTTTTATTCTTTCAATTCATTCAATGCAGAGTTTTATCTTAACATTTGGTATCCAATACTGGAGTCACGATGGAGCACATTTCATATTGCAGATTCACAAATTTCTATTTCCGCTTAAGTGATCCTTGACTTCTCCGACAACAGTATTTTACCTTGTACCAGGCAGTGCCTTAAATATGGCTACTCAAAATTGAAGATTAATTTAATTCCTTTTTTTAAGCATATTATATTAATTTTTAAATTAATGATACGATTGGCACCTTTTTAGCCATGAAAATTCAGAATTAATTCCTTTTACACTAGCATGGAAGATACAGCAAGTGAAAGCACAATTATTCGTCCTTTGATGTGTTTCCAAACGTAGCTAATAGTATCCCATATGTCACAATAGTACCGTAGCAACTGATTATGAGAGATTTTCTAATAGGGTACATCTTCCACAATGTGAGCCTGTTTTTCCGTTCATAACCATGCTGGAAAAATTGAATAATACCACCAGAAAAAGATGGCTCTTGCGAAAGCAAACACTGCAAGGTTTCTTCGGTTTCTTTTGATGCTTCTACAGCAGAAGATGCATTCCATATTATCATCACTAAGAGAAACGAGTTAATTACAAATAATATAATGCAGGTTATTACAAGGGACCTATATTGTTTTGTTTCGTAAATATATGAAAATGTAGCCCAATAGATCTCCGTCATATTATACACTACAATCACAAGAATAGGATATGAAAAAATGTCATCCATAGTTTTCATTGCAGTGCTTGAGATGTGATGTATTCTACACAAGTACAAGAAACTTTGTTCCAATTGGATTTTTGATCGAGACAAGATTAATTGTGAAGTCTTACATAAAGTTTTACACAAAAAGGCGTAGTATAGGGAATAAATGCACTGAAGTATTTTGGTATCTATCCAGTATATAGATCTTGTACCACCAAGAAAAATTGAAACTTGCTTTGGATTCAATTTCAGAATATCGACTATAAACGTTGAATTAGACACAGTTCCTTGTTCGAATTCTGCTACTGAGAGAGTTGATAACATCGTTTCAAGAATCAAGAATGAACTACAGATAATAGAGTGACAGTACACATATCTTTCTTGTTTATGAAATTGATTATCGGATTCAGTGCTGATTCTTGTCATGTTTTCGACCAGAGACATTAGCTGTTTGCGAGACTTGAAAATAGAAAAATGCATAGATAATGCTATAACATATTGGAGTAACATAAGAACCATATTCTTCTTGTCAGGTGAAATAACGATATAAAATAAAAGGTTCAGTACGAATCCGAAATTCAAAACAGCGGTCAAACACAACGAAAGTGTCCTAAGTTTCTGTAGTGTCCTGGTTTGGCGAAACGGAAAACCGCCAACTCCGATAGCATGCATTATGAGAAAAATAGGATTCACAGTACCACAATTGTAGACAACAATTGACACAGAACGTCTCTTCAGCAGATGGAAGTGCAATATTTTTTATTCTTTCAATTCATTCAATGCATAATTTTATCTTAATATTTGTTATAAAAACCTGGAATTATGGCACACATTTCTACTGCAGATTGACAAATTCGTATTTCCTTTTAAGTGTTCCTTAAAGTTCTCCGAAAGCATTACTTTCTTTTGTACCAGGCAGTAAGTTCAATATCGGTACTCAAAATTGAATATGCATAAATATGAATTTGCAAGGTTTGGTTGCTATAGAAAATCACGAAGAAACAATATCTATGATTATGACTAACGTAATGTGATGCTTGTATATCTGCAACTCCTGTTATATTATTTAGAAAGAACGTACATTTTATGCAAAAAGGATAGGGCACTATTTTCTTTCAATCTATGTAGATGATTGGTGACATTACGCAGTTTGATAGATTATGTTTCATGGAATAAATTTTGCATTAGCTCTACTCTTATAGCCTACGCACGAACATTTTTGTCAATTTTTAAGGTTGAAAGTATGAGTTATTTAGATTAATGTTTCTCAGACGCGTGTTTAATGGGACAACGATACCTAATTATAATACCTTGAAAATGACATGTGTAACATAATGAAATTTACTGCATATATTTTGCACATAAAAAATATCCCTGGTTAGACGTCAAGAGATCGTTTAGTGAAAGTCACCAAGAATCAATGTCCGTTTCAGATTAATAGAAATGTTTCGAGTATCTTTCGAGGTCCTATTTTATTAAACATGATAATTTATTTTTTTGGAATTTACGAAAGTCTTTTGAAATACCTTGTATATTCGAAGATAAAAGACAAAATTAAAAGTATTATTCTGCACGCTACTATTTTAGCATATGTATATTTAAATTTGGTGTAGGTTGAATGTGTTATTCCTGAATCTCTTTCTTTTGTCAGATTTATTCCATTCAATGTGGTATTGTCTACATTTAATGTTTAAAAATACGAGTATTAAATTTAACAAAGATTTAAATCATTTGAAGGTATATTGTAATTTATTACTTTTATGCCATCGTTGATATTTATTTGTCACTGATTATCTTATTGCTATAATAATTGATACTTACATTCATTTCTGATATCAGAAAAGTGCATAACCTCTTGAGTATAAAACTTTTAAGGAAAATAATATCCCTTAGCTGTTGGGAATAATTTGTAAATAGGTTTTCCGACATTAACAAATGTTAGGTAAGTCGGTATTTTAATTAACTTTGCACTGGAGCAACACAAAGGGCTATTGGCGTCGGTTTGGGATCAAACCCGAAGGAGAAGATCAGAGGATATCACCACTTTATTTTGAACAACGTTCAGATGACGAGTTCACACCTGAGCTGGAATTCCACTCGTAAAACTTCCTCACCATTCCAAAATTATTACATTTGGGTCACAACAAATCTAACATGCACCAGCCGCCTTTGTACACGGTGGTCTCTGTATGGTTTGGAACTCGAAACCTTCCAGTAGCTAATTCGTTACTCTTCCAATGGAATACCGTGGGCCCCTATTATCAAATGGAATTATTATCTATTCTTGTATTCTCTAATATTAAAGAATTTTTTGGATGTCTTCAGGAAAAACATTTTGTTCTTCCAGAAGAAACATATTTTTTCTGGATTTTTCTTTGGTGTCTTGTTTCTTTTATGTCAAAATGAAATATATTTTTCATCTAATGATATAAGAAAAATTGTTCGTATGACGAGTAAAGAAAAATTATATTCCAGTCCCCATTTTCCGACAGGGTAGCGGTAGCCATGTTGGAAAAGTAACGGATTATCAACCGAAGAGTTGTGAGTTCGAATCCTATCAAAGACTGTCGAGTACACGGGAGGCTGATGCACATTAAATCTGTCGTGGCTTCCAATGTTTTCTCGTTGGCGTAGTGTGGAAGTTCCGGGATTGGGGTGCCAGTTCAGGTGTGACCTTTTTATCTTATCGTGTTTCGATATTGCTTGGTATTGTCCTTGATCTTATCTTTTGTATTTGTTCAGGATCGTCGCCAATAGCCCGTTGTTTTGCTCCACATCAACGTTAATTAAAATACTACCTACCATGTACGAACATTCAATAAAAGCGTGTATGGTGGTATACCAGATGCGGTCTGTGATATGAAAAGAACACGACACGGTTGTGAGCCGACTTTTTATAATTATAGCATAAATTGCTTGTGATTTAGAAATATGTGTTTCAGTTAATGGTTAACTTAACCTTCCTGGGAGTTGTCTCCACGAGGTATCTTGCTATATGCAAATCTGTCCAGATCTTGATGGCCGATATATCTTGTCTTAAGAAGAAAACTGACCAGGTCTTGATCACGTCATCATAAAAATCAGTATTATCTGGGTAACGATATGTCTCGTCATTTGTAAATTTGGTCAGATCTTGATGGAGGAGATACCTCATCGAAATAACTTGGAGGGTCAATTTGTAATTATATGCTTTCGTTTTCATATTTATAGTGATAAATTGCACTGAAAATTGCATAATACAGCTATTTAAATATTATAACAAATTTCGAGTATATTTTATTTTTATCTTCACTTGTACACTTTCGTTAATTCCTATCTGATTTCTTACACCATTGAACCCTTTAAATACACCACTCTGAGGTATATGCTGGGACGGATAGCAAAAGAAAGCACTAACATCACGAAATTCTCTACAAAGTGGATCAAAGTATACGTCAAAGAAAGACAAATGTAATAAGGGCGATGGTGCATGTTAATTCTCTCGTGGCCTCAAATGATCTCATGTTGGCTTGGTGTGGAAGTTTGCAGAGTGGGGAGCCAGCCCAAATATGACTCCTCGTCTGACCGTGGTTAAAAATTACGTGGTTTTGTCTATGGATCTTGAACTTCGGGTTTGATCCCTGACCGTCACGAATAGTCCATTGCTTTGCACCTGTGCGACGTTAATTAAAATACCTACCAACCTACCATTAGAATTCTGCAGTACAGAAGACCAAGATGTGCTCCAAGGTCTCTGTCCTTACGGAAACAAGGCGCTTATTGAATTACAAGATGGAATCTGTACAAGGTCTAAGTGGAAATGTGAATTATACTAGCTTTAACAGGAAAATGTTTCAAAATAGCACAAAGGATCTCCCTAGTAATACAGATGTTCCGGTTAAAACTCATGCTAAATAAAGTAGCTGGACTTGGTTGAGCTAATCAACAATCAACTAGGACCACTTGGAAGAATTCGCCATTCATCACTTGTATTAACCTTCAAGTGATTTGGACGAGATATCTTGTCCATCAAGAGCTGAACAATTTAGAGATATATCGTAGTCAATGTATTGGAAATTTTTTTATCATGATGAGACCTTGTCAATTTTGCTAATGTCGAGATACCTCGTCAAGATAACCTCCGATTGGGGTTAAAACATAATTTTTTTAAAACAAACCTTTCTTTAGTGTCTCCATTTCCTCTTCAGTTAAAGCCAGGATTTCAAAAGAAGTTTACATTTGGTAACGGCTCTGACAAAATGCAAGGTGCGGTGTTCTTTATTGTATTACTTTAAAAATTATTTACCTCAAGTTATGCTGAATTTATATATTTTTAAAAAGTTGTGAAAATTTACCTTGTGGAACACGCCATTTTCTGTTTCTAGAGTGGAAAAGGAATTTAAAATATCTTCAACACATAAATTTGCGATGGATAAATTTATTTGTCGATCTCAAAGTGATACACATCAACATTTTAAATGAAAATCTTGTAAAATGTATTTATTTTGTTCTATAAAAGATTCTCTATGATACGATTATTAAATGCTACATTCACAGTAAAATCTAAAGATAGAAATGAATTCCAAACAATGATTTTGCATACATATTTCAGCCCTCAGGGACACATTTCCTTTAGGTGTTTACGGGCTTCACGGTCCCATGGTATTCTAGTGGTCTTTCTTTTCCCATTGGTTTTGCTATCTTTAGTATACACGGCAGTTTCATTTCTGGGAAACCCAAACGAGCTTTCTCTTTTTTCATCGCACTACTCTGTACCCCAATCCCTCTTTTATCCCGTTCACGACCTTTTTTTTCGTCGCATTCTGTTCTGCACAACTTTGCCAAATAAGGTGCTTGCGCCATAAAACCCCGAAATATCCAATATGCGTAGTCAATATATATACATTCTAAAATACAATATCTACTTTCAAAAGTAAATGGTCCAAGCACATTTAATGTGCGCTGCATTTCTGAAGACATATCGGAACTTTGGAATATAAAAAAATAGAATAATTAAACATATTCTACGAGGGTCATTTCGTAAGCAATGCACATGTTGGCAACAGTGCAGAGTGAATGAAGCAACGATCGTGGAAATTACATCAGTTGTAGTTCAAGTCTTGAGGAAGAAGCACATGTTTTTGATTAATCGATAGCGTTATTTTTTAGTAACGGGAGTTAGAAATGGAGCCTGCACCAATCTCGGGTAGTGTGACTGTTTATGATCAAATATCATACATTAAGATCGAAACTTTACGTGGCGAAACCCGAAAGAAATTCAGTGCTTTAAGTGAAGTTTGCGGTGAATTAACAGTGAACCGTAGTTGTTTCTCGGTGGGCTAATCGTTTTCGTGAAGGTCGTGTAAGCATAAACGACGACCTAAGTCCAGAACGGCCGAAAACATCAACAGTTGAACGAAGTGTGAAATTGTGACAGATGTACTGGAAGATCATCGTTCGACATGCGAGGAAATTTCTGAAGCCAAAGGAATTTCACCAACGTCCGTATTCCGAATTCTGAGAGGTGATTTGAACAAGAGAAAAATTTCTGCGCGATGGGTCCCTCACTGCTTGATTGCTGAACAGAAGCAGAAACGCCTGGACATCGCGACCTTGCTGAAACGAAGATTTGACGTTGAAGGTCAAGCATTCTTATGTCAAATTGGCGCTATTGATGAAACGTGGGTTAGAGACTTTGAGCCGAGGTTGAAATCAGTCCAACGAGTGGAGAGGTCAAAGTTTCCCACGACCAAAAATATTTCGACGAGCTCAATCAAAAGTGAAACAAATGATAATCATTACTTATGATCACCCCGGAATCATTTTGACAGAGTTCCATGAGGACAATGTAATACAACAGTGTTTCATCGTGAATTCATTCAAAAACTGAACAGAAAAATTAACAAAATTCGACCTCAGTTGCTCGAGGCTGGGCCACTCATTCTCCATGACAACGCTCACCCGCACATCGCCAATGTCGTAAATGGAAAGCTGCGTGAATACGGTTGGGAAATGTTACCTAATGCACACTACAGTTTGCACAGGATTCCACCAGACTTACACTTATTCGGAAAGTTGAAAAAAATCATGCGTGTACGTTGTTTCCTTCTCTGGAATAATTTTCGGCCCCGTTATCCTAGTTGTTCACCAGATGAAAAGAGATGGTTTATTAGTAGGAATAGTAGAGCTTCCCAGAGACACATTGGGACACGGTCAATGCGAAGCAGGGAGAAGTATTGTAAATTGACAGTATCAAAAAAGAAACATGTAAGTAAACAAAAAATTGTGTGCATTATTTATGAAATGACCATCGTCAGACAGATCTTGAATGTCAGGGCAAAATGGTTTAAGCAAAAATATGTCTACTTTTCAAAATCTTAAATAGAATAGTTCGCTTTTTCTAAAAAATATTCCGCAAGAAAAAGAAGAAAGTCATGATTAAAATAATTGTAATTTAGATTAATTTAATTGCTTTTTTTAAACATATTATATTAATTTTTCATTTAATGATACGATTGGCTCCTTTATACCCATAAAAAGTCAGACCAAATTCCTTTTACACTAACATGGAAGATAAGGCAAGTGAAAGTACAATTATTCGTTCTTTGATGTGTTTCCAAACGTGGCTAATAGAATACCATATGTCACAATAGTACCGTAGCAACTGATTATGAGAGATTTTCTAATAGGGTACATCTTCCACAATGTTTTTCCGTTCGTAACCATGCTTCAGAAATTCAATGATGCCACGAGATAAAGATGGCTCTTGAGAACGAAAACACTTTAATGTTTCTCCGGTTTCTTCTGCTGCTTCTACAGCAGAAGATGCATTCCATATTACCATCACCAACAGAAACGAGTGGACTACAAATAATGTACTGCATCTTATTACAAGGAACCTATGTATTTTTGTTTCATTACAAATTGAATGCAATACCAAATAAATCGCCATCATATTATCCACTACAATCACAAAAATAGGATATGAAAAAATGTTATCCATAGTTTTCATTGCAATGCTTGAGCTCTGATGTATTCTACACATGTACATGTAACTTTCTTCCAATTGGATTTTTGATTGAGACAAGATTAATCGAAAAGACTTACATAACCTTTTACACAAGAATCCGTAGTATAGAGAAAAAATACACTGAAGTATTTTGGTATCTATCCAGTATATAAATCTGATACTACTAATAAAAATTGAAAATTGCTTTGGATTCAATTTGAGAACATCGATTAAAAACGTTGAATTAGAGACAGTCGCTCATTCGAATTCTGCTAGTGAGAGAGTTGATAATATAATTTGGGGAATCGAGAATAAAATCCAGATAATAGAGTGGCAGTACACGTATCTTTCCTGTTTTTTAAATTGATACTCGGATTCAGTGGTGATTCTTGCCATGTTTTTGACGAGACATTTGCTGTTTTCGAGACTTGAAGACTGAAATATGCATAGACGACAATATAACATATTGGAGTAACATAATAAACCGATTCTTCTTGTGATGTGAAATAACAATAAAAATTAAAAGGTTCATTGCGAATCCCAAATTCAAGACAGTGGTCAAACACAACGAAAGTGTCCTCACTATCTTTAGCGTCCTGGATTAACGAAAGGGAAAACCACCAACACCGATAGCATGCATTATTTCAAAAATAGAATTGACAGTTCCTATGTAGACAACAATTGACACAGAACGTCTCTTCAGCATAAGGAAATGCAATAATTTCTTTCAATTCATTCAATGCATAGTTTAATCTAAAAATTTGGTATCCAATACTGGAGTCATGATGGAACACATTTGATACTGCAGATTGGCAAATTCGTATTTCCCTTTACGATCCTTGACGTTCTCCGATAAAAGTACTTTCCCTTGTATCAGGCAGTGAGTTCAATATGGCTACTCAAAATTGAATAAGCGTTATTATGAATTTGCATATTTTGGTTGCTAAAGAAACAAATTACGCAGTTTAAAAGATTACGTTTCATAGAATAAATTTTAAATTAGCTCTACATTTACAGCATCTGAACGAACCTTTTCTTTGAGTTTGAAAAAGATTGAAAGTATGAGTCATTTTAATAAATTAAACAAACATTTAAACAAACATGTTTAACATAAAGAAAATTTACCGCATATATTTTGCACGCAAAGCAAATATGCGTAGTTACAGACGCATTCATGAGTTTGATTTACAGAAAATCAATAAGGAAAAATGTCCGTTCCAGATTAATCGAAATGTTTTGAGTATGTTTCCTGATTTCATTTTGTTAAACAGGACGTTTAATTTATTTTAATATAAGCAAGTATTTTGAAATAACTGGTATAGTGGAAGATAGAATACAAAATCAAAAGTATTATTCTGCACGCTACTGTTGCTATGAATACCGCTATTAACAAATGGAATTATTCTCTATTCTTGTAAAGTTTGGAGAGTGGGGTGCCAGCTCAGGTGTTGCCTCGTCATCTGACCATGGTTCAAAATTACGTGGTGTTGTCCTCGGATCTTTCCCTTTGGGATTGATCCCGGACCGTCACCAATAGCCCGTTGTGTTGCTCCAGTGTGACGTTAATTGAAATACCCCCCACCCTATTCTTGTATTATCTGGTATTTCAAAATTTTCCATATATCTTCAGGAAAAAACTTTTGGTCTTACAGAAGGAACGTATAATGATATAGGAAAAGTAGTTCCTATGAAAAGCAGGGCAAAACTAGATTCCATTCCCCATTTTCGAACAGGGTAGCAGAAGTCCTGTTGGAAGAGTAACAGATTAGCAACCGAAGTGTTGCGGGTTCAAATCCAATCAAAGACCGTCGAGGTAAAAAGGAGGCTAACTCAGGTATGACCTTTTTATATGACCGTAGTTCAAAATTGCTTGGTATTGTCCTTGATCTTACATCTTGGATTTGTTCCCCGATCACCGCCAATAGCCCGTTGTTTTGCTCCAGTGTTCCGTTAATTAAAATACTACCCACCCTCTACGAACAATCCATAAAAGCGTGTTCGGTGCTTTATCAGAGGAGGTCTCATATTAAGAAAACTCGACAGGGAAGCGAGCCAACTTTTTATAATTATATATTTATAGATATTTTATAATTATAGCATAAATTTCTTGTGAATTTGAAACACGTATTTCAGTTGATGGTTAATTTAACCCTCCTGGGGTTGTCTCGACGTGGTATCTCGTTATTAGAAAATCTGACCGGATCTTGATGTCCGAGATATCGTCTTAAGAAGAATACTGACCAGGTCCTGATCAGTTCATTGTAAAAAATCAGTATTATCTGAGTAACGAAATGTCTCATCATTTGAAATTTGGTCAGATCTTGATGGAGGAGATATCTCGTCGAAATAACTTGGAGGGTCAATTAGTAATTATGCTTTCGTTTTTATATTTATCGTGATTAATTCTCCTGAAAATTGCATAATACAGCTATTTTAAAAATATAACAAATTTCGTGTATATTTCATTTTTAGCTTCACTTGTAAACATTTGTTAATTACTATCTGATTTATTACACCATTGATCCCCTTAATTACACCCCTCTGGGGTATATTTATGGTGACGGATAGCAAAAACATTGGCACTAACATCAAGAAATCCTCTACAAAATGAATCAAAATATACTAATGTAACAGTAACACTGAATTTCAAGTCGCATAATTCAATTGAAATTTCACTAAAGGAGTTGTGAACGGTAACCCGGTAGGAAGACTAACGTTTAACAACCGGAGGGTTCCGAGTTCGAATCCAACCAAAGACGGTCGTATACAAGGGGGATGGTGCACGTTAATTTTCTTGTGGCATGAAATGTCATCACGTTGTTGTGGTTGGATATTTGCAGAGGGGGAACCAGCACAAATATGACCTGACCGTTGTTAAAAATTACGTGGTTTTGTCGTTGGTCCTTTAACTTCGGATTGATTCTTGATCGTCACCAATAGCCCATTGTTTCTTTCCTGTGCGACTTTAATTAAAATACCTGCCAACCTACCATTAGAATTGTGCAGTACAGATGACCAAGATGTGCTCCTAGGTCTTTTTTCTTACGGAAACAAGGCACTTATTGAATTACGAGGTGGAATCTGTACAAGTAGGTTTAAGTGACAATGTGACTTATTCTAGCTATTACAGGAAAATGTTTAAAATAACACAGGATCTCCATAGCCCCTACAGTTGTTCCGGTTAATACTCGTGCTAATTAAATTTGCTGGACTTGGTTGAGCTAATCAACTAACTTCATTTAGAAAAATTAGCCACTTAGTATATTCATCACTTGTATTAAACTTGAGATGCTTTGTACGAGATATCTCGTCCATCAAGTTCTGAACAATTTTGCATATGTAGAGATATCTCAAAGTCAATATATTGGCAATTTGTATGATGACTAGACCTTGTCAGTTTTGCTTATGTCGAGATACCTCGTCGAGAAAACCTCGAGGAGGTTAAAAACACAAATTTTTATCAGACAAACTTTTCTATAGTGCCTCCATTTCGTCTTCAGTTAAAACCATTTCACAAGAAGTTTAGATTTGGTAACGGCTCTGACAAAATGCAAGTGGCAGTGTTCTTTATTACATTACTTTAAAAATTATTTACCCCAAGTTATGCTGAATTTATAAATTTTTAAAAACCTTGTGAAAATTTAACTTGTGGAACACGCTATTTTCTGTTTCTAGATTTTAAAAGGAATTTAAAATATTTTCAAACACATGAATTTAAGATGGATAAATTGATTTGCCGATCTCAATGATACATGAATACTTTAAATTGAAATCATTTGAAAGTTTATTGTTTTGGTGCTACACTAAAGAATTCTTATGTTACGATTCTTAAATGCTACATTCACAGTAAAATCTAAACATAGAACATACATACAATGATTTTCATACATATTTTAGCCCTCTGTTGCATATCTCCTTTAGGTGTTTACGGACTCCACGGTCCCAATGAATTCTAGTGTTCTTTTCTTTTCCCATTGGTTGTGCTCTCTTTAGTAAACACGGGAATTGCGTTCCCGCGATCTTTCTATGCTTTCATCACATGTACCCCAATCCCTCTTTTTCCTGTTCACGAAATGTTTTGTCGTCGCATTCTGTTCTGCACAACTTTGCCAAATAATGTGCTGCGCCATAAAATCCCGAAACATCCAATATGCTTAATCATTATATATGTACTTTTTAACACTACAATATCTACTTTAAAAAGCAATTTGTCCAAGTACATTTAATGTATGCTGCATTTCTCAAGAAATATCGGAACATTGCAAAATAAAAAATAGAACAATTAAAGATATTCTACGAGGGTCATTTCGTAAATAGTGCAGAGTTAGCAACACTGCAGAATGAATGGCGCAACGATAGTGAAAATTATATCAGTTGTAGTTCAAGGCTTGAGGTAGAAGCACGTGTTTTTGATTAATCGATAGCCTTATTTTTTTAGTAACGCGAGTTAGAAATGGAACCTGCACCAGTCTCGGGTACTGTGACTGTTGAGGATCAAAGATTGTACATTAAAATCGAAATTTTACGTGGCAAAACCCGACAGAAATTCATAGTGGTTAAAGTGAAGTTTGCGGTGAATTAACAGTGAACCGTAGTTGTTTCTCGTTGGGCTCATCGCTTTCGTGAAGGTCGTGTAAACATAAACGACGACCCAAGACCTGGACGGCCGAAAACAAAAATAGTTGAACGAAGAGGGAAACTTGTGACAGATGAACTGGAAGAAGATCGTCGTGCAGCATGTGAGGAAATTCCTGAAGCCACAGGGATTTCACCAACGTCAGTATTCCGAATTCTGAGAGATGATTTGAACAAGAGAAAGATTTCTGCGCGATGGTTCCCTCACTGCTTGAGTGCTGAACAGAAGCAGAAACGCCTGGACATCGCGACCTTGCTGAAACCAAGATTTGTCCTTGAAGGTCAAGCATTCTTGGTTCGAATTGACGCTATTAATGAAACGTGGGTTAGAGACTTTGAGCCAGAGTTGAAATCTCAGTCCAAAGAGTGGAGAGGTCATAGTTCCCCACGACCAAAAAATTTCGACGAGCTCAATCAAAAGTGAAAAAAATGATGATCTTTACTTACGATTACCACGGAATCATTTGACAGACAGAATTCCATGTGAACAATGTAACACAGCAGAATATTATCGGAATTCATTCAAAAACTGAACTGAAAAATGCAAAAATCCGAACGCAGTTTCTTGAGACTGGGTCACTCATTCTTCATGACAACGATCACCCTCATATCACCAATGTCGTAAAAGAAAAGCTGCGCGAAAACGGTTAGGAAATTTTAAATTATTCAAACTACACTTCGGACATGAGTCCTCCAGACTTTCACTGATTCTCAAAGTTTAAAAACTTATAAGTGGAGGTTGTTTTTCTTCTCTTCAAGAGCTTGCGACCGTCTTTATCCTAGCCATTCGCCAAATGAACATAGATGGTGCATTAAATGGTATATTAAAGCTTCCCAGCCGTTGGGACACGGTCAATACTAAGCGGGAAGACTATATTAAAGGATTGATTGTAAATAGAGAGTGTAAAAAATTAATATATAGTAAACAAAAAATATGTGTGCCTCATTTATAAAATGACTTTCGCAAGACAGATCTTGCATGGTCAGGGCAAAATGGGGTAATGCAAAATTTGTCTACATTTCAGAATCTTAAATAGAATATTTCGTTTACTCTAACAATTATTCCGGGAGAAAAAGAAGCAAGTCATGATTAAAATATTTATAATTTAGATTAATTTAATTCCTTTTTTAAGCATATTATATTAATGTTTAAATTAATGATACCATTGTCTTCTTTTTAGCCATGAAAAGTCAGAATTAATTTTTTTACACTTACATGCAAGTTACAGCACGTGAAAGCACAATTATTCGTCCCTTGATGTGTTTCCAAATGTGGTTAATAGAATCCCATACGTTACAATAGTTCCGAAGCAACTGATTATGAGAGATTTTCTAAAAGGGTATATCTTCCACAAAGTGAGCTTTTTTTTCCGTTCGTAACCATGCTTCAGAAATTCAATGATACGACGAGATAAAGATGGCACTTGAGAAAGAAAACACTGTAATGATTTTTCTGTTTGTTCTGCTTCTACAGCAGAAGATGCAATCCATATTACCATCAGTAACGGAAACGTGTTGACTACAAATAATATAATGCATCTATATATATAAAATAGGATGTGTGTATGTGTGTGTATGTATGTGTGTACATTATCTATACAATTCTACACCGTTTGACCAATCCACACCAAATTTGGTACACTTATACTTTAGAACACTGCGGTCAGCATAGGCTAACTCTTAACCCCGTTCTATTGACCCTGGGGGCTAAAAACTATTCGAAATCGCAATAGAAATAACATTGAGCATAGATTGATTGCTTTAGGCAGCGATGGTTGCTTTACCACTGTTGATCGAAAAACAATTTTTTCCGAAACAAATTAAATTACAGTATTTATGTCTGAACTGACTTTTTAGTTCTTCCCATGATGTAAATAAATTATAGATATTTTATTGATGAAGGGGGAAAGAATATTTTAAAATATTTATGCTTGCAAGGAAATTCAAGGAAAGGTTTTCAGGAGTTCAAGGATTATTTTCAAGGAAAGTTGGTGTATATTTCGACCAACTTTCCTTAAATAATTTATTGAATACGCAATGATTTGTAGAATTCTGTTTCACGAGGCTTTTTAGGTAAGGCGTGTAACTTATTTTAAAATGTCCGGAATAGTTACATGTGAATCCTCCGTTGAAAGCAGTGATTTCTTTCTGAAAAATTCTGTAAAATCGACCTTCTGCTTTATGAAAAAATTTTATCTATTCAGTTTAATTTGTCTACACCGATTATATTTATTTCTAAACCAAGCACCGTTATTCCGAAAAGCACAAACGAAAAACTCATTGATCATAAAAGCGTAATTTTGCTACTCGGTATCTGGCAGCACCAGAATTAATGTTTACCTTTTTTATAAAACTTTGTAGAACTTTCTAGAAAGTTGGGGAAACGGAAACTTCCTTGGACTCATGGTGGAGAACATTCCAGCACCCACTCGATTCTTAGCTGGTCGTATTTAAAGGAAGCTAACTCGGTAAGTCTTCCAGTTTATCATCTTTCAGTGAATCTGGCAGTTTTATTTCGCTCTTTTGATTGTATAAGTGTTTCCTACTTCATTCGACAGTGATAGTGTACATTTTGGATTTATATTTCTAAACGGATGTAAGTACTACATAATTTTAAATTCGTTTTTTCGTTAATTTTAGCTTTTTATTGTATTCTATAATAGATTTCATTGCTCAGTGAGAGTGTGCCTTTTGCTTAATTTTTTAAATACGTTTAATGGGATCAGAATTAATGCTTTTTCTACACCAGAATAAAAGTTTATTTTTAGCATGATTTAGAATTCTGTGTTCGAGTATTTTGATTGACAGCTTTTAAGTAAGGCATTAATATTTTTTATTTGTGTTAAAAGTTTGATATATAATCCTAAACTGATGTAAGTACTTCACAATTTTAAATTTGTTTTACCATTCGGTTTATATTAGCTTTTTATTGTATTCTATAATAGATTACATTGTTCAGTGAGTGTGCCTTTTGCTTATTTTATGAAATAACTTTTTAATGTATTCTATAATAGATTTCACTGCTCAGTGAGAGTGTGCCTTTTGCTAATTTTATGAAATAGCTTTTCTTTGTATTCTATAATAGATTTTATTGCTCAGTGAGAGTGTGCCTTTTGCTTATTTTATGAAATAGCATTTTTGTATTCTTTTACAGATTTCTTTGCTGTAGCAATGCCTCCAAGGAAGCGGAAGGCGATCGGCCAAGTGCAATCAACGGCTAAGATGATGAAAGATGAGCGTAGACAAGAAACTTCCGAGGAGAGGAATAGAAGACTTGCGATTGCGAGAGAGAGAGCTACTACATCTAGAGCAACAGAGACGGCACAGCAGCGTGAGACCCGACTACAGGATAAGAGAGATAGAGCTACTACATCTAGAGCAACAGAGACGGCACAGCAGCGTGAGGCCCGACTACAGGATATGAAAGAGACAGCTACTACATCTAGAGCAACAGAGATGGCACAGCAGCGTGAGACCCGACTACAGGATAAGAGAGATAGAGTTACTACATCTAGAGCAACAGAGACGGCGCAGCAGCGTGAGGCCCGACTACAGGATAAGAGAGATAGAGCCAAACGATCACGCAATTCCGAACCATTTTAGCTTAGCATTGGAAGGATTTCACTACGATTCACATAAAGACTACTCGATGCATGCAAGTGTTACGATCGGGAAAATGGAAATGGTTTGTACTTACTGTCAAGCCAAAAAGTTTAAATCAGAGTCTACTGGTATTTGCTGCAAAAATGGAAAAGTTCAACTCTGCCAACTGGAACCACCACCACAAGACCTTTTGACTTACACATCAGGAGATACGTCAGAGTCGAAGCATTTTCTTAGTAACATCAGAAAATACAACTCATGTTTCCAAATGACATCATTCGGCGCCACATCAGTTGTTGGACAGCCCGGATTTCCGTCAAAATTCAAGGTGCAAGGGCAGGTTTACCATAGAGCGGGATCGTTGCTTCCGCTGCCAGATCAACCACCAAAATTTCTACAACTATATTTTATTCAAAACGAACAAATAGAAACTGATCAGAGGTGCGCCTACATCTCGGGAACAATACGTCAGATTGTGTTGAACTTACAGAGGATGTTTCATGAGCACAATAATCTTATTAAAACGTTTGAAACAGCATTGGAACGTATGCCAACAGATGAATATAAAGTAGTCATAAGAGCAGACCGAAGACCAGCAGGCGAACACGAGCGGCGCTTTAACTCTCCTCAAGCAGATGAAGTCGCGGTGGTTATATCAGAAGATGAGTTTCATCAACGGGATATCGTTATTCAACGACGAGGTGAATCATTGCAGCGTATTTCGGAAACACATCGATCTTATGATGCTCTGCAGTACCCAGTAATATTCCCCCATGGTGAAGATGGATATCAATTTAATCTGAGGCAGATCAACCCAAGAACAGGTGAAACAACCAGCAAGAAAGTTTCAGCGATGGATTTCTATGCGTACAGATTAATGGTTCGAGATACTGAGCAGAACCACGTATTGAACTGCAGGCAATTGTTTCATCAGTTCATCGTCGATATGTACGCTAAAGTCGAGAGTGAACGTCTCCTTTACATTCGTCTAAATCAACGTAAACAGAGTTGACGAATATATTCACCTGAGAGATGCTGTGGCAAATGACGGGAACGTTGAAAACCTCGGTGCCTTAGTCATACTACCAGCTACATTTACAGGCAGTCCCAGACACATGCACGAATACACACAATATGCTATGACGTACGTGAGGACGTACGGGAGACCAGACTTATTTATCACCTTCACCTGCAATCCCACTTGGACGGAGATCAAGGAGGTTCTTACCAATGGTCAATTACCCAGTGAGCGCCACGACTTGATTGTGAGAGTATTTAAACAGAAGCAGTTGAAACTGATTGACGTTATAACAATGGGCCATGTATTTGGAGTGCCGAGATGCTGGATGTACACGATTGAATGGCAAAAGCGAGGGCTGCCACACTCGCACAATTTGATCTGGTTAGCGGACAAAATTCAGCCCACTCAAATCGATGACGTTATATCTGCCGAGTTGCCAGACCCGGAACAAGATCCCGAACTTTTTGCAGTGGTAACGGAAAACATGATCCACGGACCGTGTGGAAATCTCAATCCCATCTCTCCGTGTATGAAGGACGGAAAGTGTACCAAGAAATACCCTAGAAAATTGATTAAAGAGACACAAACCGGAAATGACGGCTATCCCCCTGTACAGACGGCGGGCTCCGGAAGATGGAGGGTTCACGGCGAAACTAACGATACGCAACAAGACGGAAATAGAAATCGACAATAGGTGGGTTGTGACTTTTCGCCGCTGCTGTCAAAAATGTTTCGGGCACACATCAACGTGGAGTACTGCAACAGTGTGAAATCGATTAAATATGTGGTCAAGTATGTCAACAAAGGTAGTGATATGGCTGTTTTCGGTATCAGCGACGAGAGATCGAACGATGAAGTGACGCGGTATCAGTTGGGAAGATACCTCAGCAGTAACGAGGCAGTTTGGCGAATACTTGGTTTTTCGATTCACGAAAGACACCCTACTGTTGTTCACCTCAGCGTCCATTTAGAAAATGGCCAGAGAGTTTATTTCACAACAGAGAGCCCCTAGAGTGATTGATCAGCCACCAAACACGACTTTGACGGCATTCTTTCAACTGTGTCAGCAGGATCCTTTTGCGAGGACTTTGTTGTATCCTGAGATACCTCGATATTACACGTGGAATGCATCGAGGAAAATTTTTTGTAGAAGGAAAATTGGCCAGCCCGTCCCTGGACATGATGCAGTCGCGAGTGACGCCTTGGGTCGAGTGTACACTGTTCACCCAAACAACGCCGAATGCTATTTCCTTAGGATATTTCTTCACTCGGTACGAGGACCTAGATCTTTCGCAGAGATGAGAACGGTAAACGACGAAGTATGACAGACATTTAGAGAGGCCTGTCAGAAGTTGGGTTTGCTGGAAGGAGACCAGCACTGGGATGACACGTTGCGAGAAGCCGAATTGATCTCCCTACCAGAGCAAATCAGAAACCTGTTTGCTATAATATTGACTACATGCAGTCCATCGAATCCAAACACTTTATGGGAAAATTATAAGGAGGCCCTGAGTGAGTACATACTCGCCAAAGTCCGGAGGGAAACCCCGACATTAGAAATCGCGTTTGGTCCGGACATTTTCAAGGAGGCATTGGTTATTCTTGAGGACAAATGTGTGGTCATGACAAATAAAACATTACTGCAATTGGGCCTGCCTGCACCATTAAGAGATCGATGAGACGTACTTCGCGCGGATTACGTGCGAGAAACGAACTACGACGTCGAAGAGCTGAGTGCATACGTCGCGGACAAGAAGCCACTTCTGAATCGAGATCAGAAAAACGCATACCAAATTATCATGGATCAGGCAGCAAAACAACAAGGTGCTATCATTTTTTTCGATGCTTCTGGGGGCACAGGGAAAACATTCTTGATTAATATAATACTGGCCGAAATCAGGACTCGGGGAGAAGTTGCTCTTGCCATCGCCTCTTCGGGAATTGCGGCGACGTTAATGGAAGGAGGGAGGACGGCCCATTCTGCACTTAAGTTGCCACTTGACATCGCCAGGCAGGAAAATCCTACCTGCAACATAAGAAAGGCAAGTGGTCGGGCGCAGGTGCTCGAGACTTGCAAATTAATCGTGTGGGACGATTGCACCATTGCTCACAAGAAAGCTCTCGACGCCCTCGACGTCACTCTGAGAGATCTGAGAGGAAACGACAACCTGATGGGAGGAGCTCTGGTACTCCTCTGAGGAGACTTACGTCAAACTCTGCCCGTCATCCCGAAGTCGACGCCGGCCGATGAAATCCACGCATGTTTGAAACATTCGTTTTTGTGGAGACATGTGCGAAAGATAACTTTGAAGCAGAACATGAGAGTACATCTGGGGGATGAGAGTGCTCAAATTTTCTCAGACAAACTCCTGGAGATCGGAGAAGGCAGATTGGCAGTCGAGTCTTCTGGCAAGATTAAATTCCCATTCGATTTTTGTAATCTGGTGTCGTCCGTCGCAGAGCTGATAGATGCAGTCTATCCGTCTGTTTCCCAAAACTATCACGATTTGAACTGGTTGCGAGAGAGGGCCATTTTTTCTGCTAAAAATGAAGACGTCCACGACATAAACAATCAGATACTTTTCATGTTACCAGGCGTGGTCACTGAATACAAGTCCATCGATACCGTAGTAGATGACGATGAGGTCGTCAATTTCCCGCCAGAGTTCCTGAACTCGCTTGATCCGGCTGAATTGCCACCACATCGTCTTTTACTTAAAGTGGGATCTCCGGTTATTTTACTGCGGAACCTCGACCCGCCAAAACTTTGCAACGGCACGAGGCTGTGTGTCAAGAAGCTGCTGGGCAATGTAATGGAAGCGATTATCTTGACAGGAAAGGGAGAGGGTGCAACAGTTTTTATCCCACGGATACCACTCATTCCAACGGATCTCCCTTTCGACTTTAATAGATTGCAGTTTTCAGTGAGACTTGCGTTCTCGATCACGATCAACAAGTCGCAGGGGCAGTCTATCAAGTACTGCGGAGTGGATTTGAGATCGCCGTGTTTCTCCCACGGACAACTTTATGTTGGTTGCTCGAGGGTGGATTCACCCAAGAATTTATTTATTCTTGCTCCCGGAGGTGAAACTAAAAATGTTGTGTATAATCAAGTTTTGTGTTAAATTTATATTGCAGTGAATTTGTAAAATATTTTACTTTATAATGCGTGTACTGTACTTATACTTTTAAAACCTCTGTTAATATAATTACTTTGATTTTACACTATACATTGATTTCATTCCTTTTCCTGTCCAATCGAAGATTGGGATAAATACCCGGGCAAAGCTATGTTGCGGTCGTGTTTGAGCATTACTAAATCTAACTTTTAGTTGATTTAGTTGGTTGTATTTCCTACTTTATATTTGACAGGTGTAATGTGCATTATTGAATTAAAGTTTATTATTTTATTTCTATATTAATTTTATATTTTTACATGAATATTTGATTGATAAAAAAAAGGATATTTAAAATATTTCATTATTCATAATTTACATTTTGTAATGTTACACGAAAAACTTCAACTTATTAATCATAAAAGCGTAATTTTGTTATTTTAGATTTGGGGGAAACCAGAATTAATTTTTATTATTTTATAAATTTTTGTAGAATCCCGTTTTTGTCTATTTGAGTTAACACAGCGAAATGTTGCAGTCATATTTGAGCATTACTAAATTTCATAAATCATTATCGTCTTTATCAATATTTTCAAATATCTTTTTTCGAATTGCTCTGTTTCAGAATACACTCAGGCAGTCGAAATTCGACACTGCGCATCATTCGTTTTTTTTTTAGAATTCTGCATTTTTTCGTCGGAATTTCGTTTCTGTTCGTATTTATGGCTTAATCTTTTACATATTGCAATATATTCAGGAATTAAATGAATATATTTGCGTCCGAAGTATATAGTAGAAGCTATGAAAAAGTTAAAACGCATTTTCCGTACAACTTAAATGATTGCATTTTTCTGTGAAAGAAAAGTGATTATTCTAATTCACTTTTCAAGCAACATTTAACCATTTCAACCCGAGCAACGCCGGGTAATTCAGCTAGTTATAGCATAAATCGCTTGTGAATTTTAAATACTTTTTTCAGTTGATGGTTAATTTCACCCTCCTGGAGGTTCCCTCGACAAGGTATCTCGCTTTGTGCAGATATGACCAGATCTTGAATCCCGAGATATCTTGTATTAAGAAAACTGATCACGTCATCATAAAAAATCAGTATTATCTGCGTAACGAAATGTCTCGTCACTTGCAAAATTGGTCAGATCTTGATGGAGGAGATATCTCGTCGAATATACTTGGAGGGTCAATGTGTAATTATGCTTGCGTTTTCATATTTATCGTGATTAATTCCATTAAATTGCACGATACAGCTATTTAAAATTATGACAAATTTAGAGAATATTTTATTTTTAGCTTCACTTGTACCTTTTCGTCAGTTCCTATCTGATTTATTACATCATTGTCCCCGTTAAATAAATCCCACTGGAGTATATATGTTGACATATAGCAAAATATTGGCACTAACATCTCGAAAAGCTCTACAAAATGAAAAAGGTATATGTCAAAGAAAGACAAATTCAACAGTGACATTGGATTACAAGTCGCATAATACAATCGAAATTTCCCTAATGTTGTTAGGGCCACGGTAGCCCGGTTGGAAGTATAAGGGGTTAACAACCGGAGTATTCCGAGTTCGAATACAACTAAAGACAGTCGTATACAAGGGGGATGTTGCACATTAATTCTTTTGTGGCATCAAATGTCTTCACGTTGTTGTCGTGTGAAAGTTCGGAGAGTGGGGAGTCAGCTCAAGTGTGACCTCGTCATCTGACCGTGATTCAAAATTACCTGGTTTGTCCTAGGAACTTTCACTTCGGGTTTTATCCCTGATCGTCACCAGTAGCCCAGTGATTTGCTCCTGTGCGAGGGTAATTAAAATACCTACCTACCATTATAATAATTCTGGAGTAACGAAGACCAAGATGTGCTCCAAGGTATCTGCTGTTACGGAAATAATGCATTGATTGAATTAGGCATTTGGAATCTGTACAAGTAGGTCTAAGTTACAATGTGGATCATTCTAGCTTTAACAGGAAAATGGTTGAACATAACACAAAGGATCTCCATATCCCCTACGGAAGATGTCCGGGTTAATGTTCATGTTAAATAAAACAACTGGACTCTGTTCAGCGAATCAAATATCGACTAACACCACTTGGAAGAATTCATCCCTTACAATATTCCAGACTTATATTAACCTTCAAATGGTCTGGACGAGATATATCGTCCATCAAGATCTGATCAATTTTGCATATGTACAGATATCTCGTATTCAGGATATTGCCAAATTTTTACTATGACGAAATCATATCAGTTTTGCTAATGTCGAGATGCCTCGTCGAAACCACATCAAGCAGCTTTAAAAACAATTTTTTCGGACAAACTGTCCTTATATTGTCTCCAGTTCGTTCTCGGTTAAAACCAGAATTTCAAAAGTAGTTAGCAATTTTGACGGCTCTGTCAAAGTGTAAGTGGCGGTGTTTTTTATTATATTACTTTAAAACAGTTTACCCAATTGGGCTTAATTACTATTTAAAAAACCTTCTGAAAATTAACCTTGTAAAACACGCTATTTTCTATTTCTAGAGTTAAAAATGAATTTAAAATAATTTCAAACACAAAAATATGAGATGGATAAAAATATTTATAGACTTCAAAGTGATATATCGATATTTAAAATTAAAATCTGGTAAAGTTTATGGTTTTTATGCTACACAAAATATTTCTTTATCTGATTCTTAAAAGCTTTAATCACAGTAAAATATGAAAATATTCCATACAATAAAAATGAATTCCATACAATCATATTGCATACATCATTTCAGCCCACAGGGAACATCTCTAGATTAACGATTCCATGGTGTTCTAGTGGTCGTTTCTTTTCCCATTGATTTTGCTGTCTTTAGTAAACACGGGATTTGGGTTCCCACGAAACCCAAATGATCTTCCTCTGCTTTCATTATACTACCTTGTACCCCAATCCCTCTTTTTCGCGTTAATATATTTTGGCGTCTTATTGTGCTCTTTACATCTAGGCCAAAGAAGGTCCTTGCGCCATAAAAAATAGAAACATTCAATATGCTGACACAATGTATGTAAATTTTGATAATACATCTACTTTCAAAAGTATTTGGTCAAGTATATTTATTGTATTTTGCATTTCGCAAGAAGAAACGGAACATTCCACAATGAAACAATAGAATAATTAAAGACATTGTAATATGGATCTTGCATGTCAGGGCAAAATGAGTTGTCAAAATATGTCTCTTTTCAGAATCTTAAATAGAATATTTCGCTTTTTCTAACAAATATTCCGGAAGAAAAAGGAGCAATTCAGGATTAAAATAATTCTAATTTAGATTAAATTAATTCCTTTTTTAAGCATATTATATTAATGTTTAAATTAATGATACGATTGGCTTCTTTTTACCCATCAAAAGTCAGACTTAATTCCTTTTCACTAACATGGAATATACGGCAAGTGAAAGCATAATTATTCGTCCTTTGATGTGTTTCCAAACGTGGCTAACAGAATACCATATGTCAAAATAGTACCGAAGCAACTGATTATGAGGGATTTTTTAAAAGTGTATATCTTCCACAAAGTGAGCCTGTTTTTCCGTTCGTAACCATGCTTCAGAAATTCAATGATACCTCGAGATAAAGATGGCACTTGAGAAAGAAAACACTGTAATGTTTCTTCGGCTTCTTCTGCTGCTTCTACAGCAGAAGATGCATTCCATATTACCATCACTAATAGAAACGAGTGGACTACAAAGAATATACTGCATCTTATTGCAAGGAACTTATCTATTTTAGTTTCGTAAAAAATTGAAAACATTGCCCAATAAAGCCCCATCATACTATCTACTACAATCACAAATATAGGATATGAAAAAACGTCATCCATAGTTGTCATAGCAATGCTTGAGCGGTGATGTATACTACACAAGTACAGGTAACTTTCTTCCAGTTGGACTTTTGATCGAGACAAGATTAATCGAAAAGACTTACATAACGTTTTGCACAAGAAGCCGTAGTATAGAGAAAAAATGTACAGAAGTATTTTTGTATCAATCCAGTATATAGATCTGATAAAATTAATAAAAATTGAAGATTGCTTTGGATTCAATTTCAGAACATCGACTACAAAGGTTGAATTAGAGACAGTTCCTTGTTCGAATTCTGCTAGTGAGAGAGTTGTTAAAATCGTTTCAGGAATCGAGAATGAAATCCACATAAAAGAGTGGCAGTACACATATCTTTCCTGTTTATGAAATTGATACTCGGATTCATTGGTAATCCTTGCAATATTTTCGACCAGAGATTTTAGCTGTTTGCGAGACTTGAAGATTGAAAAATGCATAGATAACCCTATAACATATTGGAGTAATATAAGAACCACATTCTTCTTGTCGGCTGAAATAACGATATAAATTAAAATGTACAGTGCGAATCCCAAATTCAAAACAATGGTCAAACACAACGAAATTGTCCTCGGTATCTGTAGTGCCTTGGATTGATGAAAGGGAAAACCGCCAACTCCAATTGCATGCATTATTTCAAAATAGGATTCACAGTATCTATGTAGACAACAATTGACACAGAGCGTCTCTTCAGCAGATGGAAATGCAATGTCTTTTTATTCCTTCACTTCATTCGATGCATAGTTTAATCTTAATATTCGGTATCCATTCCTGGAGAGTTATGATGGAACACATTTCATACTGCAGATAGCCAAATTCGTTTTTCCATTTAAGTGTTACTTGAAGTTCTCCGAAAGCATTACTTTCATTTGTACTAGGCAGTGTGTTCAATATGGCGTCTCAAAATTGAATATGCGTAATTATGAATTTGCATGATTTGGTTGCTATAGAAAATCACCAAGAAACAATATCTATGATTCTAACTAACTTAATGTGATGCTTGTATAAATCCAGCTCATATTATAATATTTAGAAAGAACATACATTTTGTAGAAAATAAATTGGTCAATAATTTCTTTTAGCCTATGTAGATGATTTGTGACATTACGTAGTTTGATTGATTATATTTCATGGAAGAAATTTTTTATTATCTCTACATTTATAGGATAATCACGGACATATTTTTTTTTAATTTGGAAAAGATTGAATGTATGAGTGATTTGAATCAAAATTTCCTAGACACGTATTTAATGGAACAACGATATCTACTTTTAATACCTTGGAAATAACATGTGTAAAAAAGACAATTGACTGCATATATTTTGAACATAAAAAAATGCGTGGTTACAGACGCAAAGTGTTCCGTTGACAGAAAATCAACAAGAAACGATGTCCGTTTGTGATTAATCGAAAAGTTTCGCGTACCTTTCCGGTTCGTATTTTATAAAACATGATAATTAATTTTTTTGAAATAAAAGAAAGTTTCTTGAAATAACTGGTATAGTGGAATATATAATACAAAATCCAAAGTATTATTCTGCACGCTACTGTTTCCACATATGCATAAATAAATTCGGTGTATCTTGAATGAATTATACCTGATTCTCTTTACTCCAGATTTATTCCATATAACATGACACTGTTTACATTTGATACCTAAAAATACGAATAATAAATTTAACAAAATTTTAAACCATATATTTGTCACTGATTATATTATTTCTATAATAATTGATAGTTCCAGTATTCATTTCTGACATCAGAAAAGTGCATAACCTCTTGTATATTAAGCTTTTAAGGGGAGTAATATCCCTTTGCTGTTGAGAATAATTTCTAAATTGGTTTTCCGACATTAACAAATGCTATGTAATTATTTTCATTAACTTTTCACTGGAGCAACACAAATAGCTATTGGCGTAGGTTCGGTAAGAAACCGAAAGGGAAGATTCGAGGACACTACCACGTTGTTTTGATCAGTACGGTCAGATGGCCCATCATACTATCTACTACAATCACAAATGTAGGATATGAAAAAATGTCATCCATAGTTGTCATTGCAATGATTGAGCGGTGATGTATTCTACACAAGTAGAGGTAAATTTCTTCAAGTTGAACTTTTGATCTATACAAGATTAATCCAAAAGACTTACATAACGTTTTGCACAAGAAGTCGTATTATAGAGAAAATATGTACAGAAGTGTACAGAAGAAAAATGTACATCCAGTTTATAGATCTGATTAAACTAATGAAAATTGAAGATTGCTTGAATTCAATTTTAGAACGTCAACTAAAAAAGTTGAATTAGAGACAGTTCCTTGTTCAAATTCTGCTATTGCGAGATTTGATAATATCGTTTGAGGAATCGAGAATAAAATCAAGATAATAGAATGACAGTACACATATCTTTCCTGTTTTTGAAATTGATACTCGGATTCAGTGGTGATTCTTGCCATGTTTTTACGAGAGACATTAGGTGTTTGCGAGACTTGAAGATTGAAATATGCATACATAACAATATAACATATTGTAGTAACATAAGAAACCGATTTTTCTTGTGAGGTGAAATAACGATAAAAATTAAAAGGATCAGTACGAATCCCAAATTCATAACCATGGTCATACACAAAGTGTCCTCAGTATCTGCAGTGTCCTGGATTGACGAAAGGGAATACCGCCAACACCGATTGCATGCATTATTTCAAAAATAGGATTCACAGTATCTATGTAGACCACAATTGACACAGAACGTCTCTTCAGCAGATGGAAATGCAATAATTTTTATTGTATCAATTCATTCAATGCATAGTTTAATCTTAGTATTTGGTATCCAATACTGGAGTCATGATGGAACACATTTCATACTGCTGATTGACAAATTCGTATTTCCTTTTAAGTGATCCCGGACGTTCTTCTTAAGCATTACTTTCCCTTATACCAGACAGTGAGTTCAATATGGCTACTCAAAATTGATTATGCGTAATTATATATTTGCATGGTTTGGTTGCTATAGAAAATCACCAAGAAACCATAAAACAATAGCTATTATTATAACTAATGTTATGATAATGTTGATAATATTGCAACGGGGTATCTATTCTGGGCCCGGTGGCAGCCATGAAATAATCCTCGGCTGGGACTTTTTCAGAGCTACTGAAGCCGTGATTGATTGTGGTCGGGAGGAAATCCAACTGAGAGAAATTTTGCCCCAGGATATAGAGCCGAAAAATAAGAACTGTTTTTTATATGCTGATAGTGATTATATCATTCCCGCCAAGTCTACAATTCAGATCTCCGCCGTAAATGAGAATCATGAACCGTGTGAAGTTATGATCACAGGTGTTAATGACCTGGTATTTGAGAAAGAGCTTTGTGTCCCTGCTTCTATTATCGATTTCGGAGAAGGATATGGGAAAATATGGGTAACCAACTACTCCACAAAACCTCAATTGATCCCGAGTGGAATGCGCATAGCCGAAATGACTGACGTTCAAACCAGTAGTACTTGTACATTGGACCTTAAGCCCTCGAATACTGACACACTGCATCGTAACATAGAGCTTACGGAAAAATTTAAAACCCTCATCAATCCGGAGCTTAGCGACTATCAAAAAATGGAGTTATTGGATTTGCTGCTAGAGTTCGAAGACATTTTTGACCTGGGAAACAAGCCTCTACAAACGACGAATACTGTGGAGCACAAAATTGATACCGGAAACAACGCACCGCTCAAACACAGACCCTATCGAGTTTCACTGGCAGAACGACATATCATTCAAAATGAAGTAGATCGTATGACGAATCTTGGAATCGTGCAGCCCTCGGAAAGCCCTTGGTCTTCACCTGTAGTTCTAGTAAAGAAAAAGAATGGTACGTGGCGTTTCTGTGTAGACTACCGTCGCTTAAACAAAATAACAAAAAAAGATGTGTATCCTTTGCCAAGAATTGACGATGCACTGGATAGCCTTTCAGGAGCCAATATTTACTCATCATTGGACATGAAGTCCGGATATTGGCAAATATCTGTTGATGAGAAAGATAGAGAAAAAACAGCTTTTGTAACACCCGACGGCTTATATGAATTTAAGGTCATGCCCTTCGGCCTGTGCAATGCTCCGGCAACTTTTGAAAGGATGATGGACAGCCTGCTAAAGGGACTCAAGTGGAAGATCTGTTTGTGCTACTTGGATGACGTCATTGTATACGCCTGTTCATTTAAAGATCACATTGAACGATTAAGACAAGTTCTGGGATGCATGCGTAATGCCGGACTCACCCTGAATTCGGAAAAATGTCACTTTGGAAAAACGAAACTTACAGTTTTGGGTCACCGGGTTGATAAAGAAGGAATTCACCCCGACCCTGATAAGATAGAAGCCGTTTCGAAATTCCCAGTACCAGAGACAATAACTGACGTTAGAAGTTTCCTGGGACTTTGTTCATTCTATCGTCGCTTTGTGAAGGGATTCTCGGAATTGGCCAGGCCCTTAAATGATCTTTTGAAAAAGGACGCAAAGTTCGAGTGGCATGAAGATCAGCAAATATCTTTTGCCAAGTTAAAACTTGCCCTCACAACCTCACCTGTTCTTGGTCATTTCAAACCAGAAGCGGACACTAGGATCCATACTGATGCCAGCGGATATGGAATCGGAGCTGTTCTTGTACAAGTACAGGAAGGAATGGAGAGACCGATAGCCTATGCATCTCGATCTCTGACAATGGCGGAGAAAAATTATTCGACCACTGAAAGAGAATGCCTTGCTGTCGTGTGGGCCATCAACAAATTTAGACCTTACCTCTTTGGACGACCTCTTACTGTTGTCACGGACCATCATTCTCTTTGCTGGTTGACTAATCTTAAAGACCCTTCGGGAAGATTGGCAAGGTGGTCATTAAAATTACAGGATTGCGATTTTTCGGTGGAATTCAAGAATGGAAGGAAACATAAGGATGCAGATTGCCTGTCAAGAAACCCACTGCCGAACCTGGACACGGATTCTCTTGACGAAATTCCCTGTTTGTTATCTCTAACGTCATTTGAAGCGGAACAAAGAAAAGATCCCAAACGTGCAGCCATAAGAATTACTGTCGCAGAAAAAGGCAATGACAGGAATTTCAGTATAATGGGTGGGATATTGTACAGAAGAAATTACGATCCTATGGGTAAGACTTGGCTTCTGGTAGTTCCTAAAACCATCAGAAAGGATATTCTTCGAACCCTTCATGACGCTCCTACGGCTGGTCATCTGGGATTTGCCAAGACCTACGATAGGGTAAGGCGTAAATTCTACTGGCCTGGATTATATCGTAGTGTTCGGCAGTATGTCTCTCATTGTAATGAATGCCAAAGGAGAAAATCGCCACCCAACCTTCCAGCGGGACAATTACAACCTATAGAACCTTCAACAGTACCATTTCATAAAGTGGGAATAGATTTACTTGGTCGATTTCCCCTGACAAGGGACGGTAATAAGTGGATTCTTGTATGTACTGATTATTTGACGAGATTCGCTATAACCAAAGCCCTCCCGAATGCAGAATCTAAAGAAATAGCTCAGTTTCTAGTCGAAGATGTCATCTTAAAGCATGGTTCACCCAGGAATATGATTAGCGATCGAGGACGATCGTTTCTTTCCCATTTGGTCGCCGAAATTAACGTATTGTGTCGGACAGGGCACCTTCTTACAACAGCCTACCACCCTCAAACCAATGGTTTAACGGAACGATTCAATAAAACACTTGCAGACATGCTCGCTATGTACGTGGACGTGGAGCAAAAGAATTGGGACACGATCATGCCTTTCGTTACGTTCGCCTACAACTCGGCAAAGCAGGAAACAACAGGGTTTAGTCCTTTCTTTTTGGTCCATGGTCGTGATGTTGAAACCCCACTTGACGCAATACTACCGTATGAACATGATAAAGACTCACCTAATGACTATGTCCATGAATTGGTCACCAGAGCTGAAGAAGCAAGACAAATCGCAAAATTCCACATTCAAAGGTCACAAGTTGGTGACAAACAGCGTTACGACGAAAGACATCGATCTGTTAACTATCAACAAAACGATCTAGTATGGGTGTTTACGCCGATCCGAAAAGTGGGCCGATCAGAAAAATTACTAAGGCGCTATTTTGGTCCATATCGTGTTATTAGAAAATTATCTGAAGTTACGTATGAGGTTGAACCATGTGAAACTCAAGGTCGTAGGAAGAATTATAAAGACATTGTACACGTTTTGAGAATGAAACCATACAGAGACCCACAACAACAATTCGAAGAGGATGACGACCTTAGTGAGATGATACCAATAAAACCATCACCTGCTGAGAACCTCCTCCCGACCAAGAATAATTCTGATCCAACAAATAGAAGTGGGCCGATCACACGAAGTCAAGCTAAACGCCATCAGCGAGACGCTGAAATTTCTTAAGGAGGGGGGGTATTTCAATTAACGTCACACTGGAGCAACACAATGGGCTATTGGTGACGGTCCGGGATCAATCCCAAAGGGAAAGATCCGAGGACAACACCACGTAATTTTGAACCACGGTCAGATGACGAGGCAACACCTGAGCTGGCACCCCACTCTCCAAACTTCCACACCACGCCAACGTGAGGACATTTGAGGCCACGACAGATTTAACGTGCACCAGCCCCCTTTGTTCTTAAGGAGGAAGAAGTGCAACGGGGTATCTATTCTGGGCCCGGTGGGATAGCGTTCGATTCCAGTTCGAACCTTTAGTTTAGTGTTCGTTTCCAGTCTACAGTGCCGCAGAGGAGTTAAATAGCTAATACATTTAAAAGAAGAAGATAGACCAAACCATTTGTGATTAATCCCGTATAAATAGTAGCAAGTGGCCATGTGGCGGTCTCGCCCTCTCACGTGTTTCTCACCAATTGCTTTCTAGTTTATCATGTTGTGTTGTTCATCGTTTCTCGTCAATTAACTAACTTAATCAAGTGTTTAAATAAATTCATATTTTAACTTAATCATTGTTTTATACTTCGTTCCATTTTTACACGTGACAATATAATTATACGATGCTTATGTTACTGAGAAAAATATATTTTATACCAAATAGATGGGGCACTATTTTCTTTGAACTTTTGTAGATGATTGGTGACATTACGTAGTTTGATTATGTTTCATATAATACATTTTAAATTAGCTCTACCTTTACAGCATCTGCACGAACATTTTCTTTGAATTTGGAAAAGTTGGAAAGTATGAACCATTTGAATAAATATTTCCTAGTTTAATGGAACAACTATATCCACTTTTAAAACCTTGAATCACAACTTGGAAGAATTCACTCCTTAGAATATTCAAGATTTGTATGAACCTTCAAATGGTATGGACTAGATATCTCGTCCATCAAAATCTGATAAATTTTGCATCTGTAGAGATATCTCGTATTCAAGATATTGCCAATTTTTTAATGCGGCGAGACCTTGTCAGTTTTGCTAATATCGAGATATCTCGTCGAAACGACTTCGAGGATGTTTAAAAAACAATTTTTTTTCCGACAAAATTTCCTTTCAGTGTCTCCATTTCGTCATCGTTTAAAACCAGAATTTCAGAAGTAACTCACAATTCACAACGGCTCTGACAAAGTGCATGTGCCAGTGTTCTTTATATATTACTTATAATAGTTTACCAGATATGCTTAATTAGTATTTAAAACCTTGTGAAAATTTACCCTGTAAAACACGCCATTTTCAATTTCTAGAGTGGAAAATGATTTTAAAATAACTTCAAACACATAAATTTGAGAAGGATAAAAATTATTTCTCGACGTCAAAGCGATACATCAACTTTTCAAATTTTCCGAATGTCTTGAGGAACAACCTTTGGTCTTCCGGAAGGAACACATATTTTCTGGATTTTTCTTTTAAGTGAAAATAAATAATATTTTTCATCTAATGATACAGAAAAATTAGTTCCTGTGATGAAGAAGCTAAAACTTAATTCCAGTCTACATTTGCGAACAGGGCCGCAGTAGCACGGTTGTAAGAGTTACGGATTAGTAACAGAAGAGTTGCGTTTTCAAATTCAACAAAAAACGATCGAGTACAAGGGAGGCTGGTGCTCTTTAAATCAGTCTTGTCCCCAAATGTTCTCACGTTTGCATAGTGTGGAAATTTCAAGAGTGGCGTGCCAGATCAGGTGTGACCTTTTTATTTGACCGTGGTTCAAAATTCCTTGGTAATGTATTCGATCTTTTTCTTCGGGTTTGTTCCCGGATCGTAGCCAATATCCCGTTGATTTGCTCCAGTGCTCCGTTAATTAAAATACTACCTACCATCTACGAACAATCAATAAAAGCGTGTATGGTGGCATACCAGATGAGGTCTGTGATGTGAAGATATTCAGACTAGGTACCCACTTTTTATATTATACTTAAACAGTCATTTTACAATTATAGAATAAATTGCTTGTGAATTTGAAATACGTGTTTCAGTTGATGGTTAATTTAACCATCCTAGGGATTGCCTCGACGAGGAATCTCGCTATATGCAAATCTGACCAGATGTTGATGGCTGAGATATCTTGTCTTTTTGGGCCGGTATGTTGTCTTCGAATGGAGTACGAACAATCAATAAAAGCGCGTATGGTGGCATACCAGATGAGGTATGTGATATAAAGATATTCAGACAAGGTACCCACTTTTTATATTATACTTAAACAGTCATTTTATAATTATAGAATAAATTGCTTGTGAATTTGAAATACGTGTTTCAGTTGATGGTTAATTTAACCATCCTAGGGATTGCCTCGACGACGAATCTCGCTATATGCAAATCTGACCAGATGTTGATGGCTGAGATATCTTGTCTTTTTGGGCAGGTATGTTGTCTTCGAATGGAGTGCAGTAGCCCGGTTCAAAGAATAACGGGTTAACAACCGGAGAGATCCGAATTCGAATCCACCCAAAGACGTTTGTATACAAGGGAACTGGGGCACGTTAATTCTGTTTTGGCATCAAATGTCCTCACGCTTTTGTGGTGTGGAAATGTGGAGAGTGTGGAGCCAGCTCAAGTGTGAACTCGTCATCTGTTTCAAAATTACCTGGTGTTGTCCTATGAACTTTCCATTTGGGTTTGATCCCCGACCGTCGGCAATAGCCCATTATGTTGCTCCGATGCGACGTTAATTAAAATACCTACATACCTACCATTATAATTCTGCAGTACAGAAGGCCAAGATGTGCTCCAAGGTCTCTGTTGTTATGGAAACAAGGCACTCATTGAATTAGTCAGATGGAATCTGTACTATTAGGTCTAATTCACAATGTGGCTTATTCTAGTTTTAACTGGAAAATGGTTCAAAATAACACGAAAGATCTCCATAGCCCCTAAGGAAGATATTCGTGTTAATGTTTATGTTAAATAAAATAGCTGGACTGGGTTCACAGCCAATCAACTAACTCTTGGACGAATTCAAACCTTTGAATTTTCAAGACTTGTATTAACCTTCAAATGGTTTGGACGAGATATCTCGTCCATCAAGATCTGATCAATTTTGCATCTGTAGAGATATATTTCTTATTCAAAATATTACCAATTTTTTACTATGACGAGACCTTCTCAGATTTGCTAATGTCGAGATACCTCTTCGAAAACATCTCGAGGTGGTTTAAAAACCAATTTTTCTCGGATAAACTTTCCTTATAGTGTCTCCAAATCGTCTTCGGTTAAAACCAGAATTTCAAAAGTAGTTCAGAATTGATAACGGCTGTGAGAAAGTGTGTTCTTTATTATATTACTATAAAATAGGTTATCCAGTTGTGCTTGATTAGTATTTAAATAAAACCTTGTGAAAGTTTAAATTGTTAAACACGCTATTTTCTATTTCTAGAGTGAGAAATGAATTTAAAATAACTTCAAACACATAAATTTGGGATTGATAAAACTATTTCTCGACATCAAAGTGGTACATCAGCTTTTGAAATAAAAATCTTGTACAGTTTATGGTTTTTATGCTACTCTAACGATTATTTATGATTCGATGCTTAAATGCTGGAATCACAGTAAAATCTAAAAAATATTCCATACAATCATTCTGCATACATATTTCAGCCCTCAGGGGCATATCTATCTTAGATTTTTAAGACTTAAGGGTGCCATGGTTTTCTAGTGATCTTTTCTTTTACCATTGGTTTTGCAGTGTTTAGTAAACACGTGATTTGCGTTCCAGAGATAACCAACAGAACTTTCTCTGCTTTCACCTACTCTGTACCACAATCCCTCTATCTCCCGTTCATATTTTTTGGCTTCGCATTGCGCTCTGCACATCTTGGCCAAATAAGGTCCTTGTGCCATAAAACCCAGAAACATCGAATATGCTGACGCAATATATGTACTTTTAATAATACATCTACTTTCAAAAGTATTTATTTGACAAGTATATTTATTGTATTATGCATTTCGCAAGAATAAACGGAACATTGTAAAATAAAACAATAGAATAATTAAAGGCATTGTAATATAGATCTTGCATGTCAGGGTAAAATGTGTTAAGTCAAAATATGTCTATTTATCAGAATCTTAAATAGAATATTTCCCTTTTTCTAACAAATATTCCGGAAGAAAAAGGAGCACGTCATGATTAAGATAATTGTAATTTAGATTAATTAAATTCCTTTTTTATACATATTATATTAATGTTTCAATTAATGATACTATTGGTTCTTTATACACATAAAAAGTCAGACCAAATTCCTTTTACACTAACATGGAAGAAACAGCAAGTGAAAGCACTATTATTCGTTCTTTGATGAGTTTCCAAAGGTGGCTAACAGAATCCCATATGTCACAATAGTACCGTAGCAACTGACTATGAGAGATTTTCTAAAAGGGTACATCTTCCACAATGTGAGCTTGTTTTTCCGTTCGTAACCATGCTTCAGAAATTTAATGATGCCACGAGATAAAGATAGCTCTTGAGAAAGGAAGCACTGTAATGTTTCTTCGGTTTCTGCTGCTGCTTCTACAGCAGAAGATGCATTCCACATTACCATCACTAACAGAAAAGAGTGGGCTACAAATAATGTACCGGATCTGATTACAAGGAACCTATCTATTTTTGTTTCATTAAAAATTGAAAGCATTACCCAATAAATCACCATCATATTAACCACTACAGTCACAAAAATAGGATATGAAAAAATGTCATCCATAGTTCTCATTGCAATGCTTGAGCTCTGATGTATTCTACACATGTACATGTAACTTTCTTCCAATTGGATTTTTGATTGAGACAGGATTAATCGAAAAGACTTACATAACATTTTACACAAGAATCCGTAGTATAGAGAAAAAATGAACATAAGTAGTTTGGTATCAATCCAGTATATAAATCTGATACTACTAATAAAAATTGAAAATTGCTTTGGATTCAATTTGAGAACATCGACAAAAAACGTTGAATTAGAGACAGTCGCTCGTTCGAATTCTGCTAGTGAGAGAGTTGGTAATATAATTTGGGGAATCGAGAATAAAGTCCAGATAATAGAGTGGCAGTACACGTATCTTTCCTGTTTTTGAAATTGATACTCGGATTCAGTGGTGATTCTTGCCATGTTTTTCACGAGAGACATTATCTGTTTGCGAGACTTGAAGATTGAAATATGCATAGATAACACTATAACATATTCCAGTAACATAAGAAACCGATGCTTCTTCTGAGGTGAAATAACGATAAAAATTAAAAGGTCCAGTGCGAATCCGAAATTCTAAAAAACGGTCAAACACAACGAAGGTGTCCTCAGTATCTGTAATGTCCTGGATTGACGAAAGGGAAAACCGCCAACACCGATAGTATGCATTATTTCAAAAATAGGAATACAATTGACACGGAACGTCTCTTCAGCAGATGGAAATGCAATAATTTTTATTCCTTCAATTCACTCAATGCATAGTTTTATCTTAAAATTTGGTATCCAATACCTGAGTCATGAAGGAACACATTTCATACTGCAGATTGAAAAATTCGTATTTCCCTTTAAGTGATCTTCTCCGATAGCAGCACTTTCCCTTGTACCAGGCAGTGAGTTTAATATGGCTACTCAAAATTGAATAAGCGTTATTATGAATTTGCATATTTTGGTTGCTATAGAAGCACATTACGGAGTTTAAAAGATTATCTTTCATAGAATAAATTTTAAATTAGCTCTACATTTGCAGCATCTGAACGAACATTATCTTTGTGTTTGAAAAAGATTGAAAGTATTCATTTTAATAAATATTTCCTAGGCGCGTGTTTAATGGAACAAATATATCCACTTTTAAAACCTTGAAAGTAACATGTGTAACATGAAGAAAATTTGCGGCACATATTTTGCACATAAAACAAATATGCGAAGTTACAGACGCAAAGAATTTGATTTCCAGAAAATCAATAATAAACAATGTCCGTTTCAGATTAATCGAAATGTTTTGAGTATCTTTCCTCATTTCATTTTGTTAAAGAGGACATTTCATTTATTGTAATATAAGAAATTCTTTTGAAGTTACTGGTATAGTGGAAGATAGAATACAAAATCAAAAGTATTATTCTGCACGCTACTGTTGCTATGAATACCGCTATTAACAAATGGAATTATTCTCTATTCTTATATTATCTGGTATTTCAAAATTTTCCGTATATCTTCAGGAAAAACTTTTTGGTTTTCCAGAAGGAACATATATTTTCTGGACTTGTCTTTGGTGTCTTGTTTCTTTTAAGTGAAAATAAATCATACTTTTCATCTAATGATATAGGAAAAGTAGTTCCTATGAAAATCAGGGTAAAACTAGATTCCATTCCCCATTTTCGAACAGGGAAGCGAAAGTTCTGTTGGAAGAGTAACAGATTAGCAACCGAAGTGTTGCGAGTTCAAATACAATCAAAGACCGTCGAGTAAAAAGGAAACCAACTCAGGTATGACCTTTCTATATGACCGTAGTTCAAAATTGCTTGGTATTGTCCTTGATCTTACATCTTGGATTTGTGCCTCGATCACCGCCAATAGCCCGCTGTTTTGCTCCAGTGCTCCGTTTATTAAAATACTACCCACCATCTACGAACAATCCATAAAAGCGTGTTCGGTGGTTTATCAGAGGAGGTCTCATATTAAGAAAACTCGACAGGGAAGAGTGCCGACTTTCTATAATTATATATTTATAGACATTTTATAATTATAGCATAAAATAGCATAATTTAACCCTCCTGGGGTTGTCTCGACGAGGTATCTCGTTATTAGAAAATCTGACCGGATCTTGATGTCCGAGATATAGTCTTAAGAAGAATACTGACCAGTTCCTGATCAGGTCATCATAAAAAATCAGTATTATCTGAGTAACGAAATGTCTCATCATTTGCAAATTTGGTCAGATCTTGATGGAGGAGATATCTCGTCGAAATAACTTGGAGGGTCAATTAGTAATTATGCTTTCGTTTTTATATTTATCGTGATTAATTCCCCTGAAAATTGCATAATACAGCTATTTTAAAAACAGAACAAATTTCGAGTATATTTCATTTTTAGATTCACTTGTACACTTTTGTTAATTACTATCTGATATATTACACCATTGATCCCCTTAATTACACCTCTCTGGGGTATATTTATGGTGACGGATAGCAAAAACTTTGGCACTAACATCACGAAATCCTCTACAAAATGAATCAAAATATACTAATGTAACAGTAACACTGAATTTCAAGTCGCATAATTCAATTGAAATTTCACTAAAGGAGTTAGGAACGGTAACCCGGTAGGAAGACTAACGTTTAACAACCGGAGGGTTCCGAGTTCGAATCCAACCAAAGACGGTCGTATACAAGGGGGGATGGTGCACGTTAATTCTCTCGTGGCATCAAATGTCCTCACGTTGTTGTGGTTGGATATTTGCAGAGGGGGAACCAGCACAAATATGACCTGACCGTTGTTAAAAATTACGTGGTTTTGTCGTTGTTCCTTTAACTTCGGATTGATTCTTGATCGTCACCAATAGCCCATTGTTTCTGTCCTGTGCGACTTTAATTAAAATACCTACCAACCTACCATTAGAATTGTGCAGTACAGATGACCAAGATGTGCTCCTAGGTCTTTTTCTTACGGAAACAAGGCACTTATTGAATTACGAGGTGGAATCTGTACAAGTAGGTCTAAGTGACAATGTGACTTATTCTAGCTTTTACAGGAAAATGGTTGAAAATAACACAAAGGATCTCCATAGCCCATACGGAAGATATCCGGGTTAATGTTCATCTATATATATAAAATAGGATGTGTGTGTGTGTATGTGGGTATATTTTCTATACAAATCTACACCGTTTGACCAATCCACACCAAATTTGGTACACTTATAATTTAGAACACTGCGGTCAGCATAGGCTAACTCTTAACCCCCGTTCTATTGGCCCTGGGGGGCTAAAAACTATTCGAAATCGCAATAGAAATAACATTGAGCATAGATTGATTGCTTTAGGCAGCGATGGTTGCTTTACCACTGTTGATCGAAAAACAATTTTTTCCGAAACAAATTAAATTACAGTATTTATGTTTGAACTGACTTTTTAGTTCTTCCCATGATGTAAATAAATTATAGATATTTTATTGATGAAGGGGGAAAGAATATTTTAAAATATTTATGTTTGCAAGGAAATTCAAGGAAAGGTTTTCAGGAGTTCAAGGATTATTTTCAAGGAAAGTTGGTGTGTATTTCGACCAACTTTCCTTAAATAATTTATCGAATACGTAATGATTTGTAGAATTCTGTTTCACGAGGCTTTTTAGGTAAGGCGTGTAACTTATTTTAAAATGTCCGGAATAGATACATGTGAATCCTCCGTTGAAAGCAGTGATTTTCTTTCTGAAAAATTCTGTAAAATCGACCTTCTGCTTTTTGAAAAAATTTTATCTATTCAGTTTAATTTGTCTACACCGATTATATTTATTTCTAAACCAAGCACCGTTATTCCGAAAAGCACAAACGAAAAACTCATTGATCATAAAAGCGTAATTTTGCTACTCGGTATCTGGCAGCACCAGAATTAATGTTTACTTTTTTTATAAAACTTTGTAGAACTTTCTAGAAAGTTGGGGAAACGGAAACTTAATTGGACTCATGGTGGAGAACATTCCAGCACCCACTCGATTCTTAGCTGGTCGTATTTAAAGGAAGCTAACTCGGTAAGTCTTCCAGTTTATCATCTTTCAGTGAATCTGGCAGTTTTATTTCGCTCTTTTGATTGTATAAGTGTTTCCTACTTTATTCGACAGTGATAGTGTACATTTTGGATTTATATTTCTAAACGGATGTAAGTACTACATAATTTTAAATTCGTTTTTTCGTTAATTTTAGCTTTTTATTGTATTCTATAATAGATTTCATTGCTCAGTGAGATGTGCCTTTTGCTTAATTTTTTAAATAAGTTTAATGGGATCAGAATTAATGCTTTTTTTACACCAGAATAAAAGTTTATTTTTAACATGATTTAGAATTCTGTGTTTGAATATTTTGATTGACAGCTTTTAAGTAAGGCATTAATTTTTTTTATTTGTGTTAAAAGTTTGATATTCTCCTAAACTGATGTAAGTACTTCACAATTTTAAATTTGTTTTACCATTCAGTTTATATTAGTTTTTTATTGTATTCTATAATAGATTTCATTGTTCAGTGAGTGTGCCTTTTGCTTATTTTATGAAATAACTTTTTAATGACAGATTTCACTGCTCTGTGATAGTGTGCCTTTTGCTAATTTTATGAAATAGCTTTTCTTTGTATTCTATAATAGATTTCATTGCTCAGTGAGAGTGTGCCTTTTGCTTATTTTATGAAATAGCTTTTTGTATTCTTTTACAGATTTCTTTGCTGTAGCAATGCCTCCAAGGAAGCGGAAGGCAATCGGCCAAGTGCAGTCAACGGCTAAGATGATGAAAAATGAGCGTAGACAAGAAACTTCCGAGGAGAGGAATAGAAGACTTGCGATTGCGAGAGAGAGAGCTACTACATCTAGAGCAACAAAGACGGCACAACAGCGTGAGACCCTACTACAGGATATGAAAGAGACAGCTACTACATCTAGAGCAACAGAGACGGCACAGCAGCGTGAGGCCCGACTACAGGATAAGAGAGATAGAGCTACTACATCTAGAACAACAGAGACGGCACAGCAGCGAGAGGCCCGACTACAGGATAAGAGAGATAGAGCTACTACATCAAGAGCAACAGAGACTGCACAGCAGCGTGAGGCCCGACTACAGGATAAGAGAGATAGAGCTACTACATCTAGAGCAACAGAGACGGCACAGCAGCGAGAGGCCCGACTACAGGATAAGAGAGATAGAGCCAAACGATCACGGACTGCGAGCCATTTTAGCTTAGCACTGGAAGGATTTCACTACGATTCACATAAAGACTACTCGATGCATGCAAGTGTTACGATCGGGAAAATGGAAATGGTTTGTACTTACTGTCAAGCCAAAAAGTTTAAATCAGAGTCTACTGGTATTTGCTGCAAAAATGGAAAAGTTAAACTTTGCCAACTGGAACCACCACCACAAGACCTTTTGACTTACACATCAGGAGATACGTCAGAGTCGAAGCATTTTCTAAGTAACATCAGAAAATACAACTCATGTTTCCAAATGACATCATTCGGCGGCACATCAGTTGTTGGACAGCCCGGATTTCCGTCGACATTCAAGGTGCAAGGGCAGGTTTACCATAGAGCGGGATCGTTGCTTCCGCTGCCAGATCAACCACCAAAATTTCTATAACTATATTTTATTCAAAACGAACAAATGGAAACTGATCAGAGGTGCGCCTACATCTCGGGAACAAGACGTCAGATTGTGTTAAACTTACAGAGGATGTTTCATGAGCACAATAATCTTATTAAAACGTTTGAAACAGCATTGGAACATATGCCAACAGATGAATATAAAGTAGTCATAAGAGCAGACCGAAGACCAGCAGGCGAACACGAGCGGCGCTTTAACTCTCCTCAAGCAGATGAAGTCGCGGTGGTTCAGGAGATGAGTTTCATCAACGGGATATCGTTATTCAACGACGAGGTGAATCATTGCAGCGTATTTCGGAAACACATCGATCTTACGATGCTCTGCAGTACCCAGTAATATTCCCCCATGGTGAAGATGGATATCAATTTAATCTGAGGCAGATCAACCCAAGAACAGGTGAAACAACGAGCAAGAAAGTTTCAGCGATGGATTTCTATGCGTACAGATTAATGGTTCGAGATACTGGGCAGAACCACGTATTGAACTGCAGGCAATTGTTTCATCAGTTCATCGTCGATATGTACGCTAAAGTCGAGAGTGAACGTCTCCTTTACATTCGTCTAAATCAACGTAAACTGAGAGTTGACGAATATATTCACCTGAGAGATGCTGTGGCAAATGACGGGAACGTTGAAAACCTCGGTGCCTTAGTCATACTACCAGCTACATTTACAGGCAGTCCCAGACACATGCACGAATACACACAAGATGCTATGACGTACGTGAGGACGTACGGGAGACCAGACTTATTTATCACCTTCACCTGCAATCCCACTTGGACGGAGATCAAGGAGGTTCTTACCAATGGTCAATTACCCAGTGAGCGCCACGACTTGATTGCGAGAGTATTTAAACAGAAGCAGTTGAAACTGATTGACGTTATAACAAAGGGCCATGTATTTGGAGTGCCGAGATGCTGGATGTATACGATTGAATGGCAAAAAAGAGGGCTGCCACACTCGCACAATTTGATCTGGTTAGCGGACAAAATTCAGCCCACTCAAATCGATGACGTTATATCTGCCGAGTTGCCAGACCCGGAACAAGATCCCGAACTTTTTGAAGTGGTAACGAAAAACATGATCCACGGACCGTGTGGAAATCTCAATCCCATTTCTCCGTGTATGAAGGACGGAAAGTGTACCAAGAAATACCCTAGAAAATTCATTAAAGAGACACAAACTGGAAATGACGGCTATCCCCTGTACAGACGGCGGGCTCCGGAAGATGGAGGGTTCACGGCGAAACTAACGATACGCAGCAACACGGAAATAGAAATCGACAATAGGTGGGTTGTGCCCTTTTCGCCGCTGCTGTCGAAAATGTTTCGGGCACACATCAACGTGGAGTACTGCAACAGTGTGAAATCGATTAAATATGTGTGCAAGTATGTCAACAAAGGTAGTGATATGGCTGTTTTCGGTATCAGCGACGAGAGATCGAACGATGAAGTGACGCGGTATCAATTGGGAAGATACCTCAGCAGTAACGAGGCAGTTTGGCGAATACTGGGTTTTTCGATTCACGAAAGACACCCTACTGTTGTTCACCTCAGCGTCCATTTAGAAAATGGTCAGAGAGTTTATTTCACAACAGAGAGAGCCCCTAGAGTGATTGATCAGCCACCAAACACGACTTTGACGGCATTCTTTCAACTGTGTCAGCAGGATTCTTTTGCGAGGACTTTGTTGTATCCTGAGATACCTCGATATTACACGTGGAATGCGTCGAGGAAAATTTTCTGTAGGAGAAAAGTTGGCCAGCCCGTCCCTGGACATGATGCAGTCGCGAGTGACGCCTTGGGTCGAGTGTACACTGTTCACCCCAACAACGCCGAATGCTATTTCCTTAGGATGCTTCTTCACTCGGTACGAGGACCTAGATCTTTCGCAGAGATGAGAACGGTAAACGACGAAGTATGCCAGACATTTAGAGGCCTGTCAGAAGTTGGGTTTGCTGGAAGGAGACCAGCACTGGGATGACACGTTGCGAGAAGCCGAATTGATCTCCCTACCAGAGCAAATCAGAAACCTGTTTGCTATAATATTGACTACATGCAGTCCATCGAATCCAAACACTTTATGGGAAAAGTATAAGGAGGCCCTGAGTGAGGATATACTCGCCAAAGTCCGGAGGGAAACCCCGACATTAGAAATCGCGTTTGGTCCGGACATTTTCAACGAGGCTTTGGTTATTCTTGAGGACAAATGTGTGGCCATGACAAATAAAACATTACTGCAATTGGGCCTGCCTGCACCAGTAAGAGATCGACGAGACGTACTTCGCGCAGATTACGTGCGAGAAACGAACTACGACGTCGAAGAGCTGAGTGCATACGTCGCGGACAAGAAGCCACTTCTGAATCGAGATCAGAAAAACGCATACCAAATTATCATGGATCAGGCAGCAAAACAACAAGGTGGTATCATTTTTCTTGATGCTTCTGGGGGCACAGGGAAAACATTCTTGATTAATATAATACTGGCCGAAATCAGGACTCGGGGAGAAGTTGCTCTTGCCATCGCCTCTTCGGGAATTGCGGCGACGTTAATGGAAGGAGGGAGGACGGCCCATTCTGCACTTAAGTTGCCACTTGACATCGTCAGGCAGGAAAATCCTACCTGCAACATAAGCAAGGCAAGTGGTCGGGCGCAGGTGCTCGAGACTTGCAAATTAATCGTGTGGGACGAATGCACCATGGCTCACAAGAAAGCTCTCGAGGCCCTCGACGTCACTCTGAGAGATCTGAGAGGAAACGACAACCTGATGGGAGAAGCTCTGGTACTCCTCTGTGGAGACTTTCGTCAAACTCTGCCCGTCATCCCGAAGTCGATGCCGGCCGATGAGATCCATGCATGTTTGAAACATTCGTTTTTGTGGAGACATGTGCGAAAGATAACTTTGAAGCAAAACATGAGAGTACATCTGGGGGATGAGAGTGCTCAAATTTTCTCAGACAAACTCCTGGAGATCGGAGAAGGTAGATTGGCAGTCGAGTCTTCTGGCAAGATTAAATTCCCATCCGATTTTTGTAATCTGGTGTCGTCCGTCTCAGAGCTGATAGATGCAGTCTATCCGTCTGTTTCCCAAAACTATCACGATTTGAACTGGTTGCGAGAGAGGGCCATTCTTTCTGCTAAAAATGAAGACGTCCACGACATAAACAATCAAATACTTGTCATGTTACCAGGCGTGGTCACTGAATACAAGTCCATCGATACCGTAGTAGATGCCGATGAGGTCGTCAATTTCCCGCCAGAGTTCCTGAACTCGCTTGATCCGGCTGGATTGCCACCACATCGTCTTTTACTTAAAGTGGGATCTCCGGTTATTTTACTGCGGAACCTCGACCCGCCAAAACTTTGCAACGGCACGAGGCTGTGTGTCAAGAAGCTGCTGGGCAATGTAATGGAAGCGACTATCTTGACAGGAAAGGGAGAGGGTGCAACAGTTTTTATCCCACGGATACCACTCATTCCGACGGATCTCCCTTTCGACTTTAAGAGATTGCAGTTTCCAGTAAGACTTGCGTTCTCGATCACGATCAACAAGTCGCAGGGGCTATCAAGTACAGCGGAGTGGATTTGAGATCGCCGTGTTTCTCCCACGGACAACTTTATGTTGGTTGCTCGAGGGTGGGTTCACCCAAGAATTTATTTATTCTTGCTCCCGGAGGTGAAACTAAAAATGTTGTGTATAATCAAGTTTTGTGTTAAATTTATATTGCAGTGAATTTGTAAAATATTTTACTTTATAATGCGTGTACTGTACTTATACTTTTAGAACCTGTTAATATAATTACTTTGATTTTACACTATACATTGATTTCATTCCTTTTCCTGTCCAATAGAAGATTGGGATAAATACCCGGGCAAAGCTATGTTGCCGTTGTTTGAGCATTACTAAATCTAACTTTTAGTTGATTGTATAAGTATTTCCTACTTTACTTGACAGGTGTAATGTGCATTATTGAATTAAAGTTTATTATTTTATTTCTATATGAATTTTATATTTTTACATGAATATTTGTTTGATAAAAAAAGGATATTTAAAATATTTCATTATTCATAATTTACATTTTGTAATGAAACACGAAAAACTTCAACTCATTAATCATAAAAGCGTAATTTTGTTATTTTAGATTTGGGAAACCAGAATTAATTTTTATTATTTTATAAATTTTTGTAGAATCCCGTGTTTGTCTATTTGAGTTAACACAGCGAAATGTTGCAGTCATATTTGAGCATTACTAAATTTCATAAATCATTATCGTCTTTATCAATATTTTCAAATATCTTTTTTCGAATTGCTCTGTTTCAGAATACACTCAGGCAGTCGAAATTCGACACTGCGTATCATTCGTTTTTTAGAATTCTGCATTTTTTCGTCGGAATTTCGTTTCTGTTCGTATTTATGTCTTAATCTTTTAGATATTGCAATATATTCAGGAATTAAATGCATATATTTGCGTCCGAAGTATATAGTAGAAGTTATGGAAAAGTTAAAACGTATTTTCCGTACAACTTAAATGATTGCATTTTTCTGTGAAAGAAAAGTGATTATTCTAATTCACTTTTCAAGCAACATTTAACTATTTCAACCCGAGCAACGCCGGGTAATTCAGCTAGTCTATATATATAAAATAGGATGTGTGTGTGTATATTTTCTATACAAATCTACACCGTTTGACCAATCCACACCAAATTTGGTACACTTATACTTTAGAACACTGCGGTCAGCATAGTCTAACTCTTAACCCCCGTTCTATTGGCACTGGGGGGCTAAAAACTATTCGAAATCGCCATAGAAATAACATTGAGCATAGATTGATTGCTTTAGGCAGCGATGGTTGCTTTACCACTGTTGATCGAAAAACAATTTTTTCCGAAACAAATTAAATTACAGTATTTATGTTTGAACTGACTTTTTAGTTCTTCCCATGATGTAAATAAATTATAGATATTTTATTGATGAAGGGGGAAAGAATATTTTAAAATATTTATGTTTGCAAGGAAATTCAAGGAAAGGTTTTCAGGAGTTCAAGGATTATTTTCAAGGAAAGTTGGTGTGTATTTCGACCAACTTTCCTTAAATAATTTATCGAATACGTAATGATTTGTAGAATTCTGTTTCACGAGGCTTTTTAGGTAAGGCGTGTAACTTATTTTAAAATGTCCGGAATAGATACATGTGAATCCTCCGTTGAAAGCAGTGATTTTCTTTCTGAAAAATTCTGTAAAATCGACCTTCTGCTTTTTGAAAAAATTTTATCTATTCAGTTTAATTTGTCTACACCGATTATATTTATTTCTAAACCAAGCACCGTTATTCCGAAAAGCACAAACGAAAAACTCATTGATCATAAAAGCGTAATTTTGCTACTCGGTATCTGGCAGCACCAGAATTAATGTTTACTTTTTTTATAAAACTTTGTAGAACTTTCTAGAAAGTTGGGGAAACGGAAACTTAATTGGACTCATGGTGGAGAACATTCCAGCACCCACTCGATTCTTAGCTGGTCGTATTTAAAGGAAGCTAACTCGGTAAGTCTTCCAGTTTATCATCTTTCAGTGAATCTGGCAGTTTTATTTCGCTCTTTTGATTGTATAAGTGTTTCCTACTTTATTCGACAGTGATAGTGTACATTTTGGATTTATATTTCTAAACGGATGTAAGTACTACATAATTTTAAATTCGTTTTTTCGTTAATTTTAGCTTTTTATTGTATTCTATAATAGATTTCATTGCTCAGTGAGATGTGCCTTTTGCTTAATTTTTTAAATAAGTTTAATGGGATCAGAATTAATGCTTTTTTTACACCAGAATAAAAGTTTATTTTTAACATGATTTAGAATTCTGTGTTTGAATATTTTGATTGACAGCTTTTAAGTAAGGCATTAATTTTTTTTATTTGTGTTAAAAGTTTGATATTCTCCTAAACTGATGTAAGTACTTCACAATTTTAAATTTGTTTTACCATTCAGTTTATATTAGTTTTTTATTGTATTCTATAATAGATTTCATTGTTCAGTGAGTGTGCCTTTTGCTTATTTTATGAAATAACTTTTTAATGACAGATTTCACTGCTCTGTGATAGTGTGCCTTTTGCTAATTTTATGAAATAGCTTTTCTTTGTATTCTATAATAGATTTCATTGCTCAGTGAGAGTGTGCCTTTTGCTTATTTTATGAAATAGCTTTTTGTATTCTTTTACAGATTTCTTTGCTGTAGCAATGCCTCCAAGGAAGCGGAAGGCAATCGGCCAAGTGCAGTCAACGGCTAAGATGATGAAAAATGAGCGTAGACAAGAAACTTCCGAGGAGAGGAATAGAAGACTTGCGATTGCGAGAGAGAGAGCTACTACATCTAGAGCAACAAAGACGGCACAACAGCGTGAGACCCTACTACAGGATATGAAAGAGACAGCTACTACATCTAGAGCAACAGAGACGGCACAGCAGCGTGAGGCCCGACTACAGGATAAGAGAGATAGAGCTACTACATCTAGAACAACAGAGACGGCACAGCAGCGAGAGGCCCGACTACAGGATAAGAGAGATAGAGCTACTACATCAAGAGCAACAGAGACTGCACAGCAGCGTGAGGCCCGACTACAGGATAAGAGAGATAGAGCTACTACATCTAGAGCAACAGAGACGGCACAGCAGCGAGAGGCCCGACTACAGGATAAGAGAGATAGAGCCAAACGATCACGGACTGCGAGCCATTTTAGCTTAGCACTGGAAGGATTTCACTACGATTCACATAAAGACTACTCGATGCATGCAAGTGTTACGATCGGGAAAATGGAAATGGTTTGTACTTACTGTCAAGCCAAAAAGTTTAAATCAGAGTCTACTGGTATTTGCTGCAAAAATGGAAAAGTTAAACTTTGCCAACTGGAACCACCACCACAAGACCTTTTGACTTACACATCAGGAGATACGTCAGAGTCGAAGCATTTTCTAAGTAACATCAGAAAATACAACTCATGTTTCCAAATGACATCATTCGGCGGCACATCAGTTGTTGGACAGCCCGGATTTCCGTCGACATTCAAGGTGCAAGGGCAGGTTTACCATAGAGCGGGATCGTTGCTTCCGCTGCCAGATCAACCACCAAAATTTCTATAACTATATTTTATTCAAAACGAACAAATGGAAACTGATCAGAGGTGCGCCTACATCTCGGGAACAAGACGTCAGATTGTGTTAAACTTACAGAGGATGTTTCATGAGCACAATAATCTTATTAAAACGTTTGAAACAGCATTGGAACATATGCCAACAGATGAATATAAAGTAGTCATAAGAGCAGACCGAAGACCAGCAGGCGAACACGAGCGGCGCTTTAACTCTCCTCAAGCAGATGAAGTCGCGGTGGTTCAGGAGATGAGTTTCATCAACGGGATATCGTTATTCAACGACGAGGTGAATCATTGCAGCGTATTTCGGAAACACATCGATCTTACGATGCTCTGCAGTACCCAGTAATATTCCCCCATGGTGAAGATGGATATCAATTTAATCTGAGGCAGATCAACCCAAGAACAGGTGAAACAACGAGCAAGAAAGTTTCAGCGATGGATTTCTATGCGTACAGATTAATGGTTCGAGATACTGGGCAGAACCACGTATTGAACTGCAGGCAATTGTTTCATCAGTTCATCGTCGATATGTACGCTAAAGTCGAGAGTGAACGTCTCCTTTACATTCGTCTAAATCAACGTAAACTGAGAGTTGACGAATATATTCACCTGAGAGATGCTGTGGCAAATGACGGGAACGTTGAAAACCTCGGTGCCTTAGTCATACTACCAGCTACATTTACAGGCAGTCCCAGACACATGCACGAATACACACAAGATGCTATGACGTACGTGAGGACGTACGGGAGACCAGACTTATTTATCACCTTCACCTGCAATCCCACTTGGACGGAGATCAAGGAGGTTCTTACCAATGGTCAATTACCCAGTGAGCGCCACGACTTGATTGCGAGAGTATTTAAACAGAAGCAGTTGAAACTGATTGACGTTATAACAAAGGGCCATGTATTTGGAGTGCCGAGATGCTGGATGTATACGATTGAATGGCAAAAAAGAGGGCTGCCACACTCGCACAATTTGATCTGGTTAGCGGACAAAATTCAGCCCACTCAAATCGATGACGTTATATCTGCCGAGTTGCCAGACCCGGAACAAGATCCCGAACTTTTTGAAGTGGTAACGAAAAACATGATCCACGGACCGTGTGGAAATCTCAATCCCATTTCTCCGTGTATGAAGGACGGAAAGTGTACCAAGAAATACCCTAGAAAATTCATTAAAGAGACACAAACTGGAAATGACGGCTATCCCCTGTACAGACGGCGGGCTCCGGAAGATGGAGGGTTCACGGCGAAACTAACGATACGCAGCAACACGGAAATAGAAATCGACAATAGGTGGGTTGTGCCCTTTTCGCCGCTGCTGTCGAAAATGTTTCGGGCACACATCAACGTGGAGTACTGCAACAGTGTGAAATCGATTAAATATGTGTGCAAGTATGTCAACAAAGGTAGTGATATGGCTGTTTTCGGTATCAGCGACGAGAGATCGAACGATGAAGTGACGCGGTATCAATTGGGAAGATACCTCAGCAGTAACGAGGCAGTTTGGCGAATACTGGGTTTTTCGATTCACGAAAGACACCCTACTGTTGTTCACCTCAGCGTCCATTTAGAAAATGGTCAGAGAGTTTATTTCACAACAGAGAGAGCCCCTAGAGTGATTGATCAGCCACCAAACACGACTTTGACGGCATTCTTTCAACTGTGTCAGCAGGATTCTTTTGCGAGGACTTTGTTGTATCCTGAGATACCTCGATATTACACGTGGAATGCGTCGAGGAAAATTTTCTGTAGGAGAAAAGTTGGCCAGCCCGTCCCTGGACATGATGCAGTCGCGAGTGACGCCTTGGGTCGAGTGTACACTGTTCACCCCAACAACGCCGAATGCTATTTCCTTAGGATGCTTCTTCACTCGGTACGAGGACCTAGATCTTTCGCAGAGATGAGAACGGTAAACGACGAAGTATGCCAGACATTTAGAGGCCTGTCAGAAGTTGGGTTTGCTGGAAGGAGACCAGCACTGGGATGACACGTTGCGAGAAGCCGAATTGATCTCCCTACCAGAGCAAATCAGAAACCTGTTTGCTATAATATTGACTACATGCAGTCCATCGAATCCAAACACTTTATGGGAAAAGTATAAGGAGGCCCTGAGTGAGGATATACTCGCCAAAGTCCGGAGGGAAACCCCGACATTAGAAATCGCGTTTGGTCCGGACATTTTCAACGAGGCTTTGGTTATTCTTGAGGACAAATGTGTGGCCATGACAAATAAAACATTACTGCAATTGGGCCTGCCTGCACCAGTAAGAGATCGACGAGACGTACTTCGCGCAGATTACGTGCGAGAAACGAACTACGACGTCGAAGAGCTGAGTGCATACGTCGCGGACAAGAAGCCACTTCTGAATCGAGATCAGAAAAACGCATACCAAATTATCATGGATCAGGCAGCAAAACAACAAGGTGGTATCATTTTTCTTGATGCTTCTGGGGGCACAGGGAAAACATTCTTGATTAATATAATACTGGCCGAAATCAGGACTCGGGGAGAAGTTGCTCTTGCCATCGCCTCTTCGGGAATTGCGGCGACGTTAATGGAAGGAGGGAGGACGGCCCATTCTGCACTTAAGTTGCCACTTGACATCGTCAGGCAGGAAAATCCTACCTGCAACATAAGCAAGGCAAGTGGTCGGGCGCAGGTGCTCGAGACTTGCAAATTAATCGTGTGGGACGAATGCACCATGGCTCACAAGAAAGCTCTCGAGGCCCTCGACGTCACTCTGAGAGATCTGAGAGGAAACGACAACCTGATGGGAGAAGCTCTGGTACTCCTCTGTGGAGACTTTCGTCAAACTCTGCCCGTCATCCCGAAGTCGATGCCGGCCGATGAGATCCATGCATGTTTGAAACATTCGTTTTTGTGGAGACATGTGCGAAAGATAACTTTGAAGCAAAACATGAGAGTACATCTGGGGGATGAGAGTGCTCAAATTTTCTCAGACAAACTCCTGGAGATCGGAGAAGGTAGATTGGCAGTCGAGTCTTCTGGCAAGATTAAATTCCCATCCGATTTTTGTAATCTGGTGTCGTCCGTCTCAGAGCTGATAGATGCAGTCTATCCGTCTGTTTCCCAAAACTATCACGATTTGAACTGGTTGCGAGAGAGGGCCATTCTTTCTGCTAAAAATGAAGACGTCCACGACATAAACAATCAAATACTTGTCATGTTACCAGGCGTGGTCACTGAATACAAGTCCATCGATACCGTAGTAGATGCCGATGAGGTCGTCAATTTCCCGCCAGAGTTCCTGAACTCGCTTGATCCGGCTGGATTGCCACCACATCGTCTTTTACTTAAAGTGGGATCTCCGGTTATTTTACTGCGGAACCTCGACCCGCCAAAACTTTGCAACGGCACGAGGCTGTGTGTCAAGAAGCTGCTGGGCAATGTAATGGAAGCGACTATCTTGACAGGAAAGGGAGAGGGTGCAACAGTTTTTATCCCACGGATACCACTCATTCCGACGGATCTCCCTTTCGACTTTAAGAGATTGCAGTTTCCAGTAAGACTTGCGTTCTCGATCACGATCAACAAGTCGCAGGGGCTATCAAGTACAGCGGAGTGGATTTGAGATCGCCGTGTTTCTCCCACGGACAACTTTATGTTGGTTGCTCGAGGGTGGGTTCACCCAAGAATTTATTTATTCTTGCTCCCGGAGGTGAAACTAAAAATGTTGTGTATAATCAAGTTTTGTGTTAAATTTATATTGCAGTGAATTTGTAAAATATTTTACTTTATAATGCGTGTACTGTACTTATACTTTTAGAACCTGTTAATATAATTACTTTGATTTTACACTATACATTGATTTCATTCCTTTTCCTGTCCAATAGAAGATTGGGATAAATACCCGGGCAAAGCTATGTTGCCGTTGTTTGAGCATTACTAAATCTAACTTTTAGTTGATTGTATAAGTATTTCCTACTTTACTTGACAGGTGTAATGTGCATTATTGAATTAAAGTTTATTATTTTATTTCTATATGAATTTTATATTTTTACATGAATATTTGTTTGATAAAAAAAGGATATTTAAAATATTTCATTATTCATAATTTACATTTTGTAATGAAACACGAAAAACTTCAACTCATTAATCATAAAAGCGTAATTTTGTTATTTTAGATTTGGGAAACCAGAATTAATTTTTATTATTTTATAAATTTTTGTAGAATCCCGTGTTTGTCTATTTGAGTTAACACAGCGAAATGTTGCAGTCATATTTGAGCATTACTAAATTTCATAAATCATTATCGTCTTTATCAATATTTTCAAATATCTTTTTTCGAATTGCTCTGTTTCAGAATACACTCAGGCAGTCGAAATTCGACACTGCGTATCATTCGTTTTTTAGAATTCTGCATTTTTTCGTCGGAATTTCGTTTCTGTTCGTATTTATGTCTTAATCTTTTAGATATTGCAATATATTCAGGAATTAAATGCATATATTTGCGTCCGAAGTATATAGTAGAAGTTATGGAAAAGTTAAAACGTATTTTCCGTACAACTTAAATGATTGCATTTTTCTGTGAAAGAAAAGTGATTATTCTAATTCACTTTTCAAGCAACATTTAACTATTTCAACCCGAGCAACGCCGGGTAATTCAGCTAGTCTATATATATAAAATAGGATGTGTGTGTGTATATTTTCTATACAAATCTACACCGTTTGACCAATCCACACCAAATTTGGTACACTTATACTTTAGAACACTGCGGTCAGCATAGTCTAACTCTTAACCCCCGTTCTATTGGCACTGGGGGGCTAAAAACTATTCGAAATCGCCATAGAAATAACATTGAGCATAGATTGATTGCTTTAGGCAGCGATGGTTGCTTTACCACTGTTGATCGAAAAACAATTTTTTCCGAAACAAATTAAATTACAGTATTTATGTTTGAACTGACTTTTTAGTTCTTCCCATGATGTAAATAAATTATAGATATTTTATTGATGAAGGGGGAAAGAATATATATTTTAAAATATTTATGCTTGCAAGGAAATTCAAGGAAAGGTTTTCAGGAGTTCAAGGATTATTTTCAAGGAAAGTTGGTGTATATTTCGACCAACTTTCCTTAAATAATTTATTGGATACGCAATGATTTGTAGAATTCTGTTTCACGAGGCTTTTTAGGTAAGGCGTGTAACTTATTTTTAAATTTCCGGAATAGATGCACGTGAATCCTCCGTTGAAAGCAGTGATTTTCTTAAAATCGACCTTCTGCTTTTTGAAAATTTTTTATTCAGTTTAATTTGTCTAAACTGATTACATTTATTTCTAACCCAAGCACCGTTATTCCGAAAAGCAGAAACGAAAAACTCATTGATCATAAAAGCGTAATTTTGCTACTCGGTATCTGGCAGCACAGAATTAATGTTTATTTTTTTTATAACTTTGTAGAATTTTCTAGAAAGTTGGGAAACGGAAACTTTCTTGGACTCATGGTGGAGATCATTTCAGCACCCACTCGATTCTTGGCTGTTCGTATTTAAAGGAAGTTAACTCGGCAAGTCGTCCAGTTTATCATCTTTCAGTGAATCTGGTAGTTTTATTTCGCTCTTTTAGTTGATCGTTAACCGGTTTCCTACTTTATTCGACTGCGATAGTGTACATTTTGGATTTATATTTCTAAACTGATGTAAGTACTACATAGTTTTATATTCGTTTTTTCGTTAATTTTAGCTTTTTATTGTATTCTATAGTAGATATCATTGCTGTGAGAGTGTGTCTTTTGCTTAATTTTTTAAATAAGTTTAATGGGATCAGAATTAATGCTTTTTTTACACCAGAATAAAAGTTTATTTTTTAATATGATTTAGAATTCTGTGTTTGAGAATTTTGATTGACAGCTTTTAAGTAAGGCATTAATATTTTTTATTTGTGTTAAAAATTTGATATTTTTTTTCCTAAACTGGTGTAAGTACTTCGCAATTTTAAATTTGTTTTAACACTCAGTTTAAATTAGCTTTTTATTTTTATTGTATTCTATAATAGATTTCATTGCTCAGTGGGGGTGTGCTTTTGCTTATTTTATGAAATAGCATTTCTTTGCATTCTTTTACAGATTTCTTTGCTGTAGCAATGCTTCCAAGGAAGCGGAAGGCGATCGGCCAAGTGCAGTCAACGGCTAAGATGATGAAAGATGAGCGTAGTCAAGAAACTTCCGAGGAGAGGAATAGAAGACTTGCGATTGCGAGAGAGCTACTACATCTAGAGTAACAGAGACGGCACAGCAGCGTGAGGCCCGACTACAGGATATGAAAGAGAGGTACTACATCTAGAGCAACAGAGACGGCACAGCAGCGTGAGGCCCGACTTCAGGATCAGAGGGATAATGCTACCACATTTAGAGCAATAGAGACGGCACAGCAGAGTGAGGCCCGACTACAGGATAAGAGAGATAGAGCCATACGATCACGGACTGCGCACCATTTTAGCTTACCATTGGAAGAATTCCAATACGATTCATATAAAGACTACTCGCTGCATGCAAGTGTTACCATCGGGAAAATGGAAATGGTTTGTAGTTACTGTCAAGCCAAAAAGCTTAAATCAGAGTCTACCTGGTATTTGCTGCAAAAATGGAAAAGTTCAAATCTGCCAACTGGAACCACCACCACAAGACCTTTTGACTTACACATCCGGAGATACGTCAGAGTCGAAGCATTTTCTTAGTAACATCAGAAAATACAACTCATGTTTCCAAATGACATCATTCGGCGCCACATCAGTTGTTCGACAGCCTGGATTTCCGTCGACATTCAAGGTGCAAGGGCAGATTTACCATAGAGCGGGATCGTTGCTTCCGCTGCCAGATCAACCACCAAAATTTCTACAACAATATTTTATTCAAAACGAACAAATGGAAACTGATCAGAGGTGCGCCTACATCTCGGGAACAAGACGTCAGATTGTGCTAAACTTACAGAGGATATTTCATGAGCACAATAATCTTATTCAAACGTTTGAAACAGCATTGGAACGTCTGCCGACCGATGAATATAAAGTAGTCATAAGAGCAGACCGAAGACCAGCAGGCGAACACGAGCGGCGCTTTAACTCTCCTCAAGCAGATGATGTCGCGGTGGTTATATCAGACGATGAGTTTCATCAACGGGATATCGTTATTCATCGACGAGGTGAATCATTGCAGCGAATTTCGGAAACACATTGATCTTATGATGCTCTGCAGTACCCAGTGATATTCCCCCACATGGTGAAGATGGATATCATTTTAAACTGAGGCAGATCAACCCAACAACAGGTGAAACAACCAGCAAGAAAGTTTCAGCGATGGATTTCAATGCGTACAGATTAATGGTTCGAGATACTGAGCAGTACCACGTATTGAACTGCAGGCAATTGTTTCATCAGTTCATCGTCGATATGTACGCAAAAGTCGAGAGTGAGCGTCTCCTTTACATTCGTCTAAATAAACGTAAACAGAGAGTTGACGAATATATTCACCTGAGAGGTGCTGTGGCAAATTACGGGAACGTTGAAAACCTCGGTGCCTTGGTCATACTACCAGCTACATTTACAGTAATCCCAGACACATGCACGAATACACGCAAGATGCTATGACGTACGTAAAGACGTACGGGAGACCAGATTTATTTATCACCTTCACCTGCAATCCGACTTGTACGGAGATGAAGGAGGTTCTTACCAATGGTCAATTACCCAGTGATTACCCACCACTTGATAGCGAGAGTATTTAAACAGAAACAGTTGAAACTGATTGACGTTATAACAAAGGGCCATGTATTTGGAGTGCCGAGATGCTGGATGTATACGATTGAATTATTATTTTATTTCTATGATGAGTTTTATATTTTTATATGAATATTATGAATATTTGATTGATAAAAAAAGGATATTTAAAATATTTCATTTTTCATAATTTACATTTTGTAATGGAACACGAAAAACTTCAATTCATTGATCATAAAATCGTAATTTTGTTATTTTAGATTTGGCAAACCAGAATTAATGTTTTATTATTGTATAAATTTGATTTAGAATCCTGTGTTTGTCTGTTTGAGTTAACACAGCGAAATGTTGCAGTCATATTTGAGCATTACTAAATTTCATAAATCATTATCGTCTTTATCAATATTGTCAAATGTCTTTTTTCGAATTGCTCTATTTCAGAATACACTCAGGAAGTCGAAATTCGATACTGCGCATCATTCGTTTTTTAGAATTCTGCATTTTTTCATCGGAATTTCGTTTCTGTTCGTATTTATGTCTTAATCTTTTACATATTGCAATATATTCAGGAATTAAATGCACATATTTGCGTCCGAAGTATAGTGTAGAAGCTATGAAAAAGTTAAAACGTATTTTACGTACAACTTAAATGATTCCATTTCTCTGTGAAAGAAAAGTGATTATTCTAATTCACTTTTCAAGCAACATTTAACCATTTCAACCCGAACAACGCTGGTTAATTCAGCTAGTGTTAAATAAAACAACTGGACTCTGTTCAGTGAATCAAATATCGACTAACACCACTTGGAAGAATTCATCCCTTATAATATTCCAGACTTATATTAACAAATGGTCTGGACGAGATATATCGTCCATCAAGATCTGATTAATTTTGCATCTGTACAGATATCTCGTATTTAGGATATTACCAAATTTTTACTATGACGAGACCATGTCAGTTTTGCTAATGTCGAGATGCCTCGTCGAAACCACATCGAGGAGCTTTAAAAACAATTTTTTCGGACACACTTTCCTTATATTGTCTCCATTTCGTTCTCGGTTAAAACCAGAATTTCAAAAGTAGTTAACAATTTTGACGGCTCTGACAAAGTGTAAGTGGCGGTGTATTTTATTATATTACTTTAAACAGTTTACCCAAATGTGCTTAATTACCATTAAAAAAAACTTCTGAAAATTAACCTTGTTAAACACGCTATTTTCTATTTCTAGAGTTAAAAATGAATTTAAAATAATTTCAAACACATAACTTTGAGATGGATAAAACTATTTATTGACTTCAAAGTGATACATCGACATTTAAAATTAAAATCTGGTTAAGCTTATGGTTTTTATGCTACACAAAATATATCATTATCTGATTCTTAAACGCTTTAATCACAGTAAAATCTGAAAATATTCCATACAATAAAAATGAATTCCATACAATCATATTGCATACATCACTTCAGCCCTTAGGGGACATCTCTAGATTAACGATTCCATGGTGTTCTAGTGGTCGTTTCTTTTCCCATTGATTTTGCTGTCTTTAGTAAACACGGGATTTGCGTTCCCTCGAAACCGAAATGGTCTTCCTCTGCTTTCATTATACTACCTTGTACCCCAATCCCTCTTTTTCGTGTTCATATTTTTTGGCGTCTTATTGTGCTCTTTACATCTTAGCCAAAGAAGGTCCTTGCGCCATAAAACCTAGAAACCTCCAATATGCTGACACAATGTATGTAAATTTTAATAATACATCTACTTTCAAAAGTATTTGGTCAAGTATATATATTGTATGCTGCATTTCGCAAGAAGAAACGGAACATTCCACAATAAAACAATAGAATAATTAAAGACATTGTTATATAGATCTTGCATGTCAGGGCAAAATGATTTAAGTCAAATTATGTCTCGTTTCAGAATCTTAAATGGTATATTTCCCTTTTTCTAACAAATATTCCGGAAGAAAAAGGAGCGATTCATGATTAAAATAATTCTAATTTAGATTAAGTTAATTCCTTTTTTAAGCATATTATATTAATGTTTAAATTAATGATACGATTGACTTCTTTTTTCCCATGAAAAGTCAGACTTAATTCCTTTTCACTAACATGTAATATACAGGAAGTGAAAGAAAAATTATTCGTCCTTGATGTGTTTCCAAACGTAGCTAATAGAATACCATATGTCACAATAGTACCGAAGCAACTGATTATGAGGGATTTTTTAAAAGTGTATATCTTCCACAAAGTGAGCCTGTTTTTCCGTTCGTAACCATGCTTCAGAAATTCAATGATACCTCGAGATAAAGATGGCACTTGAGAAAGAAAACACTGTAATGTTTCTTCGGCTTCTTCTGCTGCTTCTACAGCAGAAGATGCATTCCATATTACCATCACTAATAGAAACGAGTGGATTACAAAGAATATACTGCATCTTATTGCAAGGAACTTATCTCTTTTAGTTTCGTAAAAAATTGAAAACATTACCCAATAAAGCCCCATCATACTATCCACTACAATCAAAAATATAGGATATGAAAAAACGTCATCCATAGTTGTCATTGCAATGCTTGAGCGGTGATGTATACTACACAAGTACAGGTAACTTTCTTCCAGTTGGACTTTTGATCGAGACAAGATTAATCGAAAAGACTTACATAACGTTTTGCACAAGAAGCCGTAGTATAGAGAAAAAATGTACAGAAGTATTTTTGTATCAATCCAGTATATAGATCTGATAAAATTAATAAAAATTGAAGATTGCTTTGGATTCAATTTCAGAACATCGACTACAAAGGTTGAATTAGAGACAGTTCCTTGTTCGAATTCTGCTAGTGAGAGAGTTGTTAAAATCGTTTCAGGAATCGAGAATGAAATCCACATAAAAGAGTGGCAGTACACATATCTTTCCTGTTTATGAAATTGATACTCGGATTCATTGGTAATCCTTGCAATGTTTTCGACCAGAGATTTTAGCTGTTTGCGAGACTTGAAGATTGAAAAATGCATAGATAACCCTATAACATATTGGAGTAATATAAGAACCACATTCTTCTTGTCGGCTGAAATAACGATATAAATTAAAATGTACAGTGCTAATCCCAAATTCAAAACAATGGTCAAACACAACGAAAGTGTCCTCAGTATCTGCCGTGTCCTGGATTGACGAAAGGGAATACCGCCAACACCGATTGCATGCATTATTTCAAAAATAGGATTCACAGTATCTATGTAGACCACAATTGACACAGAACGTCTCTTCAGCAGATGGAAATGCAATAATTTTTATTGTATCAATTCATTCAATGCATAGTTTAATCTTAGTATTTGGTATCCAATACTGGAGTCATGATGGAACACATTTCATACTGCTGATTGACAAATTCGTATTTCCTTTTAAATGATCCCGGACGTTCTCCTTAAGCATTACTTTCCCTTATACCAGACAGTGAGTTCAATATGGCTACTCAAAATTGATTATGCGTAACTATATATTTGCATGGTTTGGTTGCTATAGAAAATCACCAAGAAACCGTAAAACAATAGCTATTATTATAACTAATGTTATGATAATGTTGATAATATAATTATACGATGCTTATATTACTGAGAAAAAAACATATATTTTATACAAAATGGATGGGGCACTATTTTTTTTGAACGTTTGTAGATGATAGGTGACATTACGTAGTTTGATTATGTTTCATATAATAAATTTTAAATTAGCTCTATTTTACAGCATATGCACGAACATATTCTTTGAGTTTGGAAAAGATTGAAAGTATGAACCATTTGAATAAATATTTCCTAGACGCGTGTATAATGGTACAACTATATTCACTTTTAAAACCTTGAATCACAACTTGGAAGAATTCACCCCTTAGAATATTCAAGACTTGTATGAACTTTCAAATGGTTTGGACGAGATATTTCGTCCATCAAGATCTGATCAATTTTGCATCTGTAGAGATATATTTCTTTTTCAAAATATTACCAATTTTTTACTATCACGAGACCTTCTCAGATTTGCTAATGTCGAGATACCTCGTCGAAAACACCTCGAGGTGGATTAAAAAACAATTTTTCTCGGATAAAGCTTCTTTATAGTATCTCCAAATCGTTTTCGGTTAAAACCAGAATTTCAAAAGTAGTTCAGAATTGATAACGGCTGTGAGAAAGTGTGTTCTTTATTATATTACTATAAAATAGTTTATCCAGTTGTGCTTGATTAGTATTTAAATAAAACCTTGTGAAAGTTTAAATTGTTAAACACGCTATTTTCTATTTCTAGAGTGAGAAATGAATTTTAAATAACTTCAAACACTTAAATTTGGGATTGATAAGACTATTTTTCAACATCAAAGTGGTACATCAGCTTTTGAAATAAAAACAATTTACGGTTTTTATGCTACTCTTACGATTATTTATGATGTGATGCTTAAATGCTGGAATCACAGTAAAATTTAAACTTAAAAAAATTCCATACAATCATTCTGCATACATATTTCAGCCCTCAGGGGCATATCTATTTTAGATTTTTAATTTAGGGTGCCATGGTTTTCTAGTGATCTTATCTTTTACCATTGGTTTTGCAGTGTTTAGCAAAAACGGGATTTGCTTTCACGCGATACCCAAGCGATATTTCTCTTCTTTCATCATACTTGTCTGTACCACAATCCGTTTTTCTCGTTTATATTTTTTGGCTTCGCATTGCGCTCTGCACATCTTGGCCAAATAAGGTCCTTGTGCCTTAAAACCCAGAAACATCGAATATGCTGACGCAATATATGTACTTTTAATAATACATCTACTTTCAAAAGTATTTATTTGACAAGTATATTTATTGTATGCTGCATTTCGCAAGAATAAACGGAACATTCCAAAATAAAACAATAGAATAATTAAAGGCATTGTAATATAGATCTTGCATGTCAGGGTAAAATGGGTTAAGTCAAAATATGTCTATTTATCAGAATCTTAAATAGTATATTTCGCTTTTTCTAAGAAATAATTCGGAAGAAAAAGGAGCAAGTTATGGTTAAAATAATTGTAATTTAGATTAATTAAATTCCTTTTTAAGCATATTATATTATGTTTAAATAAATGATAAGATTGGTTTCTTTTTACCCATGAAAACTGAGACCTAATTCCTTTTACACTAACATGGAAGATACAGCAAGTGAAAGCATAATTATTCGTACTTTCAAGTGTTTCCAAACGTGGCTAATAGAATCCCATATGTCGCAATAGTACCAAAACAACTGATTATGAGCGATTTTCTAAAAGTGTATATCTTCCACAAAGTGAGCCTGTTTTTCCGATCGTAACCATGCTTCAGAAATTTAATGATGCCACGAGATAAAGATGGCTCTTGAGAAAGCAAACACTGTAATGTTTTTTCTGTTTCTTCTGCTGCTTCTATAGCAGAAGATGCATTCCATATTACCATCACTAACAGAAACGAGTGGGTTACAAACAATATAATGCAGCTTATTACAGGGAACGTATCTAATTTTGTTTCGTAAACATTTGAAAACGTTGCCCAATATATCTCCATCATATTATACGCTACAATCACAAAAATAGGATATGAAAAAATGTCATCCATTGTTTTCATTGCATTGCTTGAGCTGTGATGTATTCTACACAAGTACAGGTAACTTTGTTCTAATTGTTTTTTTGATCGAGACAAGATTAATTCCGAAGTTTTACATAATGTTTTACACAAAAACGTGTAGTATAGGGAATAAATGCACAGAAGTATTTTGGTATCTATCCAGTATATAGGTCTTATACAACTAATGAATATTGTAACATGCTGTGGATTCAATTTCAGAACATCGATTTCGAACTTTAATTTAGAGACAGCTCCTTGATCGAATTCTGCTATGGAGAGATTTGTTAATATCGTTTCAAGAATCCAGAATGAACTCCAGATAATAGAGTGACAGTACACATATATTTCCTGTTTTTTAAATTGATACTCGGATTCATTATGGATCCTTGCCATGTTTCCGACCAGAGAGATTAGCCGTTTGCGAGATTTAAAGATTGAAAAATGCATAGATAACACTACAAAATATTGGAGTAAGATTAGAACCACATTCTTCTTGTCAGGTGTAATGACGATATAAATTAAAAGATTCACTGTGTATCCCAAATTCAAAATAACGGTCAAACACAGCGAAAGTGTCCTCAGAATCTGTAGTGTCCTGGATTGACGAAAGGGAAATCCGCCAACTCCCATTGCATGCATTATTTCAAATATAGTATTCACAATACCATGTAGACATTAATTGACAAAGAACGTCTCTTGAGCAGATGGAAATGCAATATTTGTTATTCTTTCAGTTCATTCAATGCATAGTTTAATCTTAATATTTGATGTCCAATCCTGGAGAGTTATGAAGGAACACATTTCTTGCTGCAGATTGGAAAATTGGTATATCCATTTAAGTGTTCTTTGAAGTTCTCTTTGCTTTCCTTTGTACCAGACAGTGAGTTCAATATGGCGACTCAAAATTTAATATGCGTAATTATGAATATGCATGGTTTGGTTGCTATAGAAAATCACAAATAAACAATATCTATGATTATAACTAACCTAATGTGATGCTTGTATATATGCAACTCCTATTTCATTGCTGAGAAAGAATATGCATTTTATGCAAAATTGATAGGGCACTATTTTCTTTCAACCTATGTAGGTGATTGGTGATACTACGTAATTTGATAGATTATGTTTCATATAATAAATTTTAAATTAGCTCTACATTTACAGCTCTGCACGAACATTTTCTTTGAGTTTGGAACAGCTTGAAAGTATGAGTCATTTGAATAAATAATTCCTAGACGCGTGTTTCATGGAACAACTATATCCACTTTTAAAACCTTGAAAGTAACATGTGTAACATAAAGAAAATTTACCGCATATATTTTGCACATAAAAGAAATATGCGTAGTTACAGACGCAAAGAGATTGATTACAGAAAATCAATATGAAACAATGTCCGTTGGAGATTAATCGAAATGTTTCCCAATTCTATTTTATTAAACAGGATAATTAATTTTGTTCGAATATAAGAAAGACTTGAAATAACTGGTATAGTGGAAGATAGAATACAAAATCAAAAGTATTAATCTGCACGCTTCTGTTTTAGCATATTCATATTTAATTTGGTGTAGATTGTGTTATTCCTGATTATCTTTCATTTCGTCAGATTTGTTCCATTCAACATGGCAATATCTGCATTTAATACCAAAAAATACGACTTCTAAATCTAACAAAGATTTAAATCATTTGAAAGTATATTGTTATTTATTACTTGCACGCCATCGTTGATATTTATTTGTCAATGATTACCTTATTGCAATAATAAATTTATACTTCCTGTATTCAATGCTGATATCCGTATGAAAAGTGCATAATCTCTTGTATATGACGCTTTTTAAGTTAAATAATATCCCTTAGCTTTGGGTAATAATTTTTAAATAGGTTTTCGACATAAACATATGTTAGGTAAATAGGTATTTTAATTAACTTTGCACTGGAGCAACACAAAGTGCGACGGTTCGGGATCAAACCCGAAGGGGAAGATACGAAGATACCACTTAATTTTGGACAACGGTCAGATGACGAGTTCTCACCTGTGCTGGGATCCCACTCTTAAAACTTCCACACCACTCCAAAGTGATTACATTTGGGGTCACAACAAATTTTACATGCACCAGTAACCTTTGTACACGGTGGTCTCTGCTTGGATTCGAACTCGAAACCCTCTTGTTAATTCGTTACTCTTCCAGCCGGGCTACCTTGGGCCCATTATTAACAAATGGAATTATTCTCTATTCCTATATTCTCTGCCATTTCAGAATTTTCCGGATGTCTTCAGGAAAAACCTATTGAACTTCCAGAAGGAACATATATTTTCTGGATTTTTCTTTTGTGTCTTGTTTCTTTTAAGTCAAAATAAATAATATTTTTCATCTAATGGTATAGGAAAAGTTGTTTCTGTAACGAGTGAGCTAAAATTATATATATATATATATATATATATATATATTTACCCCTTTTTGAAGGCATGGGATAGTTCAAATTTCAATCACGAATATCTCCGCGAATTTTACAGATAACTTCATAAAACTTTTTCCTGTGCTTTTATTATGGTATTGCGCACATTTTTTAATTGAACTTTTTGGCCGATCTTCTTTAGTTTTCGAATTATTTTTTAACTTCCTTATTTCGCCGCTAGGAGCGCTGTAAGCTGTCTCATTAAATTCAGCATGGTCACTTTATTATTGGTACACGTTACTTCCTTGACTATACGAGACGCTGTTTTAAATTTAAAGGGCTTAAAGGGACTTTACAGGTCACCCTGTATATGTATACTTTCAATACAAATCTACACCGTTTGACCAATCCACACCAAATTATGTACACTTATACTTTAGAACACTGCGGTCAGCATAGGCTAACTCTTAACCCCCGTTCTATTGGCACTAGAGGGATAACAACTATTCGAAATCGCCTTAGAAATATTGTAACATTGAGCATAGATTGATTGCTTTAGGCAGCTATGGTTGCTTTACCAGAGTTGAACGAAAAACAATTTTCTCCGAAACAAATTAAATGACAATATTTATGTTTGAATTGACTTTTTAGTTCTTCGCATGATGTAAATAAATTATAGATATTTTATTAATGAAGAAAGAATACTTTAAAATATTTATTTTGCAAGGGGAAATTCAAGGAAAGGTTTTCAGGAGTTCAAGGATGATTTTCAAGGAAAGTTGGTGTATATTCCGACCAACTTTCCTTAAATAATTTATTGAATACGTAATGATTTATAGAATTATGTTTCATAACCTTTCTAGTTAAGGCGTGTAACTTATTTTAAAATGTCCGGAATATATACATGTTAATCATTCGTTGAAAGCAGTGATTTTTTCTTAAAAATTCTGTAAAATCGATCTTCTGCTTTTTCAAAAATTTTGATCTATTCAGTTTAATTTGTATACACTGATTACATTTAATCTAACCCAAGCACCGTTATTCCGAAAAGCACAAACGAAAAATTGATTGATCATAAAAGAGTAATTTTGCTACTCGGTATCTGGCAGCACCTGAATTACTGTTTACTTTTGTTACTAGAAAGTTGGGGAAATGGAAACTTCCTTGGACTCATGATGGAGAACATTCCAGCACCCACTCGATTCTTAGCTGGTCGTATTTAAAGGAATCTAACTCGGTAGGTCTTCCTATTTATCATCTTTCAGTGAATCTGGCAGTTTTATTTCGCTCTTTTAGTTGATTGTATAAGTGTTTCCTACTTTATTCGACAGTGATAGTGTACATTTTGGATTTATATTTCTAAACTGATGTAAGTATTACACAATTTTAAATATGTTTTTCGTTAATTTTAGCTTTTCATTGTATTCTATAATAGATTTCATTACTCAGTGAGAGTGTGCATTTTGCTTATTTAATGAAATAGCTTTTCTTTGTATTCTTTTACAGATTTCTTTGCTGTAGCAATGCCTCCAAGGAAGCGGAAGGCGATCGGCCAAGTGCAGTCAATAGCTAAGATAATGAAAGATCAGCGTAGTCAAGAAACTTCCAAGGAGAGGAATAGAAGACTTGCGATTGCGAGAGAGAGAGAGAGCTGCTACATCTAGAGCAACAGAGATGGCACAGCAGCGTGAGGCCCGACTACAGGATATAAAAGAGAGAGCTACTACATCTAGAGCAACAGAGACGGCACAGTAGTGTTAGGCCCGACTACAGGATATAAAAGAGAGAGCTACTACGTCTAGAGCAACAGAGACGGCACAGCAGCGTCAGGCCCGTCTACAGGATAAGAGAGATAGAACCAAACGATTACGGACTCGCACCATTTTAGCTTAGCATTGGAAGGATTCTACTACGATTCACATAAAGACTACTCGCTGTATGCAAGTGTTACCATCGGGAAAATGGAAATGGTTTGTAGATACTGTCAAGCCAAAAAGTTTAAATCAGAGTCTACTGGTATTTGCTGCAAAAATAGAAAAGTTAAACTGCCAACTGGAACAACCACCACAAGAACTTTTGACTTACACATCAGGAGATACGTCAGAGTCGATTCATTTTCTTAGTAACATCATAAAATACAACTCATGTTTCCAAATGACATTATTCGGCGCCACATCAATTGTTGGACAGAACGGATTTCCGTCGACATTCAAGGTGCAAGCGCAGATTTATCATAGAACGAGATCGTTGCTTCCGCTGCCAGATCCAACCACCAAAATTTCTACAACTATATTTTATTCAAAACTAACAAATAGAAACTGATCTAAGGTGCGCCTACATCTCGGGAACAAGACGTCAGATTTTGTTAAACATACAGAGGCTGTTTGTTCCATGAGCACAATAATCTTATTAAAACGTTTGCAACAGCATTGGAACGTATGCCAACAGATGAATATAAAGTAGTCGTAAGAGCAGTCAAAAGACCAGCAGGCGAACACGAGCGGCGCTTTAACTCTCCTCAAGCAGATGATGTCGCGGTGGTTATATCAGGCGATGAGTTTCATCAACGGGATATCGTTATTCAAGGACGAGGTGAATCATTGCAGCGCATTTGGGAAACACGTCGATCTTATGATGCTCTGTTGTACCCAGTGATATTCCCCCTGGTGAAGATGGATATCATTTTAATCTGGGGCAGATCAACCCAAGAACAGGTGAAAAAATCAGCAAGAAAGTTTCAGCAATGGATTTCTATGCGTACAGATTAATGGTTCGAGATACTTAGCAGAACCACATACTGAACTGCAGGCAATTGTTTCATCAGTTCATCGTCGATATGTACGCAAACGTCGAGACTGAGCGTCTCCTTTACATTCATCTAAATCAACGTAAACTGAGACTTTAGGAATGTATTCATCTGAGATATGCTGTGACAAATGACGGGAACGTTGAAAACCTCGTTTCCTTAGTCATAATAGCTACATTTACAGGCAGTCCTAGACACATGCACGAATACACGCAAGATGCTAGGACGTACGAGAGAACGTACGGGAGACCAGACTTATTTATCACCTTCACCTGCAATCCCACTTGGGCGGAGATCAAGGGGGTTCTTAGCAATGGTCAATTACCCAGTGAGCGCCACGACTTGATTGTGAGAGTATTTAAACAGAATCAGTTGAAACTGATTGACGTTATAACAAAGGGCCATGTATTTGGAGTGCCGAGATGCTGGATGTACACGATTGAATGGCAAAAGCGAGGGCTGCCACACTCGCACAATTTGATTTGGTTAGCGTACAAAATTCAGCCCACTCAAATCGATGACGTTATATCTGCCAGGTTTCCTGACCCGGAACAAGATCCCGAATTTTTGCAGTGGTAACGAAAAACATGATCCACGGACATTCTGGAAATCTCAATCCCATCTCTCCGTGTATGAAGGAAGGAAAGTGTACCGAGAAATACCCTAGAAAATTGGTTAAAGAGACACACACCGGAAATGACGGCTATCCCTTGAAGAGACGGCGGGCTCCGGAAAATGGAGAGTTCACGGCGAAACTAACGATACGCAACAACACAGAAATAGAAATCGTCAATAGGTAGGTCGTGCCATTTTCGCCGCTGGTGTCAAAAGTGTTTAAGGCACACATCAACGTGGAATACTGAAACAGTGTGAAATCGATTAAATATGTGTGCAAGTATGTCAACAAAGGTAGTGATATGGCTGTTTTCGGCATCAGCGACGAGAGATCGAACCATGAAGTGACGCGGTATCAGTTGGGAAGATACCTCAGCTGTAACGAGGCAGTTTGGCGAATACTGGGTTTTCCGATTCCCGAAAGACAACCTACTATTGTTCATCTCAGCGTCCATTTATAAAATGGTCGCAGAGTTTATTTCACAACAGAGGGCGCCCCATAGAGTGATTGATCAGCCACCAAACACGACTTTGACGGCATTCTTTCAACAATGTCAGCAGGATCCTTTTGCTATGGCTTTGTGTATCCTGAGATACCTCTATTTTACACGTCGAATGCATCGAGGAAAGCTTTCTGTAGAAGAAAAGTTGGCCAGCCGTTCCCTGGAGTTGATGCAGTCGCGAGTGACACTTGGGTCGAGTGTACACTGTTCACCTCAACAACGCCGAATGCTATTTCCTTAGGATGCTTCTTCACTCGGTACGAGGACCTAGATCTTTCGCAGAGATGAGAACGGTAAACGACGAAGTATGACAGACATTTAGAGAGGCCTGTAAGAAGTTGGGTTTGCTGGAAGGTAGACCAGCACTGGGATGACACGTTGCGAGAAGCCGAATTGATCTCCCTACCAGAGCAAATCAGAAACCTTTGTGCTATAATATTGACTACATGCAGTCCATCAAATCCAAACACTTTATAGGAAATATATAAGGAGTTCCTGTGTGAGGATATACTCCCCAAAGTACGAAGGGAAACCCCGAAATTGGAAATCGCATTTGGTCCGGACATTTTCAACGAGGCTTTGGTTATTCTTGAGGACAAATATGTGGCCATGATAAATAAAGCATACCAAATTATCATGGATCCGGCAGCAAAACAAGATGGTATAATTTTTCTCGATGCTTCTGAATGGAAAAGTGGAATGCTTCTCGTGGAAAACATTCTTGATCAATATAATACTGGCCGAAACGAGGACTCGGGGAGAAGTTGCTCTTTCACTCTTTACTCTTCTTTTTGCTCCTCTTTGGGAATTGCGGCGACGTTAATGGAAGGAGGGAAGACGTCCCATTCTGCACTTAATTTGCCACTTGACATCGCCAGGCAGGAAAATCCTACCTGCAACATAAGCAAGTCAAGTGGTCGGGCGCAGGTGATCGAGACTTGCAAATTAATCGTGTGGGACGAATGCACAATGGCTCACAAGAAAGCTCTCAAGGTCTTCGACGTCACTCTGAGAGATCTGAGAGGAAACGACAACCTGATGGGAGGAGCTCTGGTACTCCTCTGTGGAGACTTTCGTCAAACTGCCCCCCATCCCGAAGTCGACGTCGGCCGATGAAATCCACGCATGTTTGAAACATTCGTTTTTGTGGAGACATGTGCGAAAGATAACTTTGAAGCAAAACATGGGAGTACATCTGGGGGATGAGAGTGCTCGAATTTTCACAGACAAACTACTGGAGATCGGAGAAGGCAGGTTGGCAGTCGAGTCTTCTGGCAAGATTAAATTCCCATCCGATTTTTGTAATTTGGTGTCGTCCGTCGCAGAGCTGATAGATGCAGTCTATCCGTCTGTTTCCCAAAACTATCACGATTTGAATTGGTTGCGAGAGAGGGCCATTCTTTTTGCTAAAAATGAAGACGTCCACGACATAAACAATCAGATACTTTTCATGTTACCAGGCGTGGTCACTGAATACAAGTCCATCGATACCGTAGTAGATGCCGATGATGTGGTCAATATCCCGCCAGAGTTCCAGAACTCGCATGATCCGACTGGATTGCCACCACATCGTCTTTTACTTAAAGTGGGATCTCCAGTTATTTTACTGCGGACCCCGCGACCTGTCAAAACTTTGCAACGGCACAAGGCTGTGTGTTAAGAAGCTGCTGGGCAATGTAATGGAACGACTATCTTGACAGGAAAGGGAGAGGGTGCAACAGTTTTTATCCCACGGATACCACTCATTCCGACGGATCTTCCTTTCGACTTTAAGAGATTGCAGTTTCCAGTGAGACTTGCGTTCTCGATCACGATCAACAAGTAGCAAGGGCAGTCTATCAAGTACTGCGGAGTGGATTTGAGATCGCCATGTTTCTCCGACGGACAACTTTATGTTGGTTGATCGAGTGTGGGTTCACCCAAGAATTTATATATTCTTGCTCCCGGAGGTGAAACTAAAAATGTTGTGTATAATTAAGTTTTGTGTTAAATTTATATTGCAGTGAATTTGTAAAATATTTTACTTTGTAATGTGTGTACTGTCTTTAAATACTTTTAAATACCTGTTAATGTAATTACTTTGATTTTACACTATAGATTGATTTAATGCTTTTTCCTGTCTAATAGAAGATTGGGATAAATACCAGGGCAAAGCTATGTTTGGTCATGTTTGAGCATTACAAAATCTAACTTTTTATTGATTGTATAAGTATTTCCTACTTTATTTGACACGTGTAATGTGATTATTGAATTAAACTTCATTATTACTATTCTATTTCTATGATGAGTTTTATATTTTTACATGAATGTTGTGAATATTTGATTGATAAAAAATGATATTTAAAAAATTAATTTTTTATAATTTACATTTACATATTTTAATGGAACCCGAAAAACTTCAACTCATTAATCATAAAACCGTAATTTTGTTATTTTAGATTTGGCAAACGAGAAAGAATGTTTTATTATTTATAAATTTGATTTAGAATCCCGTGTTTGTCTATTTGAGTTAACACAGCGAAATTTGGCAGTCCTATTTGAGCATTATTAAATTTCATAAATCATTATCGCCTTTATCAATATTTTCCAAATGTCTCTTTTCGAATTGCTCTTTTTCAGAATACACTCAGGCAGTCGAAATTCGACAATTTGCGCATCTTTCGTTTTTATAGAATTCTGCATGTTTTCGTCGGAATTTCGTTTCTGTTTGTATTTAGGTCTTAATCTTTTACATATTGCAATATATTCAGGAATTAAATGTATATATTTGCGTCTGAAGTATAGAGAAGAATCTATGAAGAAGTTAAAACGTATTTTCCGTACAACTTAAATTATTGCATTCTTCTGTGAAAGAAATGTGATTATTCTAATTCACTTTTCAAGCAACATTTAACCATTTCAACCCGAGCAACGCCGGGTAATTCAGCTAGTTATAGCATAAATTACTTGTGAATTTTAAATACTTGTTTCAGTTGATGGTTAATTTAACCCTCTTGGGGATTGCCTCGACGAGGTATCTCGCTATATGCAAATATGACCAGATCTTGATTTCCGAGATATCTTGTCTTAAGAAGAAAATTGACCAAGTCTAGATCACGTCATCATAAAAAATCAGTATTATCTGCGTACGAAATGTCTCGTCATTTGCAAATTTGGTCAGATCTTGATGGAGGAGATATCTCGTGGAAAAACTTGGAGGGTCAATGTGTCATTATGCTTGCGTTCATATTTATCGTGATTACTTCCACTGAAAATTGAATAATACAGCTATTTAAAATCATGAAAAATTTTGAGTATATTTTCTTTTTTGTACCCTTTCGTTTGTTCTTATCTCATTCATTAAATTATTGATCCCATTAAATAAACACCTCTGGGGTATATATATGCTGACGGATAGCAACACACACATTGGCACTAACATAACGAAATTCTCTACAAAATGAAACAAAGTATACTTCAAAGTAAGGCAAATGTAAAAGTTACACCAGATTACAAATCGCTTAATCCAATCGAAATTTACCTAAAGGAGTTGGGGACGCAGTAGTCCGGTTGGAGAATAACGGGTTAACAACCGGAGGATTCCGAGTTCGAATCCAAATAAAGGCGGTCGTAAACAAGGGGGCTGGTGCACGTTAATTATTTTGTGGCATCAAATGCCCTCAAGTTGTTGTGGTGTGGATGTATGGAGAGTAGGGAGATTGCTGACCTCGTCATCTGACCGTGATTCAAAATTACCTGGTGTTTCCTAGGAAAATTCCCTTCTGGTTTGATCCCCGACCGTCGCCAATAGCCCATTGTGCTGCTCCTGTGCGACGTTAATTAAAATACATACCAATCTACCATTAAAAATCTGAAGTACAGAAGACCAAGATGTGCTCCAAGGTGTCTGATGTTACGGAAACAAGGCGCTTATTGAATTACAAGATGGAATTTGTACAAGTAGGTCTAACTGACAATGTGGTTTATTCTAGCTTTAACAGGAAAATGGTTCAAATAACACAAAGGATCTCCATAACCCATACGGAAAATTTTCGGGTTAATGTTCCTGTTAAATAAAATAGCTGGACACGGTTCAGATAATCAACACTCAACTAACACCACTTTTAAGAATTCAGCCCTTAGAATATTTAAGATTTGTATTAACCTTTAAATTGTTTGGACGAGTTATCTCGTCCATCAAGATCTGATCAATTTTGCATCTGTACAGATACCTCGTATTCACGATATTGCCGTGGGAGTTAGTCGATATATCTCGTCGAAACCACCTCGAGGTTTAAAAACAAATTTTTTTTAGACAAACTTCCCTTATATTGTCTCCAATTCGTCTTCGGTTGAAACCAGAATTTCAAAAGTAGTTCACAATTGGCAACGGCTCTGACAAAGTGCAAGTGGCAGTGTGCTTTGTTATATTACTTTACAATAGCTTACCAGATATTCTTAATTAGTATTAAAAATCCTGTGAAAATTTACCTTGTAAAACAAGATATTTTCTATTTCTAGAGAGGAAATGAATACAAAATAACTTCAAACATATAAATTTGAGATGGATAAAACTATTTCTCGACATAAAAGTGATACATAAATCTTTCAAATTAAAATCCTGTAAAATTTATGGTTTTTATTCTACACTAAAGATTCCTTATGATACGATTCTTAAATGCTACCAATCACCAGTAAAATCTAAACTTAAAAAAATTCCATACAAACATTTTGCATACATATTTCAGCCTTCTGGGGCATATCTCTTTTAGATGTTTAGGGTTTAAAGGTCCCATGGTATTCTAGTGATCTTTTCTTTTCCCATTGGTTTTGTTGTTTTTAGTAAACACGGGATTTACGTTCCCGCGATACCCAAACGAACTTTCTCTGCTTTCACAATACTACTCTGTACCACAATCCCTCTTTTCCCTGTTCACATTTTTTAGTGTCGCATTAGGCTCTGCACATCTTGGCCAAATAAGGTCCTTGCGCCATAAAACCAAGAAACATCCAATATGCTGACGCAATATATGCACTTTTTAAAAATACATCTACTTTCAAAAGTATTTGATCAAGAGTATTTATTGAATGCTGCATTTCCCAAGAAGAAACGGAACATTGCAAAATAAAACAATAGTATAATTAAAGATATTGTAATATAGATCTTGCATGTCAGGGTAAAATGGGTTAAGTCAAAATATGTCTACTATTGAGAATCTTAAATCGAATATTTCGTTTTTTCTAACAAATATTCCGGAAGAAAAACAAGCAAGTCATGATTGAAATAATTGCAATTTAAATTAATTTAATTCCTTTTTTAGCAATTATATTAGTGTTTAAATTAATGGTACGATTGGCTCCTTTTTACCCATGAAAATCAGACCTAATTCCTTTTACACTAACATTGAAGATACAGCAAGTGAAAGCACGATTATTCGTCTTTGATGTGTTTCCAAAGGTGGCTAATAGAATACCATATGTCACAATAGTACCGTAGCAACTGATTATGAGAGATTTTCTAAAAGTGTATATCTTCCACAAAGTGAGCCTGTTTTTCCGTTCGTAACCATGCTTCAGAAATTGAATAATACCACGAGATAAAGATGGCTGTTGAGAAAGAAAACACTGTAATGTTTCTTCAGTTTCTTCTGCTGCTTCTACAGCAGAAGATGCATTCCATATTAGCATCACTAACAGAAACGAGTTTATTACAAATAATGTACTCCATCTTATTACAACGAACCTGTCTACTTTTGTTTCATTAGAAATTGAAAGCATTACCCAATAAATCCCCATCATATTAGGCACTACAATCACAAAAATAGGATATGAAAAAATGTCATCGATAATTTTCATTGCAATGCTTGTGCTCTGATGTATTCTACACATGTACATGTAACTTTCTTCCAATTGGATTTTTGATCGAGAAAAGATTAATCGAAAAGACTTACCTAACGTTTTACACAAGAAGCCGTAGTATAGAGAAAAAATGTTCAGAAATAGTTTGGTATCTATCCAGTATATAAATCTCATACAACTAATGAAAATTGAAAATTGCTTTGGATCAACTGGAACACATCGACTAAGAACGTTGAATTAGAGACAGTTCCTTTATCGAGTTCTGCTAGTGAGAGAATTGATAATATCGTTTGTGGAATCGAGAATAAAATCCAGAAAATAGAGTGACAATACATATATCTTTCCTGTTTTTTAAATTGATACTCGGATTCAGTGATGATTCTTGACATGTTTTTGACGAGAGACATTAGCTGTTTGCGAGATTTGAAGATTGAAATACGCATGTATAACATATTGGAGTAACACAACAAACCGATTCTTCTTGCGAGGTGAAATAACCATAAAAATTAAAAGGTCCAGTGGAAATCCCAAATTTATAACTATGGTCAAACACAACGAAGGTATCCTCAGTATCTGTAGCGTCCTGGACTGACGAAAGGGAAAACCACCGACACCGATAGCATGCATTATTTCAAAAATAGGATTCACAGTATCTATGTAGACAACAATTGGCACAGAACGTCTCTTCAGCAGATGGAAATGCAATATTTTTTATTCCTTCAGTTCATTCAATGCATAGTTTAATCTTAATATTTGATATCCAATCCTGGAGAGTTATGAAGGAACACATTTCATGTTGCAGATTGAAAAATTTGTATATCCATTTAAGTGATCCTTGACGTTCTCCGATAGCAGTACTTTCCCCTGTACCAGGCAGTGAGTTCAATTTGGCTACTCAAAATTTTATATGCGTAATTATGAATTTGCATTGTTTGGTTGCTATAGAAAATCACCAAGAAACAGTAGCTATGATCATAACTAATGTGATGATAATATTGATAATATTATTATGTGATTCTTATATATATGCAACTACCATTTTCTTTCTGAGAAAGAACGTATATTTTATACAAAATGGATTGGGTACTATTTTCTTTAAACCTATGTAGGATGATTGGTGACATTACGCAGTTTGAAAGATTATGTTCCATATAATAAATTTTAAATTAGCTCTACATTTACAGCATACACGAGCATTTTCTTTGAGTTTGATAAAGATTTAAAGTATGAGTCATTTGACTAAATATTTCTTAGACGCGTGTTTAATGGAACAACTATATCCAATTTTTAAACCTTGAAAGTAACATGTGCAACATAAAGAACATTTACCGCATATATTTTGCACATAAAACAAATATGCGTAATTACATACGCAAAGAGTTTGCTTACAGAAAATGAACAACAATCAATGTCCCTTCCAGATTAATCGAAATGTGTTTCGAGTATATTTCCCGATTTTATTTTTTTATTAAACAGGATAATTAATTTTTTTTGGAATATAAGAAAGTTTTTTGAAATAACTGGTATAGATGAAGATAGAATACAAAATCAAAAGTATTATTCTACACGCTACTGTTTTAGCATATGCATATTTATATTTGGTGTAGATTTGATGTGTTGTTCCTGATTCTCGTTTTGTCAGATTTATTCCATTCAACATGGCACTGTCTACATTTAATAACTAAAAATACGAGTTCTAAATTCAACAAAGATTTAAACCATTTTAAAGTATATTGTTATTTATTACTTGCATTCGATCGTTGATATTTATTTGTCACTGATTACCTTATTGCAATAGTAGATTTATACTTCCAGTACCCATTGCTGACATCAGTATTAAAAGTGCATAATACCTTGTATATAAAGCTTCTTAATTTAAATAATATCCCTTAGCTGTTGCGAATAATTTCTAAATTGGTTTTCCGACTTTAACAAATGGTAGGTAAGTAGGTATTTTAATTAACTTTGGACTTGGGCAATACAAAGTTCTATTGCCGACGGTTCGGTATGAAACCGGAAATTTAAGATCCGAGGACACTACCACGTTGTTTTGAGCAACGCGGTCAAACAGCGAGTGGACACCTGAACTCGCACCCCACTATCCAAACTTCCACACCACTCCAAAGTGATTACATTTGGGGTCACGAGAAATTTAACATGCAGCAGACGCCTTTGTACACTGTGGTCTCTGCTTTGATTCGAACTCGAAACCTTCTGGTTGCTAATACGTTACTCTTCCATTCGGGCTACCGTGGGCCCCCTATTAACAAATGGAATTATTCTCTATTCATGTATTCTCTGCTTTTTCAGAATTTTCCGGATGTCTTCAGAAAAACGTTTTGGTGTTCCAGAAGATACATATATTTTTTGGTTTTTCTTTGGTTTGTTGTTTCTTTTAAGTGAAAAGAAATAACATTTTTGATCTATTGATATAGGAAAAGTAATTCCTATGATGAGTGAGTTAAAACTAGATTCCAGTCCTCATTTAAGAAGAGGGTCTCGGTAGCCCGGTTGGAAAAGGAACGGATTAGCAGTCGGAGAGTTGCGAGTTCGAATACAACCAAAGTCGAATCCAACCAAGTCGATTTCAAGGGAGGCTGATGAATGTTTAATCTTTCGAGGCTTCCAATGTTCTCATGTTGTCGTCCTGTGGAAGTTCTGAGAGTGGGGTGCCAGCTCAGGTGTGACCTTTATATCTGACCGTGGTTCAAAATTGCTTGGTATTGTCCTGGATCTTGCCTTTTGGATTTGCTCCCCGATCGTCGCCAATACCCGTTGTTTTGCTCCAGAACTACGTTAATTAAAATACAACCCACCATCTACGAACAATCCATAAATGTGTGTACGGTGGTACACCACAGGCGGTCTGATATGATGAAAACTCCACAGGGAAGCGATATTTATATTTGTACAGTCATTTTATAATTATAGCATAAATCGCTTGTGAATTTAAATACGTGTTTCAGTTGATGGTTAATTTTACCCTCCTGCGTTTGGGCAGAACGGCTGGGGTAGAAGACAACCAATTTGAGCTAGCTTGGCTGCGTGCTCATTGCCTGGTATATCACAATGGCTTGGCATTCATTGGAAGGCAATGATCCAACCAGAGTTCAAGATATCACTTGCAATTGAACGAGCTTTGGCCAAGCGTACGCAATAAGGTTGTTTATAGGAGTATAAGGCCAAGATTGCTGCCTTTGAGTCAACCAAAATGACTGTTTTGTTGTAAGAAGTGATGGAAAAAGTCAAGAAATATGACTTGGGGTATGGCTTCAATTTCAGCTAGCTTGTCTGCGTGCTCATTGCCTGGTATATCACAATGGCTTGGCATTCATTGGAAGGCAATGGTCCAACCACAGTTCAAGATATCACTTGCAATTAAACGAGTTATGGCCAAGCGTACACAATAAGGTTGTTTATAGGAGTATAAAGCCAAGTTTGCTGCCTTTGAGTCAACCAAAATGACTGCTTTGTTGTAAGAAGTGATGGAAAAAGTCTAGAAATATGGCTTGGGGTATGGCTTCACTTTCATCCTCAAAATTTGTGGCTTGTTGACCAATTGTGACAGAACCTTCGAAAATGCCCTCTAACCATTTAAACTTAGATATTACCGATTTTCGAATTACGGCGAGATCGTTTCAATTTTTGTTGAGGACGAGATCAAGATACCGTTTTCTTTTAATTATGAGATATATCGTTAATTAAGATCTGGTCAGTTTTGCTAATGACAAGATACTTCATTGAGACAACCGCAACGAGGGTTAAAACATATTACACTATTGTAAATATTTAAGACGTGCTGTTGATCGACATGATTTCAAAGCTTTTCACCAAAGTAATTTTTTCAATCAAATGTCTTCGTAGCTCTATTTCTTAACTGATTTCCTTAGTGAAAATTATCATTCAATTTTCCCCAGATTGGAATGCTGGTTTTTAAATCTTAATCACCAATTTTACCATCCATCTCTCTTTTCTCTCATAATTGATAGTATTGTAACGTCTTGATTCACGGGTAGCTAGACTAGTTACCATTGAAAATATCCGATTCTGGACTAAATTGGTTTATTTTACAATTTGTACAAAAAGTCGGAAAATGAATGTAAAGTTCATTAATATTAGTTCCTTGGAAGGTCCAAAGTTCTATCGAGGCGCTTAGGGCTGCTGGCGAGCCTCACAATTTCGCTCGGGGAAGTCTAACGCACGGCTACGGGTGAGCCTATTCTCAACACAAAATTACTCGAATGAGTACAGAGTTCCAAGGCAGGAAATCTCAGTCTTTCTGGACAGGATCACTACTAGGATGAACAGTTACACGGATCTCTAGGAGGGTTCTCCTTTACGGCTACGGTCGAGCCTTTCTCACTAAAATACTCCGGCGAGTATAGGATCCCAAGGTGGGATAAATGCACAACAGTGAACGGATATTCACCAAGCTCCAAAAACGGTCTCTGTTGACCGCTTCTCTCCAAGCTCTCTGATCCTCTGTGATCCTCTGTCTCCGTCTCTCCTCTCGTCTCTCCTCTCGTGATCTCTCTCTCTCTCTCTCTAATGATATCTCCAAAAACTCTATATGTTGGGTGCTTATCGACTCCTCCTTTCCGTTTCTGGTCCGCCTTTTAGTCGGTGCTGGATTGGGTGTTGAAGATTTCTCACGTTCTTGATTGGCTGTCTCACGTTGGTCTTTCCCCTCAACTTTTACGACAGACTTCGGCGGACTTGAAAGGGTCCATCAAACCCTGTCGGAAACTCATCATCATTTATATCAATCTTCTTGGTCTCTAAATGTCGAAGAGAGCGACAGAAAGGCGCCTGCCCTTTGTTTTGAAACCACAGCGATTTCCGACCCCTGCTGGCTGGCTGTCGTTAAGAAATCATTAAGATGTTTTCGGGTGGTCGTTATGGAGTGTGGGCTTTTCCTCTCGACACCTGAGTCAACAAGATTTTCCATTTTCCCACGTTGTCGTGGTGATCGTTTCCCTAGCTGCCGTTACAGTATATATCATACTGCTTGTCAACAAGTTTTAACCAACAACTCATTAAATACATGTTTCAATACAATTTTTCGTATTTGATCTGTTATCGACTGTCAAACATTTTAATGCACGTATGGTTTTTTACTTGCATATTATTTGTTTTACCAAAAACAATATCTTTATTCTATGTTTATTATTTTACATGGTCTTATGTTTGGCGCAGCTTGTCCTTTTTGAGCCTTGCCTCATAAATCTTCAAACAACCAAGAGATTAATTTTATCAGGATTTGGATGCGTGTCTTGAAACGGTTTTGGAATATTAATTGTCCTGGTGGTTGTCTCGAAGAGGTATGTCATCACTAGCAAAACTGACTAGACCTTTATGGACGAGATTCCCGTCATTAGAAAAAATCTTACCAGATCTGCATCACGTCATCAAAAAATTGACAATATCGTGATGACGAGATATCTCCTCATTAGGAAAATTGCTCAGATCTTGATGGATGGGATATCTCGTGGAAACCACTTGGCGGGTTAATCAGAAATGGTACATGCATTTGATCAAAAGTATCTAATTGTTAATTACTTTATGTTAATTGTATATCTTTAATGAATAGGTGTGTAAAATTCCATAGCTGTAGCTACATTATATAGTCAATTACTAATGTTATTTCCATCGAAGGCCATTAGTAAAACTGATTAATTTTTAAACTATCAAGTCATCTTTTAAGCTTTCCGTTTTTGGTGACTTTTAATGTATTTTAAAATGGGCTGTTTTTTGGTGATTTATTTAGACTTGGAAACTATTTTGTGGTTGCGGTTTGTGATATATTTAGAGATTGTGCATGGGATACGAATTCGAAAGAATATTTAATTAAAAAATGATGTAAACAAATTTTCTGTTTTGTTTTTATAGTTCCTATTACAAAAATTGTAAAAATAAATAAAAGTAATACAAGGAACACTGTATAAACTGGTTGAAAACACGGCAATGAAAATAAATATAAAAATTTAAATTTGCAGGAGGATAAATTTTTAGAACATTAAAACAATTTTAAATGAAATGCTTTATTACTTACGTAAATATTTTTTTCGATATGTATATTTTATGTGTACTGAAATAAGGTACGCTAAAACTCTTAAACAAAAAATTATTGCAAACCCTCCTGGTGGTTGTCTCAACGATTGGGTCGTGACTACAAAATCCAGGTCTTGATGATATCTCGTTCTCAAGATCTGATGAACGAGATTTTTCTTCAATGCTATTGACGAGATACCTTGCCGAGACAACCATCAGTAGGTTTAAGCGCATCCTTAATGTGATTTCTCATTGGAATCGATTTTAGCTCCCATATGGACCAATCTATCTGCCTTGTTATACTTCATTATTACTTATAAACAATTATATTTGTGCTGTATTTCCCAACGTTGCCAATAGGATCCCATAGGTCACAATAGTGCCAAAGCAACTGATTATGAGGGACTTTTTGAATGTGTACATCTTCCATAAAGTGAGTCTGTTTTTCCGTTTGTAACCACTCTTCAGAAATAGTCGAAAACCACTGCTTAAAGACGACACCTGAGACAACAAACATTGCAATGTCACCTCCGATTCTTCTGCTGCTTCTGTAGCATTGGACGCATTCCATATCACAACTACTGTCAGGACCGTTTTTGTGGCAGCGTTTATGGCGCATCTAATAGCAATGAGCGCATCCAATTGCGTTCCGTAAACTATCGCATACATTTCCCAATAGATTCCGATCATGTAACATAGGATTGCCACAAAAATAGGGAACGAAAAAATGTCATCCATGGTTTTCATAGCAGTGCTTGCTCTGTGATGGATTCTACACAAGTGCATGTAACTTGATTCGAATTGGATTTCAGATCTATCCAAGACCGTCTGAAAACACATGTATATAGTTCTACACAAGAAAGTGAAGTACAGAGAGTAAACACTTAAGAGAATCTTAACATGTATCCAGTACACAGATTCAATACAATCGAAAACGGTTGAAAGTTGCTTTGGATTCAATTGCAGAACACCGACAACTAATGTTGAATTCGAGAGAGTTCCCTCTTCGTCTTTTGCCTCTGTTATAGCAGTTAATACCGTCTCAATTATGCATAAGGAAATCCAGATTATACAGCTGAAGTACATGTAACATCTTTCGCCTTTAGATATTCGATACTCTGACGCTTTGATGCTTCTTGACATAGATTGGAGCAGAGAGTTGAGTTGTTTGTGAGACTTGCAGATGGTTACATACATGGATAAAATTACAATGTAATTCAGAAAGGAAAGAACTTTGTTTCTCTTGTCATGGGAAATAACTATTTCAAATAAATTAATAATTGCGTATCCCACATTTAAGGCACTGGCTAGACGAATTGGGAGCTTCCTGAATGCACATGGTTTGCCTGAATGACCAAGCGGTAGACTTCCAATTCCAAGAACATTCATTAATAATAGAATTGGTTTCAGTGTCTTATGTAGAGAATTTCTTACACGTCCCTTTTGTCTGGCAAATTCAGTATTCTCGTGTAAGACTTTCATAATTTTCATTCGCAAATTTGTAAATAGTATTATCTTAATCTTTGGGGTTTAATACTCAGTTATGGTGAAACAGAATTCGTACTACAAGTTGACAAGGTGATTTGTCCAATCTTACGTAATCCTAAAAGCTCCCACAATGCATTATTCTCCTTCGTATCAGCCAATAGACTCGATATGATTCCTTTTTAATTTAATATGCGCACATTTATATTTTGGTTGCTATAGAAAACAACCTAGAAACAATACCCGTTTTAAATTAAACGAAGCAGATTCTAGTTTATTTCCAGTTCCTGTTACATTATTGAGGACAAAAATTAACTATTATATTTTCTTTTTAACCTGTCGAGGGGATGATTGAAGACTTTAAAATGAAAAGTATTTGTTTCCTGGCACTATATTTTCAATTGCTAGAGTGCAGTGTTTCTATCGATTTTGATGATATTAGAAATGATTTCTCATTTATAGTGAACTTTCAGCATCGATATTTTGCCTTGGGAAATACACAGATTCTTGGCTTTCGTTTTGAATTATTTTAAAATATAACTGCGCTCAAGTTGATAAACTAGGGGTGGGCATGTCCATTACAGTGGGCCGTTCAGGTAGGTAGTTAATTAACGTTGCACTGGAGCAACACAATGGACTCTTGGCGACGGTCTGGGATCAACCCCCGAAGGCAAAGAACCGAGGACAACACCACGTAATTTTGAATCATGGTCAGATGGTGAGGTCACACCTGAGCTGGCACCCCACTCTCCAAATTTCCTCACCATGCCAACGTGAGGACATTTGAGGCTATGACAGATTTAACGTGCACTAGCCACCTTGCACACGACGGTCTATGGTTCGCACTCGAACCCTCCGGTTGCAAATACGTGAATCTTCTAACCGGGCTATCGTGGCCCAGTGGGCTGTTCAGATAGACGAAAAAATAAGTTTTCAAATTTGAACTTGCAATGCGGGAAAAGTTGCCTCTTATCATCAAATAGAAGCTTAAATTCTTTAAATATTTTTATTTAACGACTTGAGCTCTCTGCTGGACGTTGTGTTTTAGTATTTTAGCTGAGCAATGTCGTTCTATAAAAATGTTGCAACTCCAAAATATACAAACTGCTTTATAAACCTTACGAATAGAAAAAACCCATTGAATGTAATAAAACATATTTTTGGTACAGATGAAGTACTTCTTTTCCAACGACAAAGAAATGAAAATTCAAAATTTCTTAAATTTTGCATTTTTTCAATATTATGAATAATTAAATATATATTTAATACGATTTAAAATCTGTATAAACAATAGTATTTTTAACAACTATTAATATAGAGTGCTGGATCTGTAATCGATTTATAATTAACCGAATTTCTTCTGCTTTTGAGAGTCAAGTTTTGGCACAATTCGTCTTGATTTTATCTTAGCTCGGCTGAAGCCATCTCGTGCTTCAGGTACAATGGCAGACATTTATGTCTAACCAATTTTTCTCTTTTTTCGACCACCTGTGTGACGAGGGTATAGAAGAACCTGAAAAGTTTGTTTAGGTTATGGAGTTTATGACTCGAGTTCTTCATTTGAAAGGTTTGTTAAAATAGGGGTGAACTACTAAATCAGTGTTGCCAATGAATCAGTTTGGTGAAATTAATGGCATTCAAATTTATTTTCAAAATTAAGCAGTATTTTTGCTTTAATCATTCTCGCTCTAACACTCAGATTTTTGCTGTCCCAGTTCTCGAATATTAAGGCCTTCATCACTGAACATCACTGATGCCAGATCTTAATGGACGAAATATCTCGTTAATAGGAAAAAAACTGACCAGGACTTGATCTCGTCATCGTCAAAATCTTGATTAAATGATATCTTGCCATTACTAAAATGGTCAGATCTTGATCTCGTCATTATCAAAATCTTGATTAAATGATATCTTGCCATTACGAAAATGGTCAGATCTTGATCTCGTCATCACCAAAATCTTGATTAAATGATATCTTGCCATTACGAAAATGGTCAGATCTTGATCTCGTCATCACCAAAATCTTGATTAAATGATATCTTGCCATTACGAAAATGGTCAGATCTTGATCTCGTCATCACCAAAATCTTGATTAAATGATATCTTGCCATTACGAAAATGGTCAGATCTTCATCTCGTCATCATCAAAATCTTGATGCAAAGATCTCTTCATTACGAAATTGGTCAGATCCTGATGACGAGATATCTCCAATAACAAAATTTGTCAGATCTCGATGGACGAGATATCTCGTCGAAACCACGCGGAGGGTTAACAATCCTAAACGCACCAACTGCACGCTACTAGTTAAGTCCATGTTCAGACGATTAGAGACGACTAATTATCCTGATGCTCTAACGGATACCATAAACTGAAAAAGCTTGGGAACCAGAGAGTTGTAGATTACATTCCAAATCTGGAAATTGAGAATCATTGACATCCGAAGATATTATAGAAAAGAAATATACACGTTTTACATATTGTAACCATATCATACCTGTGGGGAGATATGGTTACAACATATATGGTTATATGTTGTAATCATATACCACCATTCCATGAGAGTAACCCATAAGGAAGCTGCTCGTGTTCCACCGGCTTAAACCTACAAGTGTTCCGAGATATCTTGTCCAAGATTTTTTAAATTTCGCTAAGAACGAGGGACATCGTGAAAACAAAACTACCCTATTATTTCAAGGAGATACGAAGATCCAAGTAGCAAAAACAAATTGTCCTTTCCCTAGAACTGGTGACAGGTTGCAATATGTTTTTGACCGGATGCTGCATATTGCAAAGCGGTTTACGACGTGAGGATATACTACCAGGAGGGTTACACCCAATTTACGTAATTATTTCAAATCAGTTACGTTGAAGTTAAAAACGCATTAACAGAGGACATTGGAAAATAAATAGTGAGCTAAAATCTACGTGCCCAGTGATTGAGAGAGAAATTTAAAGCCTCATGAATCTAACTGGTGAATAGGATTTAGGGAAATGGATATAAAGCGTGGATTTTCAGGTTGAAAAGTTGTAAAACTTGAAACACTACTCAAATTCTTCTTAATAGGTTTTTAAATAAAGAGTCAAAAGATGTTTCTATTTTTAGTTGCTATCGTTGGTAGTGCTTTTATCTTTTATTAAAAGCATTTAAATAAATTTATGTGTTATCCTGAACCAATTGGATTTTATAGCAATGGAAATGATTGTCGATCACCAAAGTAATTAATCAACATTTTTAGACCAAAGGAATGTCATGTTTATTGTGTTTATTTATAAACGATACACTGAACTGCTTCTTAACCCTCATGGTGGTTGTCTCAACCAGGTATATGGTCATTATCAAAACATACGAGATCTTGATGGACGAGATAAGTCGTCATTAGAAGAATAATTATCCTTGATTTGTTATCAAAAACTGACACTATCTCGTCATCACCAAAAATGACGAGGAAATATCTCATCAAGTTAAGCACGCGATGCCAATTTTGAGCTTCAAAATGCGTACTTCAATTTCATTGAGTGAAATTCACTGGTTGCAGAAGGGAATATGCAAACATGTGATGGGCTCAATCAGAATTTACTCTCCAGAAGCAAGCGAATTAGGCATTGGTTGTAGACGATGCCTTTCTGAAGTCTTTCAGTAGATGAGTAGATGTTGATCGACCAGCTCTCTCCCGGTCTGGTTGTGCAGATGACGTCAGAGTTAACATCTACAGGAGTCGCCTCTCAAGATGACCATAGCGGTTTTTTAGAGTATGATGCAATCGCTGAAAATCGTTCAGTATCATATCGTTTATGTATCCCATCTGTAAATTCTTAAACTGTAGCTTTATTATTGGATTGTAAATTTTTATGATAGTATAAGATTATTTTCGTAGAAGGTTATGGTTTTATGTTTCATGGCGCAAGGGACATATTTGGCCAATCTGCGCCAAACACAAAACAACATTGAAAAAGCAAAAAGGAGAAGTGTAGGCCAGGATGAAACAGAAGGGCTCGGAGATCACTCAAGTACCTCGGGGCTCTTCCTAATGGAAAAAATGTTTTCCAGATTTTTTTTGAGTAACTTGTCTCTTTCGAGTGAAGCCAATTTTGAAAGTTTTGGGGCCAAACTGAGGCAACCATGAAAGAAGAACATCGGAAACAGTGATTGTTAGATTGGTTAAAAACCTATTTCTCTAATTAGCTGTTAGCGAGTTTTGGGTGTATGATTCCCACCCTGCGTATATTGCCATCCTTCTATGCCAGTAAGTTTTAGCATTGTTTTTATATGTCCATTACTTGACACTATCTGTCATATGTTTGGCACAGCATAGCCAAATATAGTTCTTGCGCCATAAAACCCAACCAAATCTAAATTTCTGAAAAACCTCTCTAAACACCCAATAATAAGTTTAATTGCTCATTTTTGTAAATTTTTGTCACCATTTTGTTAAAAGCATTTCCAAATCTGTAATATCGAGTTCGAACTGCCTCCAAGCATTAGAATAGCAGAGCAACATTTTTCCGCTTCGAATTGCTTCCATAAAGTACAATAGAGCGCAATTGTTGCTAATTTGACAAGCTTAATTATTTTTACTTTCAGATTTGTTTTTTTCCTTTTTGACAGTTGCGTATTGCGTCTTTATGGCTCAAAAATCATCATATTTTTTCTTCGGAAGGTGGCAGGTATACTAAGCAAAAATGTGTACTATAAGTCTTTGAAAACGTAATGTAGAAGCAAAAATCGTACGTCCTTCATCGAGAATCATCCCTAATCATTGTTCATTGTGAATTTGCATTTCAAAATTAGTGATTTGCATTTCAAAATTAGTGATTTGCATTTCAAAATTAGTGATTTGCATTTCAAAATTAGTGATTTCCTTTTCAAAATTACAGAGGCTGTTCGGACATTTTTTGAACGGTTTTGATGAGCTGTAAAAAAATTGTATGCTACGAAATAATTTTATTTACAGCAGTTAAATAGTTAAAGTATAACTTATCTTCTGCTAACTCAGAGTTATATTTACTTTCAAAATGGCGCTTTTAAAAAAAAGCAATGGATGGAAGGTTATGTTTCCTATCTTTCCAAAGAGAATTATGCTTATTCAATTATTCAAAAACGCTGTAAAAGTCATGGTTTTTTGATATCTAAAGGTACGATAAGTAATATTATTAGGGAGAAAGGAAAAAAACGTAAAAGTGGGAAAATACTTCCAAAAAAGTATTCAAGAAAGAAAAAAATTCTGAGAATATTTATAAGGTAAGATCTTTAATTTTAAAAGAGAATCCGCCAAGTCAAAGGACTACTGCAAAGTGAACGTGAGAACTTTCTCTAAGAGATTTATTATTTTTGCCGGGTTTGCAAATATAATGGAAAATTAAAAGTAAAAAGAGGGGGAAATGTAAAAAATCAACTCTCACATATTATCAAGACCATATTTTATCCCCAATATTCAAAAAAGAAATACCGTATCTTTACCCACAGTGCGAACAATCAGTAGAACTGCATCAGGGTAAAGCAAGCAGCCACACATTAAATCGACTGTTAAATTCTTGGAAAAAATGGAACAAGAAACTGGTATCAAGTCAATACCCTTTACTGATATCCCTGCTAAATCTCCAGATGTTTCACCCATGAACTTTTGTGCTTTTGGACTTTTAAAAAGGGCATTAACGAAACGTCGACCGAAAACCATTGAAGGACTGAAAAACTGTGGAACAAGAATGGGACAAAATACCACTGTCGATCCTACAAAAGTCATTATTATCATGGAAATTAAGGTGTAGAAAGATAGTTAACAATAAGGGCTATCAAATGGAACATTTAAAACACAAAAATTTCATGTAAAAAATTGAGTTTCAGTCCATTAAAATCGTTCAAAAAATGTCCGAACAGCCTCTGTAATAATTTTGTCCCTGTGACCCATTGTGAAGATTATGGATTTTTTTTGGTGTAACGGTTTATTTATCTTGTAGTTCAACGCATCAGACTTTCAGTAGTATGGGTTTCGTTAGTGCTTTGTTTCCAGCCGAAAATTATATCCATTAGCAGATCTTGATGGACGACATATTTCGTCATGAGAAGAAATCTGACCAGATCTTGATCTTGTCATCATCACAAAATCGCCAATATCGTAATGACGAGATATCTCGTCATTAATAAAATTGGTCAGATCTTGATGGACGAGATATCTCGTAGAAACCACTTGGAAGGTTAATTACAACTATGTATGATCCCTGAGCCCAAAGATGTCACTAACAACATGGGAGAGCACCGTTTATATGGTTGACATAGGTTATAACACAGATCAACAGTGGTTAGGCTCATCGCTATCATCCAAAATAGACTTTTCAAACAGAAAATAAAATAAAGTAAAAGAATTAAAATTTAAAATAACGCGTTTTATTTCAAAGTGCACAAAATTGTAGAAAACAAATTTTTAATCAGTACCAAAAAAGTAGTCATGCACGCATAACTAAAAATAAAAGCGTGGGTGCTTATTTTAATTAAATATTATTTGGAATCGTATATTCCTTCATACTGAATACAGCAATTATCAGAAAATTCGTGATGATTGGAAAGTGAAGATGTCCTAAATTTTATCTTGAATATCTCCTAGAGTGGCTAAAAGAATCCCGTATGTCACCACAATTCCCAAACAACTGAAGATAAAAGATTTTTTCACAATGTACATTTTCCACAACGTGAACACGTTTTCCCGTTGGTAGCCATTCTTCACAAACTCGGTCAGACCACTAAGTGACGGAACATGTGGTACCAGTGACAGCAGCGTCTTCTCCACTTGATTTGCTGCTTGAGTTGCATCGGATGCGTTCCATATTATCTGTAAGGTTTGAAAAACGCTTTCTGCGATGCACAAAACGATGCTCAAGATTTGTAAATTGCTTAGTCCTCTTTGGAAAGTTATGCAATACAAAGCCCAATAGAGATCCATCATGTGAAGTACGACGATGACTAAGATGGGGTAAGAAAAAATGTCATCCATGGCTTTCATTGCAGTGCTGGTATTGTGGTGAATTCGACACATGCATAGATAGCTTTGCTCAAAATTTGGCATTTGCAGTCTTTCCAATACTGAATGAAAACATTTTTGAAGAATTTTACACAAGACAACGTAGGACAAGGAATATGTACAAAATAGGATCTTTAACCCTATCCCCCAAATAGAGTGCATGCTTTGTAGAACGATTGCAAAGTGCTGCGTGTTAAATTTCTGTATATCGAGAACGAATGTTAAGTTTGAAATCGTTTTACGTTCCTTGAGTGTCCTTGTTACTTCTCCAAGCAGCACTTGGCTTGTGGTCAAACCAATCCAGAGGAAGCAATTGAAGTTTGTAGATCGTCTTACGTTTGTCAGAAGTAGAGAGTTGGAGTTGATGATTCTTGACATTTTCTGGAGCAGAGGTCGGAGTTTATTTCGAGATTTGATGGCTGAGAAATATACCGATGAGAGCAAAACAAAAGCAACGGTGAAAGTCATTTGATGTTTCCTGTCTGGGAAGATAGCTATATAAAGAAACCTGTAACTCAATGATAGCAAAAAAATACCCATTTTTAAATATATTTGGAATTTCTTCAGCACCTTCGTTGTGATGGACAGGCGACGAGGCAAACTTTCAATTCCAAAAAATTGCAGAATCAATAAAGTCGGATATAGGTTCTGATATAAAGATGCTTTAGCATTGGCTATCTTTTTCACTGATGCATATACGTTTCTGGAAGTGACATCCATACTTTTAATGAGAAATGTGTATTGTTTTTTACAACTTTTCGAAAAATAATTTTTAGATTATAATGTAAACAAATACCGACAGCTCGGAAAAGTTTGACCATCCACTTCCATGTTCTCTTAACTATTTTCTAGAAGTCTAAATCGCCTTGTGCTATGCAATTTCTTTTGTACTTCAACCTCTAGAACTGAATTTGCCCAATCATGCCTGGTTACCATGGAAATTAAAACAACAACGCATGCAATTAAAGTTAAGAGACATATTCGGTAATATAATTTCAGTTCTTGTAACATTACGTCGAAGAAAAATGTATTGATAATTTTTTTTATTTAACTCTTCTGGTGGTTGTCTCCACGATATACCTCGTTATTAGCGAAACTGAGCAGATTTTTATGGACGAGGTACCTCGTTATTTGTTAAACTGACCAGATATGGATGACCGAGATATCTCGTTGTTAACAAAACTGACCAGTTCTTGATGGACGAGGTATCTTGTCATTAGATAACAGAGCAGCTTAACGAAGCAGATCTCGTCATAAGAAAATAAGCAATATCTTGATGACGAGATACCTCTTCATTAGCAAAATATATCAGATCTGGATGACCGAGATATCTCGTTGTTAACAAAACTGACCAGTTCTTGATGGACGAGGTATCTCGTCATTAGAAAAAATCACACCACATCTTGATCTTGTCATAGAACAAAATTGGCGATATCGTGGTGATTAGATATCTCGTCATTAGCAAATTTGGTCAGATCTTAATGGACAGGATATCTCATCGAAACCACTTTGAGGGATAAAAGTTGATATGTGTATTCAATTAAACATATTTGACTTAACTGTTGAATGTTTCATTTAGGTTTAATAGTTCAAGGTCTTCAGTTGGTTAGTTAGGCTTAACGTCCATGAAGATCTCGTCATCAGTAGGAAACAGAGCAGATAACAGAGCAGCTTAACGAAGCAGATCTCGTCATAAGAAAATAAGCACTATCTTGATGACGAGATACCTCTTCATTAGCAAAATGTATAAGATCTGGATGACCGAGATATCTCGTTGTTAACAAAACTGACCAGTTCTTGATGGACGAGGTATTTCGTCATTAGAAAAAATCACACCACATCTTGATCTTGTCATAGAACAAAATTGGCGATATCGTGGTGATTAGATATCTCGTCATTAGCAAATTTGGTCAGATCTTAATGGACAGGATATCTCATCGAAACCACTTTGAGGGATAAAAGTTGATATGTGTATTCAATTAAACATATTTGACTTAACTGTTGAATGTTTCATTTAGGTTTAATAGTTCAAGGTCTTCAGTTGGTTAGTTAGGCTTAACGTCCATGAAGATCTCGTCATCAGTAGGAAACAGAGCAGATAACAGAGCAGCTTAACGAAGCAGATCTCGTCATAAGAAAATAAGCAATATCTTGATGACGAGATACCTCTTCATTAGCAAAATGTATCAGATCTGGATGAACGAGATATTTTGTTAAACCACTTGAAGGGTTAACTCATTATGAAGATTGTTTTACCTGGTACCATAGATTAAACCTTGTAGCCTCGCTCAAATATATGGATGACAGAAATTGTGAGATTCCTCTTTCTAGACTTTCGAGTAGGCATTTCATATATCTATTCTTCATTCAGGAACGTAAGACTTTTCAACTTCATTATCCCTTTAAATGGTTTTGACTAGTTATCTCGTCCATCAAGATATTGCCAATTTTTAGATGTCAACGAGGTCAAGATCTGCTCAGTCTTCTTGTAATGACGAGATATATCGTCCATCAAGATCTGGTCAGTTTCGCTTATGAAGAGACATTTCATCGAGACAACCGAACCACCAGGAGGGTGAAAATGTAGCACGGAACAAGCCTCCTCAAGTCATTTTCTGGTCCGGCGTTGGTCTAGCGACAAAGGATATCTGTGGAAGCTCTGCTCTTGTGTTGGACATATTCAGTATGTTCAGATTCATGGATTTGTCTAGCTGTTTAGCTTAGCCTTCAGAAATAATTGAAAACAACACAGATGATACTTGAGGTAACTTTTAATTTTTTCACGGCAGTATAAACAAAGAAAGTTTATTTATAAATATTTAGTAATTCATTTTCAAGTATATCAATATAAATTCTTTATTCAGATGATAAATATCTTTTAAGCCTAATATACAGCTCATTTGAAATCGTGGCAATTTTGGAGCGTTGTTATATTTTTTTATTTTCTCTTGTTCTATTTTGTGTAATTTTAACCCATTTAATGTAATGCGTTCGATTGTGAAAAAAGGGTGTCACCATGTTACAAAATGCATTATCATTTAGTTGTTAACCCTAATGGTGGTTGTCTTGACGAGTTACCTTGTCATTAGACAAATCAATATCAGGTCTTGATGGACGACATATCTCGTCATTAGAAGAAAACTGACCAGGTATCTTGCCATCATCAAAAAACCGGCAACATCTTGATGACGATATGTAGTATCTCGCCATTAGCAAAATTGGTCAGTTCTTGATAGACGAGATATCTCGTCAAAATAACTTTTAGGGTTAAGAAAAAGGCATAAAATATACTTTGAGCATCTAAAGTTCAGAATAGTGACAGTAAAAAAATTTCCTTTGAGAAAAGTGGGATTCTAAAAAGGAAGTGATTTCAAATTCAAAAGAAAAAATAGTGAACAACAGTTTGTAAGACATGTCGATTGCATGCCATGGATTTATCTTTTGATAAAAACCTACCGTTAAATTTTAATAAATTTATGTGCAACTAGGCCCTTGACATATACAAAAATTCCGAATGTTTTTATTGGTTTTCAAAAATAAACCATTTCTTGTTCATAATGAATTTGAGGCATCAATAATTTAGTTTTTGAAATATACTTTTTGTGTTTTTATAGTAGTGAGTTATTTTATACCTTAAACTACACTCATACCCAAATTTATCTTTATATACACCACACAAAATTCTGATATTCCATGAAATATCTTATCGATGTAATCCATTTTTGCAGGGAATGCGTGAAAGACGAGCCTAATTAGCATTATCCAATCGAAAGTGATGAAACGGTTTCTGATATGCAAATCAAGGCGTTACGTTATCCGACGGTGAATTAAGCGCTTTGCGCAAATTGAATATCTGAGTGAATTTTTGAAATACAGCGTTTGATTTCAGTGTGTAAGGACCCAAAACGGTTTATTATGGCTTCGAAGTATCATTTGGAAGAATCTGTGAAGTGGCTAATTATCGGCTGTTTAGAAGCAGGACAGACAATTATGGAAGCAGCGAGATGTGTGAATATTTCAAGACAGACAGTCTACGATATGGATACAATTTCAGAACTCCGTAACTATTGTAAGGAGGCCTGGACAATATCGTAAACGAATAACAACTGCTTCTCATGATTGATATCTAGCAATAACTGCCCGTCGTAACAGGAAGTCTACTGCTCGGCAGTTAAGTTCAGAGGTTACAGCCGCCATTGGAACTGTTGTATCACGGCAAACTGTATACAGAAGGCTTAATGAAAAAGGCCTTTATGCCAGAAAGCCAAGGGTATGTGTTTCACTGGCTTCACAACAAAAGAGCGATCGCTTTAATAGGTGCAAAGATCATCAGAAATGGAGTGAACACCAATGGACTCATGTTATTTTTACTGATGAGTCGAGATTTAGTTTAACATCTGATTCTATACGTGTTTACATCTGGAGGGAATCAGGAACGCGAAATCTTTCTTCGAACATTATGGACCGTGACCATTTCGGTAGTGCAGGTATGATGGTATGGGGAGGAATAATGATCGATGGACGTACGCCCCTACAAGTTTTCAACAGCGGTTCTCTGACCGGCCAGAGATATCGGGATGACATCTTAGAACCATATGTAAAACCTTTCAGAGGTGCACATGGATCTGACTTTTTATTTATGGACGTTAATGCTCGTCCACAGAGAGCAAACCTCTTTGCCGAATTCCTTGAAAGTGAAGCCATTAAGCAAATACCGTGGCCAGCAAAATCTCCTGATCTGAACCCGATAGAGAAATTATGGGACTACCTTAGAAAAGCAGTAGCACGAAGACATCCTCTTCCTAGATATATAAATGCTCTGAAGACCGCATTGCTGAAGGAGTGGAACTTAATTCCCCAAACTGCGGTTAACAGCATTATTGCCAATATTAAAGCACGTTGTGATATGTGTGTACACGTCAGGGGTGATCGCATTCCATAATAAATTCATAATTCTTAATTTTTTTCTGAGTTATTCTTTTTTTCTGAACTCTTCTTGTCACGTATTATTGCCATTTTTATTGTTTCATGCTACAGTTTTACATCATATGTAGTGCTCGCAAATTTTGTCCTTTGTATTTATGTATCATTACACACAAATTCATTAAAATATAGTTCACAGTTTCTGAGAAATCCATGATTTTATGCATTTAAGTTAATTTTGGACATGAGTGTATATGAAATTTGAAAGCAATTAAAAAATTTTCTACTCATAGTAAAATGTCAACAATATTAAATTAAAAACATATTATTTTATAGTTTTTATTCAATATACATGCTGTGGAATGCTTTTGAAATGCCGCGGAACAAAATTACAATTAATACAAAATTGTCTTGTAGACAAAAATTATCGCCGTGACACAATATATCATTGGCTTATAATGACAACGAATTTTTAAACTCACAAATTTTTTCGATGTGAGTTTTTCTAAACCAAGTTGTGAGTTTTAGAGAAAAATCTACCAACACTCCAAGAGGGTAAAACGGAACATCTAGTCTATCAAAGTTTGACCAATTTTACTTCTGACGAGATATTTCGTCATCGAGATATAGCAGTGCCCTTCATGATAACGAGTAAATTGCAATTTTCAAACTCAAAATTTTCAAAATATGAGTCTTACCTTTTCTAAGTAAAGCTGTGATGATCTTTAGAGTGAAGACCACCAACCCTTCAAGTGGGTTAGATGGGAATCTCGTCTACCAAAGTTTAACCAATTTTACTAATGATGAGATATTTCGTTATCAAGATATTGTCGTGTCCTTCATGATAACGAGTGCAAGAACAGGTCAGTTTTCTTCTAATGACGAGAAATCTTGTTCATAAAGATATGGTCACTTTTGCTTATGACTAGATACCTCGTCAATTAATTTTAATATTCAGTATAATGTTTTATTCTACTTTTCAATCTTGCTGTTTTTTTAATATTTCTTAAGTCTGCTTTGATATATATTTGAACATTGCCCATTATAAGACCTTGCTCAATCGAACCTAAATTAACCAATCAACCGTTAAGTTGAATATGTTTAATTGATTAGATATTTCATCTTTTAACTCCCCAACTGGTTTCGACGAGATATATTGTCCATGAAGATCTGTATTCTCAGAACTATGCTTTGTCACATGTAAACCGAGGATATGAGTATTTTTTAAAGCAAAGAAACTTCATTCTGAACTACGTATTTGGTCCCAAAACTGTAGAAATTCTCTAGATGTAGCTATGTTGACATTCGCTAGAAAGATCTGAATACTATAAAGGCATACAACGAAATGATCGAAAACTTTGCATATGGTATATCTAACCCTCCTGGCGCTTGTCTCGAAGACATGTCTCATCATTAGCAAATGTGAGCAGATCTTGATCTCTCTTTATCGACAAAAATTGACAATATCTTTATGACGAGACGTTTCGTCAGAAGAAAATTGGTCATACATTGATAGACGGGATATCTCGTCAAAGCAAATTGGATGATTAAAGTGAAAGAAAAGAAAATTAGTCTTCTGTTGATTAATTTCCCAACGTTGCCAAAAGGATCCCATACGTCATAACAATACCGAAGCAACTGATTATGAGGGACTTTTTGAATGTGTACATCTTCCACAAAGTGAGTCTGTTTTTCCGTTTGTAACCATTCTTCAAAAATTGTCTAAGACCACTACTTAAAAATGTCACCTGAGACAGAAAACACTTCAGTTTCACCTCCGCTTGTTCTGCTGCTTCCGTTGTAGATGAGGCACTCCATATTATCACCACTGTCAGGACTGTATTTGTGACAAGTTGTATGGCGCGGCTCAATATAAAGCCTATATTGAACTGTGTTTCAAAAACAATTGCATACATCACCCAATAGACCCCGATCATATAACACAGAACGGTCACAAAAATGGGGTACGAAAAGATGTCATCCATGGTTTCCAAAGCAGTACTTGCGCTGTGATGCATTATACACAGGTACATATAATTTTGATCTAATTGGACTTCAGATGGAGATAATACCAACCGAAAGCATTTGTAAAGAGATTTACACAAGAAAGCGTAGAATATAGAATAAATACATAAAAGGGTATTAACATATGTCCAATATACCGATTCTGTAATGCCGATAATGGTCGAAAGATGTTTCGGATTAACTTTTAGAATATCGGTTACTAATGTTGAATTAAAGCGCATGTTTTTACTGTAATCGGCCTTTGATAAATACATTGAAACCATTTCAATTATGAACAAAGAAATCCCGAAGATACAATGGAAGTATACAGAGCATCTATCGTCTTCCAGAATTTGATATTCGGACACTTTGATAACTCTCGACACGGTTTGAAGCAGAGAATTGAGTTGTTCACGAGATTTCAAAATGCAGACATACAAAGATGAAAGTACAAGATAAAGCAGAAAGTAAAGGATTGAGTTTCTCTTTTCAGGTAAAACTACTATCTCAAGTAAACCGAAAGAAATATATAACAAATTCAACGCACTGGCTATCCATATGGAAATCTCCTTCAATGCACCAAGTTTGCCTGATGTACGACGTTTGAAACTTCCAACTCCAAGAAAGCTTAGCAAAAATAAGATTGGTTCCAGTTTCTTTTGTAGAGCACTCGCACGACCCATCTCTCTCGAAGATGCAAATGCATTATTTTCTTTGGCTTCCATAATCTTTATTAGGTTTTGTGGTGGTTGGTGAATTTGAGCCAAAAGACCTCAATCTCGTTTGTGCTTACTAACAGAAAACAAGATTTTGTCAGACTTCTATAAGTTTTGCCAGAACTTGGAAAAGAGGAATAGTGAGTAGGGGTTGAGGCACAAATCAGAGGACTTGCTTCCTTCTCAGTGGATGAAGCTTGCAGTTGCAGAAGGTGGAGTTTGCAGGAACATTTGCAGGCACATCGAAGCTTTTCAGTTCGAACTTTATCAAGGAAATCTTTATTCATAAACGTATAAATAGTATTATTGTAATATATATGCTTTATCCCTAAAAATTATGGTATAAAATTAAGAATTATTAACTGATGTATCCACTTTGTTAATCTATAGTCTCCCCGAAAGCCTTACCTTCTTTGTCCAAGAAAATGAGCCCAATATGGAGTAGAATAAAATGTGCTGTATTACTGACGCAAGTCTGGTTGCTATAGAAAATCACTGATATACAATGTCTGTTTCACATCAAACAAAATGAATCCGAATGTTTATATCTAAACTATAATTGAGGAAGAAAGTTAACTACGATCTTTTATTTCTAAATTGTCTAGTGGATGATTGAAGACCACACAGAAGCAAAAACATTGCATTTCATGCAGTATATACTCAATCGGCCGTACTATTTCAGCACAAACACGCGAAAATTGCTTTAAATATGGATCACTTTCAATTTTTTATGGATGTTGTGCGTGTTATCTACTATTAGCTATATTTTACCTTTTTTGAAATTGTTAACATGTTTCAACATATTTTCTGAACTCATGCATGTAACTTCAAAGTTTTAAATTTTTATATTTTTTAATATTTCTTAAGTCTGCTTTGTAATGTATTTGAACATTGTCCATTATTAGACCTTGCACTATTAAACCCAAATTAACCAATCAACCGTTAAGTTGATTTTTTTTAATTGAATAGAGATTTCATCTTTTAAACCTCCAACTTGTTTCGAAGAGATATATCGTCCATGAAGATCTGAATAATATAGATAATCTCGAGATATCTCGTAACTAAAATATTGCCGAATTTTTTATTACGACAAAAACAAGATCTGGTCAATTTTCTTCTAACGACGATATATATTGTCCAGCAATATCTGGTCAGTTTTGTTAATGACGTGATTCCTCGTCGAGACAACCACCAAGAGGGTTTATACAATACATATCGTATATCAAAGTGAAAGGAGGGATAATTATACATTAGTTGTGGTATTTCCAAAGTTGCCAGTAAGATACCGTACGTCACAACACTATCAAAACAGCTGATTATGAAAGATTTCTAAAAGTGTACATTTTCCACAATGTGAGCTTTTTTCTTCGTCTGTATTTGTTCTTCGGAAATTCATAAGACAACGGTTTAAAGATTTCACCTGAAACAACAAACACTGCAATGTTTCTTCCGAATCCTCTGCTGCTTCTGTAACAATCGAAGCATTCCATATTATGAACACCGTCAAAAGCGAAGTCATGGCAAGATGTATTTAGGAACTCATTGCAGCATACATTCTTAATTGTCTCGTATAAACAATCGTATACATCTTCCAATAAATCGAAATTATATAACTTATGAGAGTCACAAAAATCGGAAACGAAAAAATGTCATCCATGGTTTTCATAGCAGTGCTTGCACAGTGATGCATTCTGCACAAGTGTAGGTAGCGTTGTTCAATTTGGATTTCACATTCCGATAAAACTGATTAAAACACTTGTGTAGAGTTTTACACAACAAGGTGAAGTATACAGAATAAATACATAGAAGAATATCAATATATGTCCAGCATAGAATTACTATACCATTACCGACACTTTGAAAGTACTTTGGATTAATCTTGACAAAATCGACTAGACAACTTGAGTTGTAAAATGCTTCGTATTCTTTATCTGAAATTGTGAGAATCGATACCGTATTATCAATTGAACACAATAGAATCCATATGACACAAATGCAGTACATAGAACATTTTTCGTGAGTTCTTGGAATACGACACTCCGATGCTTTCATGATCCACGACATAGTGTAGAGAAGAGAATCGAGTTGTCTGCGAGACTTGAAGACTGAGACATACATGAACAACAATATAATATAATTTAGAAATGCAATAATTTCGTTTCTCTTCTCAGGGGCCATAAATATATCAAATAAGCTAAAAAATACATAGTCAAAATTCAATGCACCTACTACACATAATGGAAGTTTCTTCAGTGCCCAAAGTTTGCTTGATTGTTCAAAAGGAGAACTTCCAATTCAAAGAGCATGCACTAACAATAAAATTGGATTAAATGTCTTATGGAGAGATCGTCTCCCACAACACTTCTTTATAAAAGCTGCAAATGCAGTACTTCCGAGTTTTGGAGGTTCCATATTTTTTTCAAAAATCCATACATACTTTTATCTCAACCTTACAAGTTGTTTCGACGAGATATCCCGCCGGACAAATTCTGCTAAGGACAAAATATCTCGTAATCAATATGATGACGAGATCAAAATCTGGTCAATCTTTTAGTGACTAGATATCTTGTCCATCAAAATCTGGTCACTTTTCTTCTAATTAATTACGAGGTATCTCGTCGATCAAGTTCTCGTCAATTTTCCTCTAATGACAAGATATCTCGTCGATCAGGATCTGGTTAGTTTTGCTAATGACGAGAAAAATCGTCCAGAAAATTACCAGGATGTTTTATCTTGGAAATTTTTCCTTATTTGCGATACAACGAAAATCACATACTGTACGTTGACTAATCGTTGTTGACAACTCGTATATGGTACTAACAACTCTGAAAAGGCACTATGCTTCTTCGTTCCTTACCGTACAAATAGCTCATTATGGTTTGCCTTAAATTTGGACTTGCGCATTGCAGATATTAGTGCTTTGGTTGCTATAGAAAATCACCTAAACACAATGTCGGTTTCCCATTGACCTAAATGAGTGATAATAGTTTCTCATGTATATTTTTATTGTGAAGGAATATAAATTTACAAGCGTTTCAATTTAATCTGCTTAATGGATTATTTTAGACTATACAGAATGGAAAGCACAATAAATCATGCTGCATATTTTACATTATTTCTACTATTTGAGCATTTGAATCAAACTGTTTTAACCTACTGAGCTTCACGAGATTTTCTAGTAGTGTAACATTGTTTTTACTCCCCAGCAAATTAATGACTAAATATTCACATATTGTTTCAAACAATCACTGAATTCTCATTTACTTAGAATAGGATCCTTTGGAAAGATTCTGTTAATCCTTTCCTCAGAATATTATTCTTTGAAAAGATGCTATTGGTCCTTTCCTTAGAATGGGATCTTTTGGAAAGACTTTATTGATATTTTACTTCCAAAAGACCCCTTTAAATATATGATATTGGTCCTTTCCTTAGAATAGAAGACTTTGCAAAGATTACATTGGTTCTTTCCTTAGAAAAGAAGGCTTTGCAAAGATTACATTGGTCCTTTCCTCAGACTTTATTTCTTTGGACCGATTCTATTGGTCCTTTAATTAGAAAAGACCCCTTTGAAAAGATGCGATTAGTCCTTTTCTTAGAATAGCATCTTTTGGAAAGATTCTGTTCGTCATTTCCTTAAAATAAAATCTTTGGAAATATTTTATCGGTCGTTTCCTCAGAACATAATCATTTTGAATGATTCTGTTGGTACTTCCCTTAGAAAAGAATGCTTAGAAAAATTCTATTGATCAAGAGGAACATAATTTCTTAGAAGTCGTACAGGGAAGAATTTATTACAGGTGTTCTTTTTGGTTCTCTAGTGCCAGGTCTCTAGATAAACAAATATAGACACTGAATATCTAACAAAAGATCGGTACAACGTAATTAGCAAAAACTGACTAGATATTGATCTAGTCATAAAAAAATCAACTATATCCTGATAATGAGATATCTCGTCATTAGCAGAGGTGGTCTGTTCTTGATGGACGAGATATCTCACCGAAACAACTTGGAAGATTAAATCAGAAATTGTGAAAAGAAGTAAAATGGTATTTGTGTATGCTAGAGTGATTAAGCCCTCCTGGTGGTTTTTTCGAAGAGATATCTAGTCATAACAGAAGTGAACAGATTTTTAAATACAAGTCTCATCATTAAAAATAAACTGACCAGATCTTGATCTCTTCATTTTAAAAAATTGACAATGTCTTTTCATGACTAGATATATCGTCATCATCAAATTTATCAGATCATGGACGAGATATCCCGTCGAAACCGCCTGGATGGTTACCTGTGTAGGTTACATGAGTATCACGACGAGAGGGGGATTTGCAGCTTTTGTAGTCATAAGACCCGAGGCAAGAAGGTAGAAATCTGACTTTACCTCACCTTCGATTTGGAGGTGGCGCAGGTTTGATTCCTGTTAGGTGCATTCCTCCCTGGGTGTATTTTTCTCTTGTGTGTCAGTAAAACTTTCATTGTTGTGTGTATGTCTAAAACTTGATATTGTGTGTCTTGTGACTGGCCTAAACGAACCAACCAACTGACTTTGCCTCTTGCCATAGCTGAGTATGAGGGAATGGTCTTCACACCTATGGACATAACATTTTTCGTGTCTATCCTACATGCCCGAAATCACAGGCTTCCCCGTCTCACATACTTTCATGTTTTGGTTTGGATTCTTATGACCTTTTTCGATAATCTTTTAATGGTTTTGAACTTTTTAACATTCCTCGTGGTTGTCTATACTAGGTGTTTCGACATTAGCAAAACTGACCAGATCTTGCTGGACGAAATATCCCGTATTTGGAAGAAAACTGACCCGATCTTGATCTCGTCATTAGTAGAACTGACCAGATCTTGATCTCGTCATTAGCAGAACTGAGCAGATCTTGGTGGACAAGATATCTGGTCGTTGGAAGGAAACTGACCAGATCTTGATCTCGTCATTAGCAGAACTCACCAGATCTTGATGGACAAGATATCCAGTCGTTGGAAGAAAACTGACTAGATCTTGGTGGACAAGATAACTTGCAATTGGAAGAAAACTAACTAGATCTTAGTGGACAAGATAACTTGCAATTGGAAGAAAACTGATCAAATCTTGTTGGACAAGATATCTGATTATCTAAATCTGACGTTAGCAGAACTGTCTAGATCTTGGGGGACGAGATAGCCCGTCATTGGGAGAAAACTTACGAAATCTTGTTATCGTCATTAGCAGAACTGACCAGATCTTGGTGGACATGATTCAGGCTTTGTTTGCAGATGGGTTCCTGTGGTAGCAGAATCTTATTCTACACTGCTGGCCACCCAAATTGCAACACCAAGAAAGACAAGAGATATCACAACAAAATTTATTTTATAGATAACATGGTGACCAAGTATCAAATGATTAAATTTATAGACTTCTGTGAAGTGTGGTTCCTGCCAAAATCAGTAGCCAGAGTAGCCGCCATTGTTGGAGATCACCGCTGCCAAACGCCTCGGCATCGGTTCAAAGAGACTTTGGATGTGTTCTTGGAGTACAGCAGACCAAGCAGCTTCCATACGTTGCCAAAGTTGATCTGGTGTGGCAGCTGGGGATGTATTCTGGGTCAATCGTTGAGCAACCATGGACCACATGTTTTCTATCGGCGAAAGATCCGGAGAGCGAGCTGGCCAGGGAAGCAATTCAATCTGGCGATTGACGAAGAACCCTTGGACAATGCGTGCCACGTGTGGTCGCGCATTATCCTGTTGAAATATGGCTGTGGGCAAGCCCTGAAGGTAAGGAAGGACAACTGGCTCCAACACCTCGGAGATGTAGCGCTGGCTGTTTAAAGTACCGGCAATGCCTACTAGAGGAGTGCGAGAGTGATATTCAATACCGCCCCATGCCATAATACCCGGTGCAGGACCAGTGTGGCGGTGCATAACGCAGCTGTTCAGCATCCTCTCTCCACGGTGTCTCCAGGCTCGAATCCGACCATCGTGGTGTTGCAGACAGAAGCGTGACTCGTCAGTAAAGACAATTTCATTCCATTCTGCCGTCCACATCCTTCTTTCATCGCACCATTGGCGGCGGAAACGTCTGTGGTTCTGCGTCAAGGGTAGACGAAGCAATGGACGTCTTGCGGACAGACCACTGTGCTGTAAACGGCGTCGAATGGTACGCGCAGACACTGGATGATGCGGTACAGACTGAATGTGCTGTGCTATGGTTCGTGATGTGGCTGAGCGATCCGTCACTGCCATACGCACAATATGACTGTCATCACGTGAAGTGGTGCACTGAGGTGGATGCGAACGAACACGTCGGTCCGTCGTACCCTCCTGCATCCAACGATCACATATCCGCATTACAGTTGTTTGGTTTCGTCCAACACGACTACCGATTTCCCTGAAAGATAATCCACAATCTCGGTAGGCCACTATCCTTCCTCTGTCGAACTCGGATACTTGATCAAAAGATGATCGCTTTTTTCTACGAGGCATAATTGATCGTTTTTTATTAAAAAACACAAGAAAAACACAATTGCCGTACTTGAAATCGTCGAAATCTCCAAGCCTTAAATAGCGCTTTGAAGTGGCGCCACAGGCGCGCGTGATGTGCGTCTGCGCTGAAATCCTAATCATTTGCATATCTCACCTCCGCTAAAGCATGTTGTAAATTTCATATTATTTGCATGCTTCCTTCAGGGTGTTGCATTTACGGTGGCCAGCAGTGTATTTTAGAGCCTCTCATGTCACGATTCCATAAATTGAATATGCACTAGCTTTCTTCTGAATATCATCGGTAATGTAAATCAACATAAACTTTTGATTTAGTTTGGAGCTTAAAAATAATCGTGTTCCTTAAGCTTCTTAAGCACCCCAGTGTATATCTAAAATGCAATTCATAAAGTGAAAAGCACTCTAAAACATTTCCCCATATCCATTACGTTGATTTGTACTAGGCAATAAGGCTATTGTATTCAATTTTGTAATTAAGTAGTCGATATTTTTATACAGAAAACCATCAGGAAACAGTTTATGTGATTTAAATTTATAGAAAACACGTTATTATATGTCCATTTCCTATCATGCAATCAATAAGATAACTAAACTACAAAGTAACCAATTACACGTTTGTTTTCAAAACATTGCGGAATAGAATGTTGTTTTTCGTTATTCTATCAGCACATTCACCTGATCTTAATAGAAATATCACTAATGTGAGGGATGTGTACAAACTCCTATACATCATTTTTAGGTACAAATAGGTTTTCTAAAAGATGTTAGCCTGTTCTTATAAGTCTCTTTTGTGTTAGTAAAATTTTCCGTGGGTGTGTATGTCCATTACTTGATAGTGTATGTCTTGTGCATGGCACAGCGTGGCCAAGATATTGCCCTTGTGCCTTAAGAACCCAACTCATCAATCAATGCTTATCAATGAAGTGAAACAATGTTTATGAGTGAAGTGAACCAATGCTTATCAATGAAGTGAACCAATGATTATCAGTGAAATGAACGAACACTTATTAGTGAAGAGAACCAATGCTTATTAGTGAAAACAGCCAATATTGATCATTGAAGAGAACCAATGCTTATTAGTGAAAACAGCCAATATTTATCATTGAAGAGAACCAATGCTTATTAAATGAAGAGGACGCACTACTCTAAAAATATCCGAAAGTGCCAATTTTCTTATATTGGTACCAAATTGATCAGAACTTGATTTATGAGATAACTCGTCCATCAAAATCCCGCCAATTTGGCCCATGCCGAGATATTTCGAGATATCGAGAATGCTGTGCACATGGATTGCCATATTTGGAATTTTATAAGGTTAATGAACATACATTATTAATACCTTAACTTTTATCAACAAGCAGAATGGTTTTGCTCTCTATTGAAATCTGACTGATTTTCCTTTGCAACTAGTTTTCTGTGATTTTTGAATTATGGTTTTCAATGATTTTCTTTTAGAACTATGATTTTTGGCCATCCTTATAGCTTTAAGGAAATGGCTATTTTTAACTTTAGTATGTATTGAATTGTAGCTTTGTTAGTGTTTCTGATGTATAAAATTTTATGTAGTGTTTTTTCGTGGATATCGCACTTTGGTTCTGATTGGCATTCTTGAATAAGAAAAAAATGTTTTCCCAAAAAAATAAAAACATATGACTGTTTTTCAAATACTTTGCAGATAATTCAGGTTTACGTAAACGACGACGATGAGCCGAAGCAAATATTCTAATAGTTAAAAATATTTCTCTCTCTCACACACACATTTTAGAAAGCCAAATACTCAGACCAAAAGTAGCCTAGTTTCCGAATAAATGTCCCCATACCATGGTACACTTTAAAACGAACTGCTTTCAATTCCTTATTTATGCCTTTATGAGCCCCTTGATAGAACAAGGGTCAGATCTATATTTAGGCTGTAATAGAAAAAGGTTCTATAATTGTAACATCCCCCTTTAGCCCCGTTACAGCTAAAATATCCATCACAAGCCGTTCGCCTAGAACAGCAAATAAGGTATTGTGATCGTGTGTACGAACCAAGAAGTTTGCACACGAACATTGTAATTAATTTTTAACCTTAATGTTTGAACTGTCTGTCGAATATTCACAATAAACGATAATTTGAACTCAGTACGTCTGCTTCATTCATTCCATAATTCTACGTCAGGCCATACTATCTAAGTCAAACGTACGGTTCGTGTCTTCAACACAACCTACCAGTTTAAATATAAGATAAATTCCATTTGAGAAGCAAAAACATAGAGCTTATTTTCTTAAAGAAAGGAATGTAAGGCCTTTAGAGACGCATGGAAGTGAAAATACGACTGTTTTGAGGCTCAACTTCTTGACCTATCTGCATCGTGCCTGGTTGAAGTGTTTTCGTATTACTGACAAAAAAACTCTCAAATGTAACAATTTGTCGCTCGCATATTGGAGAAGGGTGCAATTGCGAGTTGCAAAAAGATTTGCTGAATTCAGTATAATTCAGCAGCTCTTACGTATCCATTGCCAGACTCATACGTTAGACATATATCTGCCATCCCCGAATTCGTGTAATGCTCCATTTCCCGTTTGAGTTCCATATCAATTTATTAACCATAATACACGAGTGAGTCATTATTATACTTCTATAATTTATTAAACTACTCGTTGTATGAGAGGTTAACTTTTTGAATTGCTTATACATATTGATGTAAAATTGTTGCCCAAATGGAATCACAATTTAATACATTTATAGTATCGATAGCCTTCATATTCACATAAATGAGTTTTATTCCACTAAAGGAAACATATTTATGCAAATATATATCGTCAGCTTAGTGGAGAAACAACGCATTAACTGACAAAAGATGTTTTTCCCTCCTACATCTATTTAAAGACTAGAAACTAGTTTTTCGTTCAAAAAATAAAGATTGCAAGCATTTCGATCGTATTATATATCTCTGAATAAAACTATGTATTCCTTATCATCATGAAAATCCGAAAAAATATCAGTAAATTAGTTTCTGCTCTAAGCGGACTATACGTAACAGTTTCGTTTATTGTATTGGTACCGAAATTAACCATCTTTAAGAATCGACTACAAACACGCAAAACGGACAACGCTATTGTTTATTACATTTTCTAAACCATTTTATAACATTTCATGTCTTTGCTGAAATGGTTGGGCTAATCAAAATCTATAATCTAAATGAAACATTTATGTTATGCGTCTGCAACCATGTGAGGTATAAATAAAAGGAAAAATATAGCAATTTGTTTTGCTCGGAAATAACAAAGGAATATAATAGCTTGTGTTTTTGTTTATTTGGATTACATACATCGTTTCTAGTACTTTTCTTTAGCAACCAAAACGTTTTTATACGTAATACTGAAAATTGAGTTTCAGAAGGTAAAGTATCGAGCCCATTGGAAATCACAAATTAATTATAACTCTTTTTAAGAAACGATTGTGGAAATATGAATTCTCGTCAGTGGCTTGTACGAATTATGTTTCATCGTGGATGACTAGCCATTAATATATGAAATTTCCCATTACTGGTAATTTAATTGAAACGATAGAAGTTACGCTTAAAAATACTGCAATGGAAATTAAATCCTAGCCGAACAATGATGAATAATCTTGGATCTGAAAGTACTTTGGTAAACAAGAAAAGTGAACTGAGTAGCAGTACTAACTTGTGAATGGGACGCATGAATGTTTCAATTTGAATTATTTGGATAAAAAAATAGATTGGTTTGTGAATTGAAATGTCAGAAAGAAGAAATTCTGTCTTTGCAACTTCCACAAACATGGACAATACTATGAGCCAGCTACATAAAGTACTTCCTCCTATTTTGCTTATAATGCATTTTTTTTTTGGAATAGAAAGTTTACCACTTTGCAAATCATGGAAATTAAGTATGCGTAGAAAACTACCAAAGGTGGTAGGCCATTACTTTAAATTTAGGAATTGGTTTTTGCTCATTATGTTCTTCTGTTTTTACCCTAGTATGATAAATATGGTTCTTACCTCCCTGAGTTGTATTATGATTTTTTCGGGGACTATTTTAATGTGCATATCTCGCAGACAGCCCAGTTCTTTGCTTCATAAAATATCAAGCGTAATGAAAGCCTTTGAGTATCACATACTAAAATAGGAAAGATTTTCTGCATGATTTTGTTGTAATATTGGGGTGTGTTTGGCCGCAGTTGATGTTTTAATGACCCATACATCACTATCATATTCCAGAGCAGAAAAAATCTCGAACTCAACGTTTGTTAATAATTTGAAAATCAATCCAAAGAAGACGGCAATGGCAATTACAATTATTGAACGTATCGTATCGTGAAGGGTTAGAGTCCATATATCCATGTGTTCTCTCTACTACTACTTTTAGTATAAAATTCTACGCAAGGGTTTTCATACTGTCATAGCTCGATCGAAATTGCAAATAGAATAAAATAGTATCTATTTTTGTAAAATACATCACAGTACAATCATTGCTATGAAAGTTATGGATGATATTTTTGTTTACCCCATTTTTTTATCGTTGTGCATTGCATGTTTTTACTGTATTGGTCAATGCATGTTATAATTTTCACAAGAGTAAAGGACATCTACATTTTAATGAGCTTCAGTTTCAATCTTGCCGCCAATACATTTCTGATAGTGATGATCATGTGGAATGCATCCGTAGCAACTGAAACAGCCGAGCAAGCAGAAAAAACCTTGCAGTTCTTGTTGTGTTATGCACCATCAGTAAGCAGTGATCTGAATCAGTTTCTGAAGATTGGTTGCCAACGTGAAAACAAGCTCACATTATGGAAAATGTATACTATCAAAAAATCTCTCATAAGTTACTATTGTGACGTACGGGATTATATTGGCTTCAGTAAGTACAAAATAAAAGTCATAACCCTTTTCTATTTTACTGATACGATTGTAAGAAATAATGAGAATGATTGCAGAATATTAGAATATATTGATGGTACGTTTTCTCTTTTTCTCACCAAGTTCATTCTTTATTTCATCGCCTTATAAGCACCTAGGTACCTAGTATGAAATTCAAGATCTGCTTTCAACTGAATTTGTACCTTTCGAGCGCCCTTTTCACACTGACTGGGTACCATGACAACACATAAGAGAACAGTATAAAAGTCTTTGAACTGGATAGGTGACACTGCAGTTCAAGACTCCCCGATCCATGTTTTTCACCACGTTTGTATAATGAGAATGAGGTTTTGCTTGAGTTCGTGTCGAAAGCAGAGCCCATTCCTATTTTAAAGCTTCTGACGAATCGTTTTCAAAGTTTGAATACAAACAAGCCTCAGCTCAATATCCTCGAGAAACATGAAGCCTATGTGACTATATTGCGTTTAAGTCCTTAACCTGGCGGTTGCTACAACGAGATATCTCGTAATCATCCAAAAATCGTTAATATTTGAACGAGATATTTCATCATTACAAAATTGGCCATTTGCCAAACAGCGTTTGGCTGCAATGTATGACACGAATTTTCTAAAATATTTACGAGTTTCTACCATTGGGAGAACGTTGTTTCAAGTGAAGTTAACAATGTCCATGTAAAAATCACCTTGGCTGGAGCCATTTCTTCCGGTTCTTTGTGTGACTGACAAAACATGAGAATTTGAAAACTTCATACGAAGGTCTCTTCACTGGGCTATTTTTTAATTTCAAAAGCAAAATTATTTTCATCTCAGCTGTTACCATACGTTTTAAACTACTATAATTAGTTTAAAAGAATATAGATTTTTTAGGCCACGCTAGGAATCATACCTCAAGATCTACGCACTTCACTCAATATCAGTATTAATGTCATTGAATGTCCAAGGAGAGAAGACTTCCTCATCTATTGATAATTCAAAAATTATAGTTAGTAAAAACTTTTTTACTTGTTACACTAAGTGGCGGCAACATTGTTTAAAAGAAAACGTCACAAAATGTTAGCAAGCACAAATTGTAAACACACTGTCATGTGAGCGAAAAAGTTTCTTACGTGACGCTTTTTTTATTAAGAATATTTAACACTCAAGCTGTTTTCACGACATTTCGCGTCAAAAAACTGGTCAATTTTTCTGACAAGAAATATCTTCGAGACAAAACGGCCCTATTACTCCAAGGGGAATGAAGATCCAAGCAGGTAAAAACAATTGCCCCTTGCACAGAACTGGTGACAGTTTTTTTTATTGAACAACACAGAAGTACAACACTGGGCGGGCTTACAGAAGTGTTGATTAAACAAGGGAACAGTAGATAAAAAATTTAACTAAAATTACAAGATTTGATAAACTTAACAAATGAGTAGAAAAGCAGATATTAGATTTAACAAAAACATTGAGTTTCAGTGGCAATGTTTTACCCAATCTTCTCAAATCATTTTTGAGCCACTTTCTTGAATTTTCAAATGCAGGATTGGAACAGGATTTTTACACCAGAAGCATTACAACGCAGTTTTCGAAGCTAAACCACCAGAAGGATTAAAGTACTTGTGTCTGTCATATAAAAAGTTATGTTATTTTTTCCATATATGTTAGCATAATGACCTCAAAAATAAATGGTTATATACAAATACCTTGTTTACTCAAGCATTTTAACATAACCTCAATACTGAACGACTAAGCAGTACTTATGAACACATTTGATTCCTTTTGGACTGGGAGATTCGATCCCAGGGTTTGAGTAACGTTGAACGGTTAAGTAGAAACCTTGGTTATACTGATTAATATTATCTCTTTACAGATAATATTAAATAGATAATATTTCAGATCATATTATCTGTTTATAGGTCATATTAAACAGTTTACTTAATACGGTGTACTTAAAAATAAATGAAAGCTCGGAACCAAACTTACTATACCTATAATCTACAAAAGGCTAAAAGAAGCAGTTGAAAGTGTAATCAAAGATAATGTACTTACTATGGCATCACATAGATGTTCAAATTGAAAATTATGAGGATAAACAGGTTTGTTCGAACATCGGATATATAATCAAATGCAGATGATATATATAAAATAGGATGTGTGTGTATGTATATATGTATATTTTCTATACAAATCTACACCGTTTGACCAATCCACACCAAATTTGGTACACTTATACTTTAGAACACTACGGTCAGCATAGGCTAACTCTTAACCCCCGTTCTATTGGCCCTAGGGGGCTAAAAACTATTCGAAATCGCCATAGAAATAACATTGAGCATAGATTGATTGCTTTTGGCAGCGATGGTTGCTTTACCAGTGTTGATCGAAAAACAATTTTTTCCGAAACAAATTAAATTACAATATTTATGTTTGAACTGACTTTTTAGTTCTTCCCATGATGTAAATAAATTATAGATATTTTATTGATGAAGAAAGAATATTTTAAAATATTTATTTTGCAAGGGAAATTGAAGGAAAGGTTTTCAGGAGTTCAAGGATTATTTTCAAGGAAAGTTGGTGTATATTTCGACCAACTTTCCTTACATAATTTATTGAATACGTAATGATTTGTAGAATTATGTTTCACAAGCTTTTTAGGTAAGGCGTGTAACTTATTTTAAAATTTCCGGAATAGATACATGTGAATCCTCCGTTGAAAGCAGTGATTTTCTTTCTGAAAATTTCTGTAAAATCGACCTTCTCCTTTTTGAAAAATTTTTATCTATTTAGTTTAATTTGTCTACCCCGATTATATTTATTTCTAAACCAAGCACCGTTATTCCGAAAAGCACAAACGAAAAACTCATTGATCATAAAAGCGTAATTTTGCTACTCGGTATCTGGCAGCACCGAATTAAGATTTACTTTTTTTATGAAACTTTGTAGAACTTTCTAGGAAGTGGGGGAAACGGAAACTTCTTTGGACTCATGGTGGAGAACATTCCAGCACCCACTCGATTCTTAGCTCGTATTTAAAGGAAGCTAACTCGGTAAGTCTTCCAGCTTATCATCTTATAGTGAATCTGGCAGTTTTATTTCGCTCTTTTGATTGTATAAGTGTTTCCTACTTTATTCGACAGTGATAGTGTACATTTTGGATTTATATTTCTAAACTGATGTAAGTACTACATAATTTTAAATTCGTTTTTTCGTTAATTTTAGCTTTTTATTGTATTCTATAATAGATTTCATTGCTCAGTGAGAGTGTGCCTTTTGCTTAATTTTTTTAAATATGTTTATTGGGATCAGAATTAATGCTTTTTTTACACCAGAATAAAAGTTTATTTTTTAGTATGATTTAGAATTCTGTGTTTGAGTACTTTGATTGTCATCTTTTAAGTAAGGCATTAATATTTTTTATTTGTGTTAAAAATTTGATATTCCTAAACTGATGTAAGTACTTCGCAATTTTAAATTTCTTTTACCATTCAGTTTATATTAGCTTTTTATTTTTATTGTATTCTATAATTGATTTCATTGCTCAGTGAGAGTGTACCTTTTGCTTATTTTATGAAATAGCATTTTTTTGTATTCTTTGACAGATTTCTTTGCTGTAGCAATGCCTCCAAGGAAGCGGAAGGCGATCGGCCAAGTGCAGTTAACGGCTAAGATGATGAAAGATGAGCGTAGACAAGAAACTTCCGATTAGAGGAATAGAAGACTTGCGATTGCGAGAGAGCTACAACATCTAGAGCAACAGAGACGGCACAGCAGCGTGAGGACCGACTACAGGATAAGAGGTATAGTGCTACTACATCTAGAGCAACAGAGACGGCACAGCAGCGTGAGGCCCGACTACAGGATAAGAGAGATAGAGCCAAACGATCACGGACTGCGCACCATTTTAGCTTACCATTGGAAGAATTCCACTACCATTCACATAAAGACTACTCGCTGCATTCAAGTGTTACCATCGGGTAAATAGAAATGGTTTGTAGTTACTGTCAAGCCAAAAAGTTTAAATCAGAGTCTACTGGTATTTGCTGTAAAAATGGAAAAGTTAAACTCTGCCAACTGGAACAACCACCACAAGAACGTTTGACTTACACATCAGGAGATACGTCAGAGTCGAAGCATTTTCTTAGTAATATCAGTAAATACAACTCATGTTTCCAAATGACATCATTCGGCGCCACATGAGTTGTTGGACAGCCCGGATTTCCGTCGACATTCAAGGTGCAAGGGCAGATTCACCATAGAGTGGGATCGTTGCTTCCGCTGCCAGATCAACCACCAAAATTTCTATAACTATATTTTATTCAAAACGAACAAATGGAAACTGATCAGAGGTGCACCTACATCTCAGGAACAAGACGTCAGATTGTGTTAAACTTACAGAGGATGTTTCATGAGCACAATAATCTTATTAAAACCTTTAAAACAGCATTGGTACGTATGCCAACAGATGAATATAAAGTAGTCATAAGAGCAGACCGAAGACCAGCAGGCGAACACGAGCGGCGCTTTAACTCTCCTCAAGCAGATGAAGTCGCGGTGGTTATATCAGGAGATGAGTTTCATCAACGGGATATCGTTATTCAACGACGAGGTGAATAATTGCAGCGTATTTCGGAAACACATCGATCTTATGATTCTCTGCAGTAACCAGTGATATTCCCCCATGGTGAAGATGGATATCATTTTAATCTGAGGCAGATCAACACAAGAACAGGCGAAACAACCAACAAGAAAGTTTCAGCGATGGATTTCAATGCGTACAGATTAATGGTTCGAGATACTGAGCAGAACCACGTATTGAACTGCAGGCAATTGTTTCATCAGTTCATCGTCGATATGTACGCAAAAGTCGAGAGTGAGCGTCTCCTTTACATTCGTCTAAATCAACGTAAACTGAGAGTTGACGAATATATTCACCTGAGAGATGCTGTGGCAAATAACGAGAACGTTGAAAATATCGGTGCCTTGGTCATACTACCAGGTACATTTACAGGAGTCCCAGACACATGCACGAATACACGCAAGATTCTATGACGTACGTGAGGACGTAAGGGAGGCCAGACTTATTTATCACCTGCATATGCAATCCGACTTGGACGGAGATGAAGGAGGTTCTTACCAATGGTCAATTACCCAGTGAGCGCCACGACTTGATGACGAGAGTATTTAAACAGAAGCAGTTGAAACTGCACTTTGCACATCTTTCGTTTTTCAGAATTCTGCATTTTTTCGTCGGAATTTCGTTTCTGTTCGTATTTATAGGTTAATCTTTTACATATTGCAATATATTCAGGAATTAAAAATATATATTTGCGTCCTAAGTATATTGTAGTATATTGTAGAAGCTATGAAAAAATTAAAACCTATTTTCCGTATAACTTAAATGATTGCATTTTTCTGTGAAAGAAAAGTGATTATTCTAATTCACTTTTCAAGCAACATTTAACCATTTCAATCCGAGCAACGCCGGGTAATTCAGCTAGTTTCTTATAAAACAGACTAAACTAAAGCTGAAAATTTTAATGATTCGGAGAGTATTTTTAAAGATCACAAAATGAAAACAATCCGTAACACTTTTATAAATGCAATGTACTTGAAATTTCAACAATTCGTGTGTATCTGGTGAAACATTAAGTGAAATTGCAAATCATTGCAAGAAGCACGATACTTTTCATTCTGTTGTCTTCATTCATCAACGGAGCAAGTTAAAAAGAAAAGAAAAGAATTAATCTTCCATGATCAAATATGATCTGATATGTAGTAGAATCCATTCCGTTTATATTGAAGCGGGCAATGATTCTTGGTGATTTTCTATAGCAAACAGAGGATGACGTCAGTTATTTTTCACATTCAATTTGATAAGGAGCCATATCTACCTTCTTGCAAAGGAAGGTAATGCTTTTGGTGAGAATTGAGAATAACATAAATGCGGATAACAGCAATTAGTTCTTCCTAATTCTGGTGTTCCATTTTGAGGTAAAGATACCAAAGATTAAGATACTATTCATAGATTTGTGAATGAAAATGTTGGAAGACATATTCGGAATTACACTATTTCCCTTTTGCAAGAGATGTACTCTGACAAATTCCCTACATAAGATGGTGATACGATTTTCTTCAATATTGAATGTTATTGGAGTTGGAAGCTATGACCCTCAACAATCGAACAAACTAAGCATATTAACTGTAACTTCAAATGTATTTCGCGGTGTTTTGAATTTTGTATTCATGTTAAGCACTTTACATGGAATAGTACTTTTTCTTATATGAGAAACGCAATACTTTTTTTTCTAAGTTAAATTTTTACCCATATATTAAAATAGTACTTCTGGTCGTGAAGCTCGTAAACACCTAAAGATGTGCCCTGAGGTCTTTTAAAAGGTGGAATAGGACACTAAAATAAATGTTTTGTTAACAAAAGATTGCCCCCAACTGTTCCATGTAATTTACAGATGGCCTGTTTGATGCATACGTAAAATACGGATTTTAGAAACTTCTTCATTCGGAAGTTGAGTTTCTCACGTGATGGAACATCTGACGTATGGGGTTGGGAACGGAAGAACTGATCAAAGATTGTACCATGAACGCTTGTCCATTATAGGAGCGCCGAATTGTCAGATTTCGGAGCTTGTAATGGCTTGTGAAACCAAAACACTTCAAACAGACACGATGCGGATCGGCAGATAAGTGTGAACACTCTAGAAATGGACGATATTCTACGCGAGGTTGAGAGAAATCAGCTTTTGTGGAAAGCGAGAAAAGTATAGGAACAAAAGATGGTATTTTTTCATACCTACCTTGGGACATACCTTTCATGGATTGGGTTGGTTAGTTCATTTGGTTCTAGGGACAGGATGGTCAATAGCATTACGTTTGTGAATAACTTTTATCGTTTGAATTCAAATACCTGTAAACGACATAGCTTTATCGCTTCAACAATAAATTGTTTTCTCTCGAATTTGCGCATGTCTTCCATTTCTGGAATGCCCATACTTGTCGCTAGATCCACATCGTGCCTGTTGATATGAAATATTTTATGTGACAATTTAGCGATCGCATTTTTGGAAAGTGTTCACTGTATAATCTTTGAGAACATTTTCCGCTTCCATTGCCAGACCCATACGTTAGATACATATCAGAAATCCCCGATTTCGTGTAATGTTCCATCACGTGAGAAATTGAACTTGCGAATGAAGTTTATAAAACTTTCATTTTACGTATTCCTCAAACAGGTCATCTAGAACCTACAAGGAATAGCTGAGGTCAAGCATACGTTTGACACAACACGTTTGAGAGTGTAGTGTTCAAATATGGCTCTCTCTCTCTTGCGCCATAAACCCTAAAACAACGAACCAATCTACCCTTCAAAGTGTGACCAAAGGATTTAGAATCACGCTATAATTAATTGAAAGAAAATAAATTGAGAATAATTAAATTAAAGAGACAGAACGTCATATCAACACAATTTAAACATGTGAAGTTGGTTACGGTGAAATCAAACCCGTGGTAGCAATTTGGAATAAAAATTGAAGTATCGAACTAAAATCTAAGTGTACAATGAATGAGACCGCTTAGTATAGATCTGGATAAACTGGTCCATAGTATTTAGGTAAAGAGATGTAAAGTATTAAGTTTTAACATCCAAAGTTGTTATTATAGACTTCTGAGAGTAACAAAAAACTCTTACACTGCAAAAAAATTATTCTTATCTAAACAGAGGAATTATTTCAAATTCAAAAGGAACAACGTGTAAGAAGAATTATATGTCTTGTAAGATGATTTTATAGTATACCTTTTTTTTTCTTTTGCAAAACACATTTACGTTTTTGAAAGAAATGCATTTGTAGCCACAGATATATACTAGAATGTAAAGGGTTTCCATTAGTTTTCTAAAACAAAATTCATTTTTCTGAATAAAAATTAATTTTCTTTCATGAATTTGAAGCATCGATATTTTACCTTCTGAAATATGCTATTTCCGTTCTCGAAGTAGTGAATTATTTTTAAATATGTTAAACTACATGACATTAACGAGGTACGTAAATATCTCTAATCAAAGGAATAAATAGATGAAGAATATTTAAATTAAAAGCATTCAATTTTATTGTTTTTACTCACCATACAAGCTGTAAAATGCTGCAAAAATCAAAGTGAAATTTACACATCAAATTTTATTCCATACACAAATTTAAGCTGTGGCACAAGATATGCAAGCACTTATCTTCATTCGGAAATATTTGGTCTAAAACATTTGATTTATCGCAAATTTGTATATCATTGCAGCAGAATGCATGAAACTGATTAAAAAATCTACAAAGCTTATATATAGTTGAAAGAAATACGGCTTATTTATTTGGTGTGGTATTTCCCAAAGTCGCCAATAGGATTCCGTACGTTATTACCGTACCGTAGCAGCTGATTATAAGAGATTTCTTAAATGTGTACATTTTCCACAATGTTAGTCTGTTTTTCCTTTTGTATTTGTTCTCTAGAAACGCACTGAGATCTCTGTTTAAAGATTCCACTTTAGAGAACAAAGCCTGCAACGTTTCTTCAGCTTCTTCTGCTGCTTCTGTTGCAATTGAAGCATTCCATATTATCATAACTACGAAAAACGAATTGGTGGCAAGCTGCATGCAGGAACGCAGCACTGTGTACGAGTCGAATTGCATTCCAAAGAGAATTCTATACATCGCCCAATAAATCGCCATCATATAACACGTGACAGTCACAAAAATAGGGTACGAAAAAATGTCATCCATGATTTTCATAGCAGTGCTTGCACTATGATGCATTCTACACAATCGCATGTAACTTTGCTCTAATGGGGTATCAGATTGGTCTAAGACTGTTCGAAAGGAATTGTACAAAGTTTTACAATAGAAAGTGAAGTACAGAGAATAAATGCATAGGATAATCTTAATATACATCCAACATGTATATCCGATACTATAAACAACGATTGAATGTTGCTTTGGATTGATTTTGGTAAAATCGACAGCAATTGTTAAATTACCAAAATGTTTTTCAATTCCACTCTTTATCAATGGTATAACAATATCCAATAGAAATTCACTAATGCACACGATTACCCAAATTATGCAACTGGTGTATATAGAATATTGTTTACTTGTTCGAGTTTGATATCCCGTAGCTTCGATGATGCTTGATAATTTTTCGATCAGACAACTGAGTTGACTACGCGACTTGGAGACTGAAAAAATCATGGATAAAAATATAATATAAGTCAGAAAGGAAACAATTGCATTACTCCTATTAGATGCAAGTATTATTTGAAATAAAGCGTTTAATAGGAATACAAAATTTAAAACACAGGCGAACCAAATTGGAATTCTCCGTAATATGAATAGTTTGCTTGATTGAGGATGGGCATAGCTTCCAACTCCAAGAACATTCAGTAATGAAGAAAATGCATTCACTCTCTTATGTAGAGAATTTGTCACAGAGTCCATCTCCTTGGCAGATACACATGCAATATTTCTTTGTATGTCTTCCATGATTTTTTATTCAGTAATCAATAAATAACATCGTAGTGTTCGGTATTTATTTCTCATAAATATTTTTCAGAAGAGCAAATTGGCGTTATCCAGTTTTATGTGATTCTTAAAATCTCCCGCACAAAGCACAACCTTCCTCTGATCCAAAGATACAGTTCTCATAAAATATAATATGCGAAATTGCTGAAGTCATTATCTGGTTGCTATAGAAAATCAACAGGAAACAATGAATGTTTCAAAAATAAACGAAATAGCCGTTAGTACGTTTCCAGTTCTTAATTTATTATTCAGAAAGAAAATTGATTACGATATTTTCCTTTTAAATTGTCTAGTTGATGATTGAAGACTACATAATGGAAAGTAACGTGCGTTGAAATATATTTGCAATTTCTCTAACTATTTCGGCATAATCACGCTTAGTGTTTAAATTTCGAGTGTATTGAATTTATTATGGGTGCTGTGAAGTGCCTTTGTCATATATTCTTTTAAAATAGGCATTTATTTTATATATTCTTTTAACATAGGAATTTCTTTTATATGTTATTTTGACATAGATATTTCTTTTATATATTATTTTCACATAACACTTCTTTTATATATTCTTTTAACATTTGCAAGGCATTAAAAGTTTTAGCTTTAATATTTGTTTTCCATGAAATGTTCTCCGTTGTTGCTTACGGTTTTCTAATAAATTCTTTGGGAGAAAAAGATAATTCACATGTTCCACCAGAAAAATGATTTTGACATTCTCCACCCGTTAAACATCTTTCACATGCTTTGTCAGAAAACGATCTTCCACATGTTTTGCTAACATATACCTTTAGCATTCTAGGTTAAGATCTTTCATATTCTCCACCGGGAAAATATCTTTCACCATGCTTTGACAGAAAAAAGCTCTTAGTAAGAATTTCAGGCCTGTAAGAGACCTTTCACATTTCAGTAAAGATCAATAAGATATCTTTCACATGATCCACTAGTTTCACTCTGGCTAATGTAAGTTTGTAAGAAGAAGAGAAAGTTTACCCTATTCTCAATCAAGCAAACTATGTATGCTGAGGAAACTTCTAATGGAAACTTCTAATGAAACTTCTAATGCCTGGAATTTGGGATCATGTTTCACTCTAGTATGTGCTGTTGTTATTTACCATGGTACGACAAATGTACTGCTTGGCTGGCTGATTTATTTTATTATTTCATCGATGAGTATATCATTCTACAATTCTCGCAATCAACTCAACTGTTTGCTACAAAGCATGTCAAAAATTATCCGATGATCAAGTATTAAAAAATGAAAGACATTCTGTGTGCTTCTATTGTATCATCTGGCTTTGTTTTGCAACAATGGAAATTTTAATGCAAAATATATCAAAATATATAGAATATTTTTTTCTTTTCCTATTTTTGTAATTGTCATGATTGCCATGATATCACTGTATTGGTCAATGTACGTCATCGTTTACGTAAGACTAGATGGCTTCTACTTTTCAATGACCTACTATTTCAGCCTTGTCACCAATGTTTTTGTGATAGTGATGATTATGTGGAATGCCTCCGAAGCAACTTAAGCATCAGAGCAATCAGAAAAAGTATTGCAGTGTCTGTTGTCTAGAGTACCTTCTGTAAGCAGTGGTCTCAATGAGTTTTTAAGGATTGGTTACAAACGCGAAAATAAACTTACATTCTGGAAATTCTACACTTTTAGGAAACATCTCATATTTGGTTGCTTTGGTACTGTGGTGACATATGGGATTCTCTTAGCGACAACAAATCCGGAAGAAAAGGTTTAAATCTTCTGTTCTTTCACTAATGTCATTATAGTTGTTACAAATTATTGATAGTACAGTGCACTCCGCTTTATCGAACCACTGGATAATGGGACCAGTCGCTTATTGGGGACGTTTCCTTGTGAACAGAATCATTTTATATTCAATACCATAGAAATCACATCGGTTAAATGGACCACCTTACGACGGTTAAACGGACCAGTTGGAATACAACTTTGCAAACAAAACGGTTAAAAAAGATGTCCCGCCAATTGCCTTGGTGAACAAAGAATATAAAAAGATTCAAATTAACAGTGAACACTCAGAGAGCAAGAAAAGGAGCAAATAGAAAAACTATTTCCGCTCTCACAGAAGACAAAAAATAACTCAAACAGTATTGCTTCTGACTCATGTGCTGCCTTCTGCATTGGAATAAAAACAAGATAAATTTAAAAGCACAGAACATCAGGTGATAGAAGATACAAATAACCAATCAGCATGAATCACATTTCGGAAATTTATTTTGCACTTTCGTTTTCCGAAAGGCAAGTGAAATTCAGCTCATATGGCGCGTAAAGATTTATCAGGAAAAGAAAAATTAGCATTGTTGCGTCGAATCGATGAGTTTCCAGGATTCAGCCAACGTCAGCTCTCAGATGCATTAGGTGTGTCGAAAACTACAATTTGCCGATTGCTACAAAACAGACTTGAAATCGAAGCGGACGACTCGGCTGCATCAAGAAAGCGCCAAAGACTGTCAAAAGATGACGAAGTTGACCAAGCGCTGTTTAAATGGTTTCGTGAAGCAAGAAACCGCGACATTCCTTTAACTGGGCCCCTACTAAAATCAAAAGCAGAATACCTTGCTATACAACTTAATAAACCGAACTTCACTGCTACTGAAGGATGGCTAACACGTTGGAAGAAAAGGCACGACATTTGCTTCAAAGTCGCACATGGTAAAAAAAAGGATGCCGATATTCGAGGAGCTGACAGTTGGATTACCACTTTGTTGCCCGAAATTTTGGAACTGTATGCACCTTCTGAGGTGTACAACTGCGATGAAACTGCCCTTTATTATAGGGCAACTCCAAATGGGTCACTAACTTTCAGAACTGAATTATTGAGTGGATCGAAAAAAGCGATGGATCGTGTAACTGTTCTTGTCTGCGCTAGCATGACTGGCTGTGATCGACGTCCTCTTTTAGTCATAGGAAAAAGTAAGAATCCTCGGTGTTTCTCAGGTGTGCGCCAGTTGCCGGTGGAATATCGAAGCAGTCGTAATGCATGGATGACATCGACAATTTTTAAAGATTGGCTGAAAGGCTGGGACAAGATACTCGAGGGAATAGGAAGAAAAATTGCTCTTGTAATGTACAATTGTTCCGCACACCCTAATGTAGCAACGAAGAATATACGTCTGATTTTTTGCCGCCCAACACAACCTCAATCATTCAGCCAATGGATCAGGGGGTTATCAAAAACTTGAAAACCCTCTATAGAAAGTTGGTTCATGAAAAAATAGTCTGTTACTTTGACTCAGAGAAGAGTGCTAAATTTAGCGCAATCGAGTTATCTCGTAAGATAAATCTCCTTTCGGCAATAGAAATGATTGCAGTTAGCTTGAAATCTGTGAAAGTCGAAACATTTGTTAATTGTTTTGCCAAAGCGGGATTCATCGCTCCATCTTCGTCATCATCAGCAGACAACGCTTCCCCCAATTCCGCATTCTGTGAAATCGATGTTGGAGTGAACACCGAAGATTTCCAAACTTTCGTTAATGTTGATACGTCTGTCCAGTGCCGCGACTCCCCTTCAGAAGAAGATATTGTTCAATATATTATGGCCAATCGGTCAGAAGAAACACCTGAAACACATTCTGAATCAGAAGTCCCCGAAGTCACATGCAACGAAGCCCTTTCATAATTAGAGAAATTGAACATTTTCTTGGCAAAAAACAACGGCGATGATAGTGTCAAGAAAGCGGCTTACAAGCTACATTCTTTTGTATCATCAGTCAATAATGAGCGGCGTAAACAAACGATGATTACGAAATATTTTAACCAATAAAGTTAAGTTGTTGTTTTTTATAACTTCCTTTATGATTTTGTTGTACTACTAATTAGTGTATTGTTTATATATGCAATTATATAGACGGTGGGCGTTATAGCCTTTCATAAAATATAATCGGACCAGTCGGTTAATGGGATCACTTTCATGTCGAACCAAGGTGGTCCGATAAAGCGGAGTGCACTGCAATACCAAATCATATATAGAATGGTCAATTAAAGATATTTTGTACTTTTTCTGTTATTTCTGAGCAGAATATACACTGATATTTATACATTTATTTCATCGCTTTTCAACTACACTTTACCAATTAAAATCAACGTTCTTCTGCCAGTCATATTCGTATCTTATCCGCTTTCGACAACCGCTTAAAAATCCGTAAACATTGTTTGTGAGAAACAGCTACCTAAAGACGGTATGAGTAAACGTATGCGAGATACAGATATCATCTTAATAGCTATGAGAACAAGTATGTGAGAAGCAGATATCTGAAAAAGTGCATGAGAGAAAGCATATTAGAAACAGTTATCATCTGGAAGACTGATGAGAAAAGGTATTTGACAAACATTTATCATCAAAAGAAGTGTATGAGAAAAAGTGCGTGATAAACAGTTATTATCTGAAAAACTGTATGAGAAAAAAAGTTTGAAAAGCAGTTGTCATCTGAAAAGCTGTATAAGAAAAAGTATGTGAAAAAACAGTTATCATCACTGGAACTGTATGCAAAAAAGTGTGTGATAAATAGTTGTAATCCGAAAACTGCACGAGAAAAAGTATATGAGATACAGTTATCCGACAGACTACATGAAGAAACGTTTGTGAGAAACGGTTATCATCTGAAAAACTGCATAAGAAAAAGTGAATGATAAACAGTTATCATCTGAAAACCTGTATCAGAGAAAGTATGTAGAAAGCAGTTTTCAACTGAAAAACTGCAAAAGAAAAAGTATTTGTGAAACAGTAATCATCTACCAAATGAAAATATTAATGGCTATTTATTGGAAGTTCTTTTGTCCTCAAAAACGCTCAATACCAAGATGCTTTGAACACTAATTATGGTTGCCATTTTTGTAATTTTCGAATCTGCATGAAATATAATTTATTTCTTTGTTTACCTTTACCAAGAAGAGTGGTTGTGCTCTCCACTGACATTTTTGAAACTAAGATTTTCAACCATCCCTTATGGGGTTGTGAGTCTATTCTAACTTAACTATAATCTGAACTCTAGTTTTGTTAATTGTTCTATTGCACTGCGTTGTTTCTAGTGTTCAATCATAGATCACCACATTTTAATCTGATTGGCATTTCCGAGTAAGAAGGGGAAAAAATGAATCAAATAAAGAAATAGAAATATGCAACTGATTTTTAAATATTTTGCGGTTATTTCTTTCTTAAGAACATGGTTGGGCAGAAAAAATCTATTCCCTAGTACAAATTCTAATTCGCCGCGGTAGCCCAGTTAGAGAAAAGTATTAGTAACCAGAGGGTTGCGATTTTGAAACTAAATTCAAGCATAGACCATGATGTACTCTAAATCTGTCGTGGCCTCAAATGTCCTCACGTTGGCGGTGTGTGTAAATTTGGAGAGCGGGGTTCAGTTCAGTTGTGACCACGTTATCTGACAGTGGTTCAAAATTGCGTGGTGTTGCACTCAGATCTTTCCCTTTGGGTGTGATCTTGGACCATCGCCAAAAGCCCGCTGTGTTGCTCTGTTGACTTTAATTAAAATTCCTACCCCTACTCCATGTCATAATAATTTGTATTAAGTTTTACGAATTCAAAAAATATGCCAGTTAATTGACCGTCGGTTAAAGTTTCCGAACATTGACATTTTGGCAAAAATAGTTCCAGGTAAAGGTTTGTTCGCATTTGCAATGTTGAAGTGAATTAAATCAATGGTATCAGATCGTAGGAACTCGTAAAACATTTTAGGAAGTTCGTGTTAAACATTACAATCTAACTTTACGTAGTTTCCACATAAATGTCCCGCACCATAGTATTCTTTAGGATCATCTAACGATACTATTGTGCAAGCAAATTCTTGCCTGATCAAATATGTTTTAAATCGCTTTTTTTAGAAATAACACCTGCAATTATTTCAGTGATCCTATATGCACTCGGCCTGCCTTTGATACCCTTGTTCATGCAACTTGATGGAATACGACCATGTATAATAGGGTACTATCAAAAAAGCTTCCATAATTATGAGACATTCCCTTTTTGAAATACGATCAATCGAATCAACATATCGATATGAACATTCCTAAAATTCTCTTCAGGTTTAAGTACAGAAATTTCTTAAATCAGATTTGTTTACCATTAAAGATTTTGGATCTTTACCATAAAATCAATAATCCAATCCTCTCTTTTATAACTTTTGGACCTTGTATTCCCTTGTAAGTAATAATTCCAATAATCTTTATTAAAATTAATGGACCTTGTGCCACAAAATCCACAATCCAATCCTCAATTAAAACTTTTGGACCATGTGTCATAAACCACATCCAATACCCTCTATTGAATATCTTGACTTTGTTCCACAAAATTCACAATCTTATCCTCACTATTTAAACTTTTGAATCTTGCGCCATAAATCATGGAATCCAATCCTCTATTAACCCTGCAAGTGCATTTGGCGAGATATCTTGTCCATCAAGATTTGGACACTTTTGCTTTACTGGAAACCACGCTTAGACGAAACTTTCCAATAATCCAAAGGGGAAAAGATCCAAGTAGGAAAAACACATTGTCCCTTGCCCACAACTTGATGACAATTTGGAAGAGGTTTATATCAGAGACTGGCTAGCACAGGGCAGTTTTTAAAACAAAGATAAATCACCATAAAGATTAAAACTATTGGACCTTGCGCCATAAAATCCGCAATCCAATCCTCACATTTAAAACTTTGACCTTCTGCCATAAAATCCACATCCAATCCGCACTATAAAAACAGACAATTTATTTGAAGTGGCAAAATAAAACGCATCACACAAAAAATCGTACGTGAAGATGGTCAACCACAGCAAATAAAGTATAATAAGGACATATTCTTCCAATTTTGTCACAAAGTTACTCTGATGGTTTTGATTTGTGAAGCTACTGAATATATTGATAAAGCTGCATAGAAGAGCTTGCCACTAAATGAAAATATGTGCGAAAATAGGTTTATTTTCAAAACATTCCGAATTGCCTTTGTACAATGAAGTGGGATGAAATTGACGTTCAAAATCTAATTGAGGTAACAAGACTCAGGTGTGCTTTTTGACATATGATTTATTGGAAATAAGTATTAACACCTGAAAAGTGAACGAAATGATGTTATATATTTTTGAATAATTTTATTTAAGAGGTATGAAATTTTTGTGAACATGAATGCTATACATTATAAATGGATTGGAATAAGATAATATATAGACTATCACTAATATACACTTATGTTCAAATTTATCTTTACATACCCAAAAATAATGATATTCTATGAAATATCCAATCTATGTAATCCATTTTTGCAGGGAATGTGTGAAAGTCAAACCTAATTAGCATTATCCAATCAAAAGTGATCAAACGGTTTCTGATATGGAAATCAAGGCGTTACGTCTTCTAACGGTGAATCAAGCGATCTCAAGATATCAAAAATGAATATCTGAGTGAATTTCAGCAATACAGCGTTTGATTTCTGTGTGTAAGGAAACAAAACGGTTTGTTATGGCTCCGAAGTATCATTTGAAAGAAACTGTGAAATGGCGAATTATCGGCCGTTTAGAAGCAGGGCAGACAATCATGGAAGCAGCGAGATGTGTGAATATTTCAAGACAGACAGTCTCTACGCTATGGATACAATTTCAGAACTCCGTAACTATTGTAAGGAGGCCTGGACAATGTCGTAAACGAATAACAACTGCTTCTCGATCGATATCTGGCAATAACTGCCTGTCGTGACAGGAAGTCTACTGCTCGGCAGTTAATTTCAGAAGTTGCAGCCGCCACTGGAACTGTTGTATCACGGCAAACTATATACAGAAGGCTTAATGAAAAAGGCCTTTTTGCCAAAAAGCCAAGGGTATGTGTTTCACTGTCTTCACAACAAAAGAGGGATCGCTTTAATTGGTGCAAAGAACATCAGAACGGGAGTGAACACCAATGAATCCATGTTCTCTTTACTGATGAGTCTAGGTTTAGTTTAACATCTGATTCTAAACGTGTTTACATCTGGAACCTTATGTAAGACTTTTCAGAGTTGCAGATGGATCTGACTTTCTATTTATGGACGATAATGCTCGTCCACATTGAGCAAACCTCGTTGACGAATTCCTTGAATGTGAAGCCATTGAGCGTATACCGTGGCCAGCAAAATCTCCTGATCTGAACACGATAGAGAACTTATGGGACGACCTAGGAAAAGAAGTTGCACGGAGACATCCTCTTCCTAGAGATATAAATGCCCTGAAGACTGCATTGATGGAGGAGTGGAACTTAATTCCCCAAACTGTGGTTAACATCATTATTGCCAGCATTAAAACACGTAGTGATATGTGTGTACACGTCAAGGCAGATCACATTCCATATTAAATTCATAAGCCTTAATTTTTTTGATGTATTCGTTTTTTCTGAACTCTCCTTGTCACATATTATTGCCATTTTTATTGTTTCATGCTACAGTTTCACATCATATGCAGTGCTCGTAAATGTTTTCCTTTGTATCTACCTGTGTGTGTTATGATGTTATGTATCATTTCACACAAATTCATAAAAGTATATTTCACAGTTTCTGAGAAATCCGCGATTTTATGCAAGTAAAGATAATTTTGGACATGAGTGTATATGAAATTTGAAAGCAACTAAAATTTTTTCTACTTATAGTAAAATGTCAACAATATTAAATTAAAAACATGTTATTTTATAGTTTTTATTCAATATACAAGCTGTGGAATGCTTTTGAAATGCCACGGAACAAAATTACAATTTATACAAAATTGTCTTTTAGACAAAAATTATCGCCGTGACACAATAATCATCGGCTTATGATAAAACAAATTTTTAAACTCACAAATTTCAAGATGTGAGTTTTTCTAAACCAAGCTGTGGTAAGTTTTAGAGAGAAATCTACCAACACTCCAAGTGGGTAAAACAGAATATCTAGTCTATCAATGTTTGACCAATTATACTACTGACGAGATATTTCGCCATCGAAATATTGCAGTGACCTTCATGATAACGAGTAAATTTGAATTTTCAAACTCAAAATTTTCAAAATATGAGTCAGATTTACTGTCAAGCTGTGGTGATCTTTGCAGAAGTCCACCAACTCTCCAAGTGGGTTAGACGGGAAATCTCGTCTACCAAAGTTTAACCAATTTTACGGATGACGAGATATTTCGTCTTCAAGATATTGCCGTATCCGTCATGATAACGAGTACAAGTATAGGTCAGTTTTCTTCTAATGACGAGAAATCTTGTTCATAAAGATCTGGTCAGTTTTGCTTATGACTAGATACCCCCGTCAATTAATTTTAACATTCAAGATAATGTTCTATTCTACTTTTCAATCTTGCTTTGATTTTTTAATATTTCTTAAGTCTGCATTGATATATATTTGAACATTGTCCATTATAAGAACTTGCACTATTGAACCTAAATTAACCAATCAACCGTTAAATTGAATATGTTTAATTGATTAGTTATTTCATCTTTTAACTCCCCAACTGGTTTCGACGAGACATATCGTCCATGAAGATCTGACTAATTTTTCTAATGACGTGATATCTCGTCACAAAGATATTGACGATTTTTCATGAGAAGAAAATCTGCCCAGTTTTCTTCTATTGATGAATATATTGTAAATCAAGGTATGTTCAGTTTTGCTATTGACGAGATATCTCGTCCAGACAACCACCAGGAGTGCTCAGATATATTTTTCAGAGAAAAGTTTGGTGAGTATACATTAATGAGTAGAATGTTTCCCTTTCATATTCTTAGAACTATATTTTTGTCACTTGTAAACCGAGGATATGGATATTTTTTAAAACAAACCACCTTCCTTCTGAAGTACGTACTTGGTCCAAAAAACTGTCGAAATTCTATAGATGTAGTTAGGTTAACATTCGCAGGAAATATCTAAATACTGTAAAGGCATACATCGAAATGATAGAAAACGTTGCTTATTGTATATCTAACCCTCCTGGTGCTTGTCTCGAATACATGTCTCATCAATAGCAAATCTGAGCAGATCTTGATCTCTCTTCATCGACAAAAAATTGACAATATCTTGATGACGAGACGTTTCGTCAGAATAAAATTGGTCATACATTGATAGACGGGATATCTCGTCAAAACATCTTGGATGATTAAAGTACAACAATAGTAGAACAAGAAGACAATTTTTCTTGTGTTTTTGTATTTCCCAACGTTGCCAAGAGGATCCCATACGTCATAACAATACCGAAGCAACTGATTATGAGGGACTTTTTGAATGCGTACATCTTCCATAAAATGAGCCTGTTTTTCCCTTTGTAACCATTCTTCAGAAATTGTCTAAGACCACTACTTCAAAATGTCACCTGAGACAGAAAACACTTCAATTTCACTTCCGCTTGTTCTGCTTCTTCCGTTGTAGATGAGGCACTCCATATTATCATAGAACAGAACGGTCACAAAAATGGGGTACAAAAAAATGTCATCCATGGTTTCCAAAACAGTATTTGCGCTGTGATGCATTCTACACAAGTACATATAATTTTCATCTAATTGGACTTCAGATGGAGATAACAACCGAAGGCATTTGTAAAGAGATTTACACAAGAGAGCATATAATACAGAATAAATACATAAAAGAGTATTAATATATATCCAATATACCGATTCTGTAATGCCGATAAGTGTCGAAGGATGTTTCGGATTAACATTTATAATATCGGTTACTAAAGTTGAATTAGAGTGTTTTTATTGTAATCGGTCTTTGATAAAAACATTGAAACCGTTTAAATTATGAACAAAGAAATTCCAAAGATACACTGGAAGTATACAAAGCATGTATCGTTTTTCAGAATTCGATATTCGGACGCTTTGTTAATTCCCGACATGGTTTGAAGCAGAGAATTGAGTTGATTACGAGATTTCAAAATGCAGACATACAAGGATGAAACTATAAATAATAATGCAGAAAGCAAAGGATTGATCTCTCATTTCAAGTAAAACCACTATCTCAAATAAATCGAAAGAATTTTATAAAAAATTCAACGCACTGGCTATCCATATGGAAATCTCCTTTAATGCACCAAGTTTGTCTGATTTACGACGTTTGAAACTTCCAACTCCAAGAAAGCTTATCAAAGATAAGATGGGTTCAGTGTCTTATGTAGAGTACTTCTCACACGACCCATCGCTCTCGAAGATGCAAATGCAGTATTTTCTTCAATAATCTTTATTAGGTTTTTGTGAACTTGGGCCAAAGGACCTCAATCTCGTTTGTGCTTACTAATAGAACACAAGAGTTTGTCAGACTTTTATAAGTTTTGTCAGAATTTGGAAAAGAGAAATAATGGGTGGGGGTTTGAGGTACAAATCAGAGGGTTTGCTTCCTTCTGAGTGGTTGAAGCTTGCAGTTGCAGAGGGTGGAGTTTGCAGGCACATCGAAGCTTTTCAGTTCGATTTTCATCAAAGAAATATTTATTCATATACTTATAAATAGTATCTTCGTAATAAATAGGTTCTATCCCTCAAAAATAATGGTATAAATTTAAAAATTATCAATTGATGTATCCACTTTGTTATTCTATAGTCTCCCCGAAAGCTTTACCTTCTTTGTCCCAGACAATAAGCCCAATATGGAGTAAAATAAAATGTGCTGTATTACTGACGCAAATCTGGTTGCTATAGAAAATGACCTGATATACAATATCCGTTTCACATCAAACGAAATGAATCCGAATGTTTATATCTAAACTATAATTGAGGAAGAAAGTTAACTACGATCTTTTATTTCTAACTTGTCTAGTGGATGATTGAAGACCACAGAGAGTCAAAAATATTGTATTTCATGCAATATATACTCAATCGGCCGTACTATTTTAGCATAAGCACGCGAAAATTGCTTTAAATATGGATCACTTTCAATTTTTTATGGATGTTGTGCTTATTAATTATTAGCTATATTTTACCTTTTTCGAAATTGTTAACATGTTTCAAAATATTTTCTGAACTATGCATGTAATTTTAAAGTTTTAACTTTTTATTCGTCATTTTAATCGTACCTTTTTTGATATTTCTTAAGCCTGCTTTGTAATGTATTTGAACATTGTCCTTTATTAGACCTCGCACTATTAAACCTAAATTAACCAATCAAACCTTAAGTTGAATTTTGTTTAATTGAATAGAGATTTCATCTTTTAACCCTCCCATTTGTTTCGAAGAGATATATCGTCCATGATGATCTGAGTAATTTAGCTAATGACGAGATATCTCGTAACTAAGATATTGCCGAATTTTTTATGACGACAAAAACAAGATCTGGTCAATTTTCTTCTACCGACGAGATATATTGTCCAGAAATATCTAGTCAGTTTTGTTAATGACGTGATTCCTCAAGACAACCACCAAGAGGGTTTACGAAGTTACATGTCGTGTATCAAAGTGAAAGGAGGGATAATTATACATTAGTTGTGGTATTTCCCAAAGTTGCCAGTAAGATACCGTACGTCACAACATTACCAAAACAGCTGATTATGAGAGATTTTCTAAAAGTGTACATTTTCCACAATGTGAGCTCGTTTCTTCGTCTGTATTTGTTCTTCAGGAATTCACTAAGACAACGGTTTAAAGATTTTACCTGAGACAACAAACATTGCAATGTTTCTTCCGAATCCTCTGCTGCTTCTGTAACAATCGATGCATTCCATATTATGAACACTGTCAAAAGCGAAGTCATGGCAAGATGTATGTAGGAACCCATTGCAGCTTGTATGCCTAATTGTCTCGTATAAACAATCGTATACATCTTCCAATAAATCGAAATTATATAACTTATGAGAGTCACAAAAATCGGAAACGAAAAAATGTCATCCATGGTTTTCATAGGGTTATTGGGTTATGGAAAGGGTTATGGAAAGGGGTTATGGAAATTGGGTTATGGAAAGATCGTCTCCTACGACCCTTCTGTATAAAAGCTGCAAATGCAGGACTTCTGAGTTTTGGAGGTTCCATATTTTTTTCAAAAATCCATGGATACTTTTATCTCAACCTTCCAAGTATTTTCGACGATATATCTCGTCTGACAAATTCTGTTAATGACAAAATATCTTGTAATCAATATGATGACGAGATCAAAATCTGGCCACTCTTTTAGTGACTAGATATCTTGTCCATCAAGATCTGGTAACTCTTTTAATGACTAGATATCTTGTCCATCAAGATCTGGTCACTTCTTCTAATGATGAGATATCCTGTACATCAAAATCTGGTCATTTTCTTCTAATTACGAGGAATCTCGTCTATCAAGTTCTCGTCAATTTTCTCCTAATGACGAGATATCTTGTCCATCGGGATCTGGTTAGTTTTACAAATGACGAGAAAAATCGTCCAGAAAACCACCAGGTTTTATCTTGGGAATTTTTCCTTATTTGTGATACAACGAAAATCACATACTGTACTTTGACCAATCGTTGTTGATAACTCGTATATGGTACTAACAACTCCGAAAAGGCATTATGCTTCTTCGTTCCTTACCATGCAAATAGCTCAATATGGTTTGCCTTAAATTTGGACTTGCGCATTGCAGATATTAGTGCTTTGGTTGCTATAGAAAATCACCTAAACACAATGTCTTTTTCCCATTGATCTAAATGAGTGATAATAGTTTCTCATGTATTTTTTTATTGTGAAGGAATATAAATTTACAAGCGTTTCAATTTAATCTGCTTAATGGATTATTTTAGACTATACAGAATGGAAAGTAAAATATATCATGCTGCATATTTTACATTATTTCTACTATTTGAGCATTTGAATCAAACTGTTTTAACCTTCTGAGCTTTACGAGATTTTCTAGTAGTGTAACATTGTTTTTACTCCCCAGCAAATTAATGACTAAATATTCACATATTGTTTCAAACAATCACTGAATTCTCATTTACTTAGAATAGGATCCTTTGGAAAGATTCTGTTAATCCTTTCCTCAGAATATTATTCTTTGAAAAGATGCTATTGGTCCTTTCCTTAGAATGGGATCTTTTGGAAAGACTTTATTGATATTTTACTTCCAAAAGACCCCTTTAAATATATGATATTGGTCCTTTCCTTAGAATAGAAGACTTTGCAAAGATTACATTGGTTCTTTCCTTAGAAAAGAAGGCTTTGCAAAGATTACATTGGTCCTTTCCTCAGACTTTATTTCTTTGGACCGATTCTATTGGTCCTTTAATTAGAAAAGACCCCTTTGAAAAGATGCGATTAGTCCTTTTCTTAGAATAGGATCTTTTGGAAAGATTCTGTTCTTCATTTCCTTAAAATAAAATCTTTGGAAATATTTTATCGGTCGTTTCCTCAGAACATAATCATTTTGAATGATTCTGTTGGTACTTCCCTTAGAAAAGAATGCTTAGAAAAATTCTATTGATCAAGAGGGACATAATTTCTTAGAAGTCGTACAGGGAAGAATTTATTACAGGTGTTCTTTTTGGTTCCCTATTGCCAGGTCTCTAGATAAACAAATATAGACACTGAATATCTAACAAACGATCGGTACATCGTAATTAGCAAAAAGTGACCAGATCTTGATCTAGTCATAAAAAGATCAACTATATCCTGATAATGAGATATCTCGTCATTTGCAGAGGTGGTCAGTTCTTGATGGACGAGATATCTCACCGAAACAACTTGGAAGATTAAATCAGAAATTGTGAAAAGAAGTAAAATGGTATTTGCGTATGCTAGAGTGATTAAGCCCTCCTGGTGGTTTTTGCGACGAGATATCTGGTCATAACAGAAGTGAACAGATTTTTAAATACAAGTTTCGTCATTAAAAAGAAATTGACCGATCTTGATCTCTTCATCTTAAAAAATCGGCAATGTCTTTTCATGACTAGATATATCGTCATCTTCACATTTATCAGATCATGGACGAGATATCCCGTCGAAACCGCCTGGAGGGTTACCTGTGTAGGTTACATGAGTATCACGACGAGAGGGGGAGTTGCAGCGTTTGTAGTCATAAGACCCGAGGCACTAGAAGGTAGAGGTCTGACTTTACCTCACCTTGGATTTGGAGGCGGCGCAGGTTTTATTCCTGTTAGGTGCATTCTTTCCTGGGTGTACGAATTATGTTTCATCGTGGATGACTAGCCATTAATATTATGAAATTTCCCATTACCGGTATTTTAATTGAAACGACGAAAGTTATGCTTAAAAATACTGCAATTTAAATTAAATCCTATCCGAAAAATGATGAATGATCTTGGATCTGAAAGTACTTTGGTAAACAAGATAAGTGCACTGAGTAGCAGTACTAACTTGTGAATGGGACGCATGAATGTTTCAATTTGGATTATTTGGATGAAAAATACACTAGTTTGTGAATTAAGATGCGAGAAAGAAGAAATTCTGTCTTTGCAAATTCCACACACATGGACAATACTGTGAGCCAGCTACATAAAGTTCTGCCTCCTATTTTGCTTATAATGCATTTTTTTGGAATAGAAAGTTTACCACTTTGCAAATCAAGGAAATTAAGTATGCGTAGAAAACTACCAAAGGTGGTAGCCATTACTTTAAATTAAGGAATTGTTTTTTGCTCATTATGTTCTTCTGTTTTTACCCTAGTATGATAAATATGGTTCTTACCTCCCTGAGTTGTATTATGATTTCTTCGGTCACTATCTTAATGTATATATCTCGCAGACAGCTCAGTTCTTTGCTCATAACAAATCAAGCGTAATGAAAGCCTTTGAGCATCATATACTAAAATAGCAAAGATTTTCTGCATGCTTTTGTAGTAATATTGGGGTGGTGTATTTGGCCGCAGTTGAAGTTTTAATGACCCATACATCACTATCATATTACCGAGCAGAAAAAATCTCGAATTTAATGTTTGTTACTAATTGAAGAACAATCCAAATAAGACGGTAATGACAGTTAAAATTATTGAACGTATCGTACAGTCAAGGGTTAGAGTCCTTATATCCATGTGTTCTCTGTACTACTACTTCTAGTGTAAAATTCTACGCAAGGGTTTTCATACTGTCATGGCTCGATCGAAATTACAAATAGAAGAAAGCTGTATCTATTTTTGTAAAATACATCACAGTACAAGCATTGCTAGGAAAGAAATGGATGATATTATTGTCTACCCCATTTTTGTGATCGTTGTGCATTGCATGTTTTCACTGTATTGGTCAATGCACGTTATAATTTTCACAAGAGTAAACGACATCTACCTTTTAAGGAACTTCGGTTTCAATCTTTCTACCAATGCGTTTCTGATAGTGATGATCATGTGGAATGCATCCGTAGCAACTGAAACAGCCGAGCAAGCAGAAAAAACCTTGCAGTTCTTGTTGTGTTATGCACCATCAGTAAGCAGTGGTCTGAATCAGTTTCTGAAGATTGGTTGCCAACGTGAAAACAAGCTCACATTATGGAAAATGTATACTATCAAAAAATCTCTCATAAGTTACTATTGTGACGTACGGGATTATATTGGCTTCAGTAAGTACAAAATAAAAGTCATAACCCTTTTCTATTTTACTGATACGATTGTAAGAAATAATGAGAATGATTGCAGAATATTAGAATATATTGATGGTACGTTTTCTCTTTTTCTCACCAAGTTCATTCTTTATTTCATCGCCTTATAAGCACCTAGGTACCTAGTATGAAATTCAAGATCTGCTTTCAACTGAATTTGTACCTTTCGAGCGCCCTTTTCACACTGACTGGGTACCATGACAACACATAAGAGAACAGTATAAAAGTCTTTGAACTGGATAGGTGACACTGCAGTTCAAGACTCCCCGATCCATGTTTTTCACCACGTTTGTATAATGAGAATGAGGTTTTGCTTGAGTTCGTGTCGAAAGCAGAGCCCATTCCTATTTTAAAGCTTCTGACGAATCGTTTTCAAAGTTTGAATACAAACAAGCCTCAGCTCAATATCCTCGAGAAACATGAAGCCTATGTGACTATATTGCGTTTAAGTCCTTAACCTGGCGGTTGCTACAACGAGATATCTCGTAATCATCCAAAAATCGTTAATATTTGAACGAGATATTTCATCATTACAAAATTGGTCATTTGCCAAACAGCGTTTAGCTGCAATGTCTGACACCAATTTTCTAAAATATTTACGATTTTCTACCATTGCGAGAACTTTGTTTAGAGTGATTTTTTTATGTTAACAGTGTCCATGTAAAAAATCACCTTTGGAGCCTTTTCTTGTGGTTCTTTGTGTGACTGCCAAAACATGAGAATTTGAAAACTTCATACGATGGTATTCACTGGGCTATTTCTTAATTTCGAAAGCAAAATTATGTTCTTCTCAACTGTTACCACACATTTTAAACTACTGTAATTAGTTAAAAAGAATATAGGTTTATGAGCCACCCTAGGAATCATACCTCAAGGTCTACGCACTTCACTCAATATCTGTATTAGTGTCATTCAATGTCCAAGGAGAGAAGACATTTTTATCTATGGATAATTCGAAAACGATAGTTAGTAAAAACCCTTTTTGCTTGTAACACTAAGTGGCGGCCACATTGTTCAAAAGAAAACGTCACAAAAATTAGCAAGCACAATTCGTAAACACACTGTCATGCGAGAGAAAAAGTTTCTTACGTGACGCTTTTTTTTATTAAGAATATTTAACACTCAAGCTGTTTTCACGACATTGCGCGTCTAAAAACTGACCAATTTTTCCTGACAAGGAATATCTTCGAAACAAAACGGCCCTAATAATAAGGGGAATGAAGATCGAAGTAGGTAAAAACAATTGCCCCTTGCACAGAACTGGTAACAGTTTTTTATTGAACAAAAGCAAACTCCACGTGCACCACAGAAGTACAACACTGGGCATACAGAAGTAAGTTAATTAAACAAGGGAACAGTTGAAAAAAATTTAACAAAAATTACAAGATTTGATAAACTTAACAAATGAGTAGAAAACAGATATTAGATTTAACAAAAACATTGAGTTTCAGTGGCAATGTTTTACCCAATCTTCTCAAATCATTTTGGAGCCAATTTCTTGAATTTTCAAATGCAGGATTGGAACAGGATTTTTATACCAGAGACTTTACTACGAGGTTTTCGAAGCTAAACTACCAGAAGGATTAAAGTACTTGTGTCTGTCATATAAACTGTTATGTAACTTTTTGCATGTGTTAGCATAATGACTTCAAAAATAAATGGTTATCTACAAATACTTTGTTTTCTCAAGCATTTTAACATAACCTCAACATTAAACGACTAAGTAGTACTTATGAACACATTTGATTCCTTTCAGACTGAGAGATTCGATTCCAGGGTTTGGGTATCGTTGAACGGTTAAGTAAAAACCTTGGTTATACTGATTAATATTATCTCTTTACAGATAATATTAAACAGATAATATTTCAGATAATATTATCTGTTTATAGATCATATTAAACCGTGTACTTAATACCATTTACTTAAAATTAAATGAAAGTTTAAAGCCAAACTTACTATTCCTATAAACTACAAGAGGCTAAAAGAAGCAGTTGGAAGTGTAATCAAAGATAATGTACCTATTACGGCACCACATAGATGTTGAAATTGTACTTGATGAGGATAAACAGGTTTGTTAGAACATCGTATAATATACTTGAAATTTCAACAATTCGTGTGCATCTGGTGAAATATTAAGGGAAATTGCAAATCATTGCAAGAAGCACTATACTTTTCATTCTGTAGTCTTCATTCATCAACGGACAAGTTAAAAAGAAAAAAAATGTAATTAATTTTCCGTGATCAAATATGAACTGAAATGTAGTTGAATCCATTTCGTTTATTTTGAAGCAGGAATTGTTTCTTCATGATTTTCTATAGCAAACACAGAATGACGTCAGTTATTTCTCACATTCAATTTTATAAGGAGCCATATCTACCTTATTGCCTAGTACAAAGGTAGGTAATGCTTTTGGTGAGAATTTAGAATCACATAAATGTGGATGACACCAATTAGTTCTTCCGAATTCTGATGTTCCATTTTGAGGTAAAGATACCGAAGATTAAGATACTATTTATTGATTTGTGAATGAAAATGAAGGAAGACATACACAGAATTACTGTATTTCCATTTGCAAGAGATGTACTCTGACAAATTCTGACATAAGATGGTGATACGAATTTCTTCAGTATTGAATGTTGTTGGAGATGGAAGCTATGCCCCTCTTCAATCGAATTTCTATGCATATTAACGGTAACTTCAAATTAATTTCGCAGTGTTTTGAATTTTGTATTCATATTCAGCACTTTATTTGGAATAGTACTTTTTTCTTACATGAGAAACGCAATTATTTTCTTTCTAAGTTACATTATATTTTTACCCATATATTAAGATCGATAATACTTCTGGTCATGAAGCCCGTAAACACCTAAAGATGTGCACCTGATGTCTTTTAAAAGGTGGAATGGGACACTAAAATAAATGTTTTTTTAACGAAAGCTTGCTTCCAACTGTTCCATGTACTTGATAGATGACCTGTTTGATGAATACGTAAAATATGGATTTTAGAAACTTCGTCATTCGGAAGTTGAGTTTCTCACGTGATGGAGCATATATCGTATGGGGTTGAAAATGGAAACGGAAGAGCTGATCAAAGATTGTACCATGAAAGCTTGCCCATTATAGGAGCGCCGAATTGTCAGATTTCGGAGCACGTATTGGCTTGTGAAACCAAAACACAACAAGTAGGCATGATGTGGATAGGCAGATAAGTGTGTACACTCTAGAAATGGATGACATTCTTCGCGACGGTGAGAGAAATCAGTTTATGTGGAAACGAGAAAGCTATGAGAACCAAAGATGGTATTTTTTCATACCTACCTTGGGACATACCTGTCATAGATTGGGTTGGTTAGTTCATTTGGTTCTAGGGACAGGATGGTCAATAGCATTACGTTTGTGAATAACTTTCATCGTTTGAATTCAAATATCTGTAAACGCATAGCTTTCTCGCTTCCACAATAAACTGTTTTCTCTCGAATTTGCGCATGTCTTCCATTTCTGGAGTGCTCATACTTATCGCTCAATCCGCATCGTGCCTGTTAGCATGAAAATGTGACAATTTAGCGATCGCATTTTTGGAAAGTGTTCACGGTATAATCTTTAAGAAGCTTTTTCGCTTCCATTGCCAGACCCATACGTTAGATACATATCTGAAATCCCCGATTTCGTGTAATGTTCCATCATGTGAGAAATTCAACTTGCGTATGAAATTTATAAAACTATCATTTTACGTATTCATCAAACAGGTCATCTAGCACCTACAAGGAATAGTTGAGGACAATCATACGTTTGCCAAAACACGCTTGAGAGTGTTCAAATATGGCTCTTGTGCCATAAACCTCAAAACAACCAACCTATCTACCCTTCAAAGTGTGACCAAAGAATTTAGAATCACGCTATAATTAATTAAAATAAAATAAATTTAGAATAATTAAATTAAAGAGACAGAACGTTATATCAACAAAATTTAAACATGTGAAGTTGGTTACGGTAAAATCAAACCCGTGGTAGCAATTTGTATACTTTGTAAAAATTGAAGTATCGAACTTAAATCTAAGTGTACAATGAATGAGATCGCTTATTAAAGATCTGGAGTAATTGGTCAATAGTATTTAGGTAAAGAGATGAAAAGTGTTAACTTTTAACATCCGAAGATGTTATTAGACTTGTGAGAGTAAAAAAAATTCTTACATTGCAAAAAATTATTCTTACCTAAACAGAGACTTTCAAATTCAAAAGGAACAGCATGTAAGAAGAATTATTTGTCTTGTAAGCTGATTTTATAGTATAGCTTTTTTTTGCAAAAACAATTACGTTTTTGAAGGAAATGCATTTGCAGCCACAGATAAATACTAGAATGTAAAGGATTCACATTAGTTTTCTAAATCAAAATTGATTTTTCTGAATAAAAATTCTTTTTCTTTTGTGAATTTGAAGCATCGATATTTTACCTTCTGAAATATGCTGTTTCTATGTTCTCAAAGTAGTGAATTATTTTTAAATACGTTAAACTACATGACATTAACGAGTTATGTAAATATCTCTAATCAAAAGATATTTAAATTAAAAAGAATATAAAAAAGAATTAAAGATCAAGAATATTTAAACTAAAAAGCATATAATTTTATTGCTTTTACTCATCATACAGGCTGTAAAATTCTGCAAAAATCAAAGTGAAATTCACACATCAAATTTTATTCCATACAAAAATTTAAGCTGTGGCACAAGATATATAAGCACTTATACGTATATTCATTCGGAAATATTTGGTCCAAAACATTTGATTTATCGCAAAAATTGTATATCATTGCAGTAGAATGCATTAAACTGATTAAAAAATCTACAAACCTTATATATAGTTGAACGAAATACGGCTTATTCATTTGGTGTTGTATTTCCCAAAGTCGCCAATAGGATTCCGTACGTTACTACCGTACCGTAGCAGCTGATTATAAGAGATTTCCTAAATGTGTACATTTTCCACAATGTTAGCCTGTTTTTCCTTTTGTATTTGTTCTTTAGAAACGCAGTGAGGCCGCTGTTTAAAGATTCCACTTTAAAGAGCAAAGACTGCAATGATTCTTCAGCTTCTTCTGCTGCTTCTGTTGCAATTGAAGCATTCCATATTATCATAACTACGAGAAACGAATTTGTGACAAGCTGTATGCAGGAACTCAGCACTGTGAACGTGTCGAATTGAATTCCATAAAGAATTGTATACATCGTCCAATAAATCGCCATCATATAGCACATGACCGTCACAAAAATAGGGTACGCAAAAATGTCATCCATGATTTTCATAGCAGTGCTTGCACTATGATGCATTCTACACAATCGCATGTAACTTTGCTCTAATGGGATTTCAGTTTGGTCTACGACTATTCGAAAGGAATTGTACAAAGTTTTACAAAAGAAAGTGAAGTACAGAGAATAAATACATAGGACAATCTTAATATACATCCAACATGCACATCCGATACTACAAAGAACGATTGTAAGTTGCTTTGGATTAATTTTGATAAAATCGGCAGCAACTGATAAATCACTAAAATTATCTTCAATTTCACTCTGTGTAAATATTATAACACTCTTCAATAGAAATTCACTAATGCACACTATAACCCAAATGATGCATATGTTGTATATAGAATATTGCTTACGTGCTCCTGTTTGATATTCTGAAGTTTCGATGATGCTTGGTAATTTTTGGATCAGACAATTGAGTTGACTTCGCGACTTGGAGACTGAAAAAATCATGGATAAAAATATAATATAATTCAGATAGAAAACAATTACATTTCTCTTGTCAGATGAAAGTACTATTTCAAATAAACCGGTTAATAGGAATACAAAATTTAAAGCACTGGCGAACCAAATTGGAAGTTTCCGTAATGTGCATAGTTTGCTTGATTGAGGATGAACATAGCTTCCAACTCCAAGAACATTCAATAATGAAGAAAATGCATTCACTCTCTTATGTAGAGAATTTGTCACAGAGTCCATCTCCTTGGCAGATACAAATGCAATATTTCCTTGTATGTCTTCCATAATTTTTTATTCAGAAATCAATAAATAATATCGTAGTAATCGGTATTTGTTTCTCATAAATAGTTTTCAGAAGAGCAAATTGGTGTTATCCAGTTTTATGTGATTCTTAAAATCTCCCACACAGAGCATAACCTTCCTCTGTTCGAATGAGCTAGATACAGCTCTCGTAAAATATAATATGCGAAATTGCTGAAGTAATTATCTGGTTGCTATAGAAAATCAACAAGAAACGATGCATGTTTCAAAAATAAACGAAATAGCCGTTAGTACGTTTCCAGTTCGTATTTTACTATTGAGAAAGAAAATTGATTACGATATTTTCCTTTTAACTTGTCTAGTTTATGATTGAAGACTACATAATGGAAAATAACGTGTGTTGCAATATATGTGCAATTTCTCTAACTATTTCAGCATAATCACGCTTAGTGTTTAAATTTCGAGTGTATTGAATATATTATGGGTGCTATGAAGTGCTTTTGTCATATATTCTTTTAACATAGGCATTTATTTTATATATTCTTTTCATATAGGCACTTCTTTTATATATTCTTTAACATTTCCAAGACATGAAAAGTTTTAGCATTAATGTTTGTTTTACATGAAATATTCTCCGTTGTTTCTTACGGTGTTCTGATATATTCTTTGGGAGAAAAAGATCTTTCACATGTTCCACCAGAAAAATGCTTTTGACATTCTCCATAAGGGTAAGATCTTTCACATGCTTTGCCTGAAAACGATATTTCTCTTGTTTGGCCAAAAAATAGCTTTAGCATTATCTACTAGGTTAAGGTCTTTCATATTCTCCACCGACAAAATATCTTTCACCATGCTTTGACAGAAAAAAGCTCTTAGTAAGGCTTTTAAGCCTGTAAGAGACCTTTCACATTTAAGTAAAGATCAGAAGATATCTTTCACATGATCCACTAGTTTCACTCTGGCTAATGTCAGCTTGTAAGCAGGGGTAAATCGCGTAATTGCAATGATGGTCTTTAAAAACATCATTAAATAGTGTCTACGGCTGAGTGGGTTTGTCCAATGCGCTAGCAACCTGCTAGTTTGTAACCTACCCAGGGTGTTTTCTCTTTTCTCAGTAAACTTTCCCTTGGGTGCAAGTGTTCATTAATTGACGTCTTCTGACTTGTGTTTGGCACAACTTGGCCAACTATAGCCCCTGTGCCAGAAAACCAGACCAAAGCAACTATTAATAATTTTTGTAAATCATCATCATTTTTTTTATTTTACCATGCCTAAACAACTCGTTTACTATAATAAATGTCTTTTATAGCATTCATATAAAAGGCCTGGTTCCCATTAGACTTAAAACTAATACATTATTTCACTTGGAGACAAACTTCAATAACAACATTTCAGAAAAGGAATATTTTTTATATGCTGTAAATGCTTACCAAGTAGTAGGGATCATGAGTTGTGTAGATTTTTTCCGTTTTGTAAAATTATTTTCATTAATTTCTTAATTCTAAGCCTAAAACAGTGTTTTTCTTTGAAATTCTTCCTTGGCGACATAAAAAGCAAGACAAAAAACACGCGCCAAAAGCATTGACACAAAAGTATTACTTATATCAAAGTTGTACCGCGCTTTATATATACGATTATTTTATTACTACACTCATGAAGTATGACTAAATTTAACCCTTATAATATATATTTCACCACATATGAGTCCCTTAATGTTCCGTAAAATAGCTCTCCCTTTTCTTCTTTTTTCATCCGTTAGTGTTTGTCTCACTTCTATAGCAATCACATACGTCTTCCTTTCACAGTGGTACTTTGAGATGCGAGTTTAATTCATTCCATGACCGTTCATTCAACCATTTACCTGGCAAATACATTTTCCAATTCTGTATAAAACCTATTTGGGTTACCAAAATGTTTCTGAACGAACTTGGCATAAATCCCATGTCTCCAACTGAACCTCGCAAAATATATTTTCAAACGACAATGCTTCTAATACAAGTATGTCATCACCAGCAGTTTTTTGTAAAATCTCAATGCATAAAGAAAATTCTAGAAAAGAAAAATATCAGACAAGCCTCCTTAACCTTCCTAGCGGTTGTCTCGACGAGGCATCTCGTCATTAGCAAAATTGTGATCTTGATTAGCAAAACAGATCTCGATCTACGAGATATCTCGCCATTTGGGGAAACCTGACCAGATCTCGATCTCATAAAATCAATAATATGTTGATGAGATATCTCGTCATTATCAAAATTAGTCAGATCTTGATGAACAAGATATCTCATCGAAACTACTTGGAGGGTTACCTTTCGCTTTGGCAGTCGTGCCTTAGTGGTTTTTCCCACTATTCTAGCAACTCAAGAGTTGTAGGTGGTGAAGGTTCGATTCTTACCTGGCTTTATTTCACTTTTCTGTGTCAGTAAAACTTCCCTTACATGTGTGTTACTTGAAATGGTCTGTCTTGTGTTTGGAGCAGCTTAGCCAAATGCTCCTATGCCATAGAAATCCAATCAACTTTAACTTTCTCTTGAATAATAGGATTTTCTTCAATGGCTATTTAAAAAATATCATTCTCAGATGTTTCACAACTTTAATGTAGCTTTTCTTTCACATATCAAGACAAAAATTAATTTTCTTGAGTAACCTTCAACCAAATACGACTACAGTGCGGCAATGTATTTCTTATCACTATGTAAATATGCAGATTCACTATGAAAATATACAGTCAGATAACTATGAAAAAACAAATTTTCGAAAAATGTCAGTTCGAGTCCTTGATGTATTCCTCTTTTCTGTGTCAGTAAAACCTTCCTTATGTGTATTGCTTAATATTGTTTGTCTTGGTTTTGGGCGCTGCTTAGCCAAATATTGTCCTTGTGCCATAAAAACCCAACCACCATCTTGAACTTTCGTTTGAAAAACTAGTATTTCCTTCAATGGCTATTTCAAAAACATCTATTTAAAATGTTTCTTAACTTTAATGTTTGTTTCTTCACATATCGAGACTAAAATTAATTTTCCTGTCCAACTCATAATTAAATATAATTACGGTATGACGATGTCTTTCTTATCACTATGAAAATATGTTAGTGTCAAAAAATGAATTTTCCAAAAATGTCAGTTAGAGAGTTTCTGCTCACCGTCGATGCACTGGAAAAACAATTACACCAAAACCACTTAAGCTTTTACGAAATTCTTCATATGAAAACACCAAAATATACATTTCCATGCCCGCAACAAAAAAAAAATTAAAACATGCACAATCTCGCTCTCAAAGAAGCATACGGGAAAGCTTCACGGAAAAAAGCACACTCATCGCTTGTTGTACCTAGAATCAACTAGTTTCATTCTTGTAAAAAGCACATACCTTTGAAAAAATTACCCATAGAAACTGGGCAGGGAGTCTTCAAGCATAAAATTCAACTTAAACTCCACAGAAGCTCGCTCACATGAATATTTTTCAAAAAAAATTTGAAAAGTCGTTTCCTTCCGCATTCCAGTAAATTCCGAGAAGGATAATTTTCGAATACGGCGCTGTACACACCTCAAAACATCCTTGCTCGGCGAAGTGGAATAAACAGATTTAACGGATACCTCCCTCGCTTCCTTCACTCCTCCTTGGTTTTTGTTCTTTTTTAATTCTTTTCTCGACTTTCCGCAATTCGAAATTAAATCCCCGGCGACCGCTCGAGCGTTCGGTTTGGGGGGTAGTGTAGAGTGTAATGCACATTGATTAACTCCCAGGCAATTTTGAAATGCAGACGATAATTGCGGAGGATTTGCGAGGCCCCTCTTTTCTCTTATGCGCGAGGTGGTTGTTTTGGCTGTCTGAATAGAAGGGGTTTCGGGGAATTACGAAGAGTCGGTAAGCCGGACGTGGCTGAAAGGATACAAAATCGGATTCAAACTCGAAAATTTGTGAGTTGATGACGATAGCCTTATATTTTTCTTACTTATTCGTCTGATTAAATACTTAACTCCAGAGGAAACTTATAATTCCACCTTCCAACCTGCAGTCTTCCTGGCATGACTTCCAACCAATTTTGATCTTGACTTATATTTTTATAGCCGTATATTTTTCTTACTTATTCGTCTGATTAAATACTTAACTCCAGAGGAAACTTATAATTCCACCTTCCAACCTGCAGTCTTCCTGGCATGACTTCCAACCAATTTTGATCTTGACTTATATTTTTATAGCCGTATATTTTTCTTACTTATTCGTCTGATTAAATACTTAACTCCAGAGGAAACTTATAATTCCGCCTTCCAACGTGCAGTCTTCCTGGCATGACTTCCAACCAATTTTGATCTTGACTTATATTTTTATAGCCGTATATTTTTCTTACTTATTCGTCTGATTAAATACTTAACTCCAGAGGAAACTTATAATTCCGCCTTCCAACCTGCAGTCTTCCTGGCATGACTTCCAACCAATTTTGATCTTGACTTATATTTTTATAGCCGTATATTTTTCTTACTTATTCGTCTGATTAAATACTTAACTCCAGAGGAAACTTATAATTCCGCCTTCCAACGTGCAGTCTTCCTGGCATGACTTCCAACCAATTTTGATCTTGACTTATATTTTTATAGCCGTATATTTTTCTTACTTATTCGTCTGATTAAATACTTAACTCCAGAGGAAACTTATAATTCCACCTTCCAACCTGCAGTCTTCCTGGCATGACTTCCAACCAATTTTGATCTTGACTTATATTTTTATAGCCGTATATTTTTCTTACTTATTCGTCTGATTAAATACTTAACTCCAGAGGAAACTTATAATTCCGCCTTCCAACGTGCAGTCTTCCTGGCATGACTTCCAACCGATTTTGATCTTGATCAATAGAAACTTTCCATATGATTTTATTCTAAGGAAATGGGAAATATGATCCTTCCAAAGGATTCTCTTCTAAGAAAAGCAGCAATAAAATCTTTTCAAACGATTATAATCTAAGGAGGGCCGTGGTAGCCCGGTTCGAAATGTAACGGATTAGAAACCGGAGGATTGCGAGTTCGAATCCAACCAAAGACCATCTGTACAAAGGGGCTGGTGCACGTTAAATATGTCGTGTCCTCAAATGTCCTCACGTTGGCGTGGTGCGGAAATTTGGAGAGTGGGGTGCCAACTCATGTGTTGCCTCGTCATCTGACCGTGGTTCAAAATTACATGGTGCTGTCCTCTGATTCCCTTTGGGATTGATCTCTGACCGTCACCAATAACCCCTTGTGTTGCTCCAGTGTGACGTTAATTGAAATAAATACCATTAGAACTTAAGGAAAAGATCAAAAGGATCGCTGCAATGAAAGATTCTGATCTACAGAATGGGTCAATAGAACTATTGAAAAGAAAGATCTATTCTACAGAATAAAATTGTTCCAAGGAAATATTCTATTCCAAAAAGAACCAATAGAATTGTTCAAAAGATAGATTCTATCTAAAGAAGAAGTAATAGAATTGTTCCAAAGAACCTATAGAATCTTTCCAAAGAAATATTCTATAAAAAATTAATAGAATCATTGCAAAGAAGATTCCTATTCTAAAAAATATCAAAAAATACTAAAGAAAAATTCTATTCCAAAAATATCCAATGGAATAGCGTTCCAAAGAAATATTCTATCAAAAAAGTACCGATATAATCGTTGCAAAGAAATATTCCATTCCAAAAAAGAAATAATAGAATCACCCTAAAGTAAGGTTCTATTTCAAAAAAGAATCAATGGAATCGTTCCAAAGAAAAATTCTATTCCAAAAAGATCCAATGGAATCGTTTTAAAGAAAAATTCTATTCCAAAAAGATCCAATGGAATCGTTTCAAAGAAAGATTCTATCAAGAAAAGAACCGATAGAATCGTTCTAAAGTAAAGTTCTATTTCAAAAAAGAATCAATGGAATCGGTCCAAAGAAAGATATTACATTCTAAGGAAAGGGTCAATAGAATATTTCTAAAAGCTGAAAGGATCCATGGATCCTTTCAGCTTTTATAGAAATATGTTGTTGTTTAGACACTAAATGGTGTTGTGGGGTAAAGGCAGCACTACACTCTTCAGAATCTCGCCACACTAAAGGGTTAAATATATTTCCCAATCATGTTTTATTTCAACAATTGCATGGTATTAAATTTAACTTTATCTGTTGGTTAGGTTTTCAATTTAAGTAATTTATATACTTTTACTAGCCAATCTTATGTCTTGCATTCGGTGCAACTTATCCACTTTTGGACTTAGCGCTATAAAACTTCCAATATTAACCCTCAAAGAGTTTTCGACGGGATATCAAGATCCGACCAATTTTGCTAATGACGAGATATCTCATTAACAATCTATCTCATCAACAATCTATCTCATCAACAATCTATCTCATCAACAATTTCTCGAGACAATCACCATGAGGGGTGGTGGCATGCGAGGCGATCTGGAAGGTGCGTTTTGAGCTGCAGTCACATTTCTTCCCTGCCGAGAAGTAAAAGCGAACCCGTGATGCCCTTCCCAATTCGCCTCGTGTGTCACCCATGCAAGAAAACAATAGGTTGGCAAAGTGGCGCTACTTGTAAACCGCGGCCGAGTTGTGAATAGTCGAACGTCACCCACGATTTGCTGAGCAGTGCTCTCCGTATGACAAGGGGCCACGGAAGCCCAGTTGGAAGAGTAACGGATTAGAAACCTGAGGGTTCGAGTTCGAATTCAGCTGTGTACAAAGGGGGCTGGCGCACGTTAAATCTGTCGTGGCCTAAAATGTCCTCGCGCTAGCGTGGTATGGAAGTTTGGTGAGTGGGGTGCCAGTTCAGGTGTGACCACGTCATCTGACCATGGTTCAAAATCACGTGGTGGTGTTCTCGGATCTTTCCTTTCGGGTTTGATCCCAGATCGTTACCAATAGCCCGCTTTGTTTCTCCAGCGCGACGTTGATTAAAAACCTATATATTACATGACAATGGCTGCAGAAATGTATTCACCCACCTAGCCGTGCTGCTTTGGTCACTCCGTATTTAACCCACCTAACCCTCTAAGTGTCATGCACGCATAATTCCACCATGCAAACAGCAAATTCCCCTGCATGAGATTTAACCAGTTTTAGACATTGTTACCAATAGAATCATTTTTAGGATTCTTTCAACTTTTAGATGTGGTTGTTTAAGAATGTGTGTTGTAGGATAAAGGAAATATACTTCTCGGGAAGATACTGGGGGATGAAGGTTTCGACTTCAAAAGTTTTGGGAAAATTATCTGCCTTTAGAAATTTTTTTAAATTTTATCTGATTAGTTTACAATGATCTTTCCACTACGCTTCTACCCAGTCTCTCTTTGTTTCCTTTGACGATTTTTTTTGCTTATCCTTTCACGTAATGTAAGCAATAAAAGTCCTCTGACGACTTTTATTACTTACATTATCTCCTGTTTGGAGCAGCTTGGACGACCAATAGTTGCCAAGATGTCGTCAGTAGCTTACATAACGCCGGCAGTATAGAACAGCTTGTCGTCCATTCACTTTTCCTCCAAGCGTACCATTCCACTAGGAGTATAAAATGCAATTTCTGGAATAATCATCTTACGCTAACGGAATTCTACTGAAACGATGTTTGTCTTCTCATCCAGTTTCGAAGCCAGAATATGGACTTTTTTCTACTCTTCCCAGCAGGTAGTTTTTGAAAGAGAAATGAATGCAGCGAAAATACCGGACAAAAAACAGAAGAATATGAAATATTAATGGTGTTGTTGCTAATCTCCCCGTCTAACTCCAGCTACACCAAATCCACAAGTCCATTCACCCGTATAAAGTTACACACCAAAAGAGGCTCAGAAAACAGGTGGTCTCGGGACAACCGAAGACACTCCAGAATGTGTGCTGAGGAGGCCTGGTCAGACTGGCACTTAAGGCAAACAGGATGTATCTTGCGACCACAACAAAAAGTGTGACACCTCAGATGGCTAATCTCCACGTCTAACTCCAGCTACACCAAATTCACGGGTCCATTCACCCGTTTAAAGTTACACACCAAAAGAGGCTCAGAAAACAGGTGGTCTCGGGACAACCCCAGACACCCCAGAATGTGTGCTGTGGAGGCCTGGTCAGACTGGCACTTAAGGCAAACAGGATGTATCGTGTCGACTACAGCAAAGAGTGAGACACCTCAGATGGCTAATCTCCACGTCTAACTCCAGCTAGACCAAATCCACAAGTCCATTCACCCGTATAAAGTTACACACCAAAAGAGGCTCAGAAAACAGGTGGTCTCGGGACAACCCCAGACACCCCAGAATGTGTGCTGTGGAGGCCTGGTCAGACTGGCACTTAAGGCAAACAGGATGTATCGTGTCGACTACAGCAAAGAGTGAGACACCTCAGATGACTAATCTCCACGTCTAACTCCAGCTAGACCAAATCCACAAGTCCATTCACCCGTATAAAGTTACACACCAAAAGAGGCTCAGAAAACAGGTGGTCTCGGGACAACCCCAGACACCCCAGAATGTGTGCTGTGGAGGCCTGGTCAGACTGGCACTTAAGGCAAACAGGATGTATCGTGTCGACTACAGCAAAGAGTGAGACACCTCAGATGGCTAATCTCCACGTCTAACTCCAGCCAGACCAAATCCACAAGTCCATTCACCCATATAAAGTTACACACCAAAAGAGGCTCAGAAAACAGGTGGTCTCGGGACAACCCCAGACACCCCAGAATGTGTGCTGTGGAGGCCTGGTCAGACTGGCACTTAAGGCAAACAGGATGTATCGTGTCGACTACAGCAAAGAGTGAGACATCTCAGATGGTTAATCTCCGCGTCTAACTTCAGCTACACCAAATCCACGAGTCCATTCACCCGTTTAAAGTTACACACCAAAAGAGACTCAGAAAACAGGTGGTCTCGGGACAACCCCAGACACTCCAGAATGTGTACTGGGGAGGCCTGGTCAGACTGGCACTTAAGGCAAACAGGATGTATCTTGCGACCACAACAAAAAGTGTGACACCTCAGATGGTTAATCTCCACGTCTAACTCAAGCTACACCAAATCCACAAGTCAATTCACCCGCATAAAGTTAAACACCAAAAGAGGCTCAGAAAACAGGTGGTCTCGGGACAACTCAAGCACTCGAGAATGTGAGCTGGGGAGGCCTGGTCAGACTGGCACTTAAGGCAAACAGGATGTATCGTGTCGAATACAGCAAAGAGTGTGACACCTCAGATGGCTAATCTCCACGTCTAACTCCAGCTACACCAAATCCACGAGTCCATTCATCCGTATAAAGTTACACACCAAAAGAGGCTCAGAAAACAGGTGGTCTCGGGACAACCCCAGACACTCCAGAATATGTGCTGGGGAGGCCTGGTCAGACTGGCACTTAAGGCAAACAAGATGTATCTTGCGACCACAACAAAAAGTGTGACACCTCAGATGGCTAATCTCCACGTCTAACTCCAGCTACACCAAATCCACAAGTTAATTCACCCGTATAAAGTTACACACCAAAAGAGGCTCAGAATACAGGTGGTCTCGGGGCAACTCAAGCACTCGAGAATGTGAGCTGGGGAGGCCTGGTCAGACTGGAACTTAAGGCAAACAGGATGTATCTTGTCGACTACAGCAAAGAGTGAGATACCTCAGATGGCCACTGGAATAGCGGGAGAACGCTGTCTGAATATGCCATTCGTAAATGTGAGCTAGGTCATTTGTAAATGAGAGCCTCTTCCGGGGGGATCCCCATGATACCAAGAATTTACCGGGGAAACGATCCATGCCTTCTTATCAAGACTTCCTCCAATACAGTAAAGCTCAAGAAAAGTCAATGAGTTGGTATCGGACAATGGTTCATCGCCCCTCTCCTTCGACAAATCATTGAAATCTTATAACTACTACATATAAATAAAGAATATTATCAGCTAGTATATTATCAGTTTGATACAAGAAATCATCCTTCGAGTAACGATCACTTGTCACAACCAGCAAAATTTAAAAACACCATTAATAAAATTGTCTACTCCAAGTTTTATGAATTCATGTGTTTCATGCTAAAATGGGCGGATTAATTCAAAATTGAGAACTTCAAATTAGACGTGAACATTTCTGTTTTGCATTCGCAACCATTAACGATATAGCTGAAAGTCAGTCTATTACAATTTGTTTTCCTCCGAAATTAACATAAACGTAATTATTTAAGCATGCGTTTTCTCTTAATTTGAGTCAGAAACATTGTTTCTTCTAATTTTCCATAGCAACCAAAACCCAAACCTCTTTTATATATAGTCAGACACATTCAATTTCAAAAGCAAAGGCATTGGGCTTATTTCCTGATATAATGCTATCTAAGACGCGGGAAAGTGGAAGTAAGAATTTTTCGATAGGATGTACGTTGGATCACTCGCGCTGATAATTAATTACCATTATCATTCGATGTGATACATGAATTCTTTTTTATCATGGAGAAGAAACTATTACAAATTAAGAAAATATCTAAGAGATTGTTGAATTGACACTGCAATTGAATCCTATTTTGTAAATTACACATTAGATTTGCAAAAAGATCATCAAAAAACTGCTGAATGCAAATATGAACTTGTGAATAAGATGTCTGGATTTTGTTTTACCTTAGAGCGGTAAACAATTATTTGGATAAAGCTGTGTGAATCAGATGTCTGGATTTTGTTTTACCTTAGAGCGGTAAACTTCAATTATTTAGAAAAAGCTGTGTGAATAAGATGTCTGGATTTTTTTACCTTAGAGTTGTAAACTTCAATTATTTGGATAAAGCTGTGTGAATAAGATGTCTGGATTTTGTTTTACCTTAGAGCGGTAAACAATTATTTGGATAAAGCTGTGTGAATCAGATGTCTGGATTTTGTTTTACCTTAGAGCGGTAAACAATTATTTGGATAAAGCTGTGTGAATCAGATGTCTGGATTTTGTTTTACCTTAGAGCGGTAAACTTCAATTATTTGGATAAAGCTGTGTGAATAAGATGTCTGGATTTTTTTACCTTAGAGTTGTAAACTTCAATTATTTGGATAAAGCTGTAAGAATAAGATGCCTGGATTTTGTTTACCTTAGAGCGGTAAACTTCAATTATTTGGATAAAGTTGTGTACCGATCTGTGAATTGAAATGTCAGCAACAAGCGACAAAAATTCTGCAGTTCCATTTACCACACACATAGACAATGCTACGAGTCAACTACATAAAACATTACGTCCTATTTTGTTCGTAATACATGTTCTTGGAATGGAAAGTTTACCCCTTTCTCAATCAAGCAAACTATGTATGCTGAGGAAACTTCCAATGATGGGAGCCATTGCCTGGAATTTGGGATTATGTTTCACTCTTGTATGTGCTGTTGTTACTTACCATGGTACGACAAATTTATTGCTTGGCTGGCTGAATTACTTTATGATTTCATCGATGTGTATATCATTCTACAAGTCTCGCAATCAACTCAACTCTTTGCTTCAAAGCATATCAAGAATCATCAAAGCCTCCGAGGATCAAGTATTACAAAATGAAAGACGTTCTGTGTGCTTCTATTGTATCATCTGGTCTTGTTTCGCCACAATGGAGATTTTAATGCAGAATTTATCATTATCGAATTACAGATTGGAAATGATCTCGAATTCAGCGTTTTTTGTAAAAATTCTAAGGGTGAATCCAGAAAAGATGTCGATGATAATTCAAGTTCTGGAATGTTTCTCCTGGTCAGGGTATAGAATACTTATGTGCATGTATTTTCTGCACTACTATTTTTTGTGTAAAATTGTACACAAGTGTTATCAAGTTGTCATAGCTCGATCGGAAATCCAAATCGAAAGCTATATTTATTTGTGCAGAATACACCACAGTACCAGCATTTGTATGAAAACTTTGAATGATATTTTTTCTTATCCTATTTTTGTAATTGTCATGTTTTCCATGATCTCACTGTATTGGTTAATGTACATCATCGTTTACGTAAGATTAGACGGCTTTTACTTTTCACTGAGCTACTATTTCAGCCTTGTCACCAATACTCTAGTGATAGTGATTATTATGTGGAATGCCTCCGAAGCAACTGAAGCATCAGAGCAATCAGAAAAAGTATTGCAGTGTCTGTTGTCTAGAGTACCTTCTGTAAGCAGTGGTCTCAATGAGTTTTTAAGGATTGGTTACAAACGCGAAAATAAACTTACATTCTGGAAATTCTACACTTTTAGGAAACATCTCATAGTCAGTTGCTTTGGTACTGTGGTGACATACGGGATTCTCTTAGCGACAACTAATCCAGAAGGAAAGGTTTAAATCTTCTGTCTTTTCACTACTGGTCATAGTTGTTACAAATTATTGATAGTAATACCAAATCATATATAGATGGTCAATTAAAGATATTTTGTACTTTTTCTGTTATTTCTGACCATAATGTACACTGATATATACACTGCTGGCCACCGTAAATGCAACACCCTGAAGGAAGCATGCAAATAATATGAAATTTACAACATGCATTAGCGGAGGTGAGATATGCAAATGATTAGAATTTCAGCGCAGACGCACATCACGCGCGCCTGTGGCGCCACTTCAAAGCGCTATTTAAGGCTTGGAAATTTCGACGATTTCAAGTACGGCAATTGTGTTTTTCTTGTGTTTTTTTCAAAAAAACGATCAATTATGCCTCGTAGAAAACAGCGATCATCTTTTGATCAAGTATCCGAGTTCGACAGAGGAAGGATAGTGGCCTACCGAGATTGTGGATTATCTTTCAGGGAAATCGGTAGTCGTGTTGGACGAAACCAAACAACTGTAATGCGGATATGTGATCGTTGGATGCAGGAGGGTACGACGGACCGACGTGTTCGATCGCATCCACCTCAGTGCACCACTTCACGTGATGACAGGCATATTGTGCGTATGGCAGTGACGGATCGCTCAGCCACATCACGAACCATAGCACAGCACATTCAGTCTGTACCGCATCATCCAGTGTCTGCGCGTACCATTCGACGCCGTTTACAGCAGAGTGGTCTGTCCGCAAGACGTCCATTGCTTCGTCTACCCTTGACGCAGAACCACAGACGTTTCCGCCGCCAATGGTGCGATGAAAGAAGGATGTGGACGGCAGAATGGAATGAAATTGTCTTTACTGACGAGTCACGCTTCTGTCTGCAACACCACGATGGTCGGATTCGAGTCTGGAGACACCGTGGAGAGAGGATGCTGAACAGCTGCGTTATGCACCGCCACACTGGTCCTCCACCGGGTATTATGGTATGGGGCGGTATTGGATATCACTCTCGCACTCCTCTAGTACGCATTGCCTGTACTTTAAACAGCCAGCGCTACATCTCCGAGGTGTTGGAGCCAGTTGTCCTTTCTTACCTTCAGGGCTTGCCCACAGCCATATTTCAACAGGATAATGCGCGACTACACGTGGCACGCATTGTCCAAGGGTTCTTCGTCAATCGCCAGATTGAATTGCTTCCCTGGCCAGCTCGCTCTCCGGATCTTTCGCCGATAGAAAACATGTGGTCCATGGTTGCTCAACGATTGACCCAGAATACATCCCCAGCTGCCACACCAGATCAACTTTGGCAACGTGTGGAAGCTGCTTGGTCTGCTGTACCCCAAGAACACATCCAAAGTCTCTTTGAATCAATGCCGAGGCGTGTGGTAGCGGTGATCTCCAACAATGGCGGCTACTCTGGCTACTGATTTTGGCAGGAACCACACTTCACAGAAGTCTATAAAATTAATCATTTGATACTTGGTCAACATGTTATCTATAAAATAAATTTTGTTGTGATATCTCTTGTCTTTCTTGGTGTTGCAATTTGGGTGGCCAGCAGTGTAGAATTCCAGGGAACAAGTCTGTTAATATTAAATTGAAAGTCATTTCTTTTGTCATAGATATCGGTTGAAGATTTAGAACTGACATCAATATGAATGTCAAGGAAGTTAGTAGATAAAGGTAAGCTATTTGTTTTTTTGAGGATGATTTCAGTGGGATAAATACTTTTCCAAAAATCAGTGAACTCTGGTGAGTTAAAAATGATTAAATCATCTATGTAGCGATAGGAGTTAATAAATTTAGAAGTGTGTGATCTTTCATAGAAATGGAGGTAGAGGTTAGCAAGAATACTGGAGAAAGTGGTACCTTGTGGTATTCCTTGTACTTGTTGGAAAAGATGTTCACCATTAAAGATAAAATTGTTGAGGACACAAAGATTGATAAGACTGTTCCAATATTGTTGAGAAATATTAAGAAGAAGGTTAAATTCAGTGTAGTAGGAGTTAAGAACATCTATAAGGTTATGGAGCGGGATGCTAGTGAAGAGGTCTTTAAAATCGAAAGAGTCAATTTGTGAGATATTGTTATTAGAGGAAAGAAAATTAAGAACTGGAGTGTTATTATTAATGATCCAACAGTTTTCTTTAACCGTGATAGCTTTAAGAATGATTTTTAAAAATTTAAAAAAGATTTTGCCTGGTTTATGCATGTAATTTTGGCTAGTGCCACAAGTGATGAATCTAAAAGCTATGGGGTTTTTGTGAAATTTAGGGGTGATGGCAATGTAGGGGAAGAGTATATTGTAGTTTTTAAGCTTAAGAATTTTGTTGAATGCAATGATTTTTTTAACAATAATATTATGAGTAGCATGTGGTTTTTTGTAGGTGATGGAATTTTTAAGTTCTGAATCAAGTAGGTCAAGATATAGTTTTTTGCAGAAGAAACCGAAATTGCTGTTGGCTTTGTCAATTGGTGCAATAATAAAAAGAGATTGTAGGTTTTTAATAGAATTTTTAATTTCTGCCAAATTGAAAGTGCTAGTTTTAAAAGAAGTAGAGGAGATGAATTTTTTAAAGAAACTGTAGAGGCACCACTTCCATTCAGTGAAAAAATCCAGGGCTAAAGAAAATTTGTTTGAAATTTTGAGGCAGAAGAGGTCTTGAATTCCTTAATATGCTTGACACCTTTGCTTTCAAAAGTACTCACTTTAAAATCCTAATCTATGACCTTTTTCGCTCTCGCATACCTTCCTTCAACTTCAATAAGAATCGGGACACTCTCTCCTTAATGTTAATTTTCTAAACCCTACTTATGTCGTTAAGAAAAGATTTGAGTGCAAAGGATTTTTTAATTTTAATCAGAGGTCGGAATTTAGTGCCTTTTGCCATGAGTTGTCTAAGTGAAGCATTTTTGACAATATCGAGGTTACCAGTGATTATGTGTTTATGGTGGGGATCGATAAAATTGGAGTAGTTTTGGTCTTCACAGATACAGATGGAGGTGTCTCGGAAAAGATTGGTGGAGTTGCAAAATTTGTTGTAATTAAAGATCAACCTACCGAGTGTGGTGTGATATTTGAAACTTTTGAAAATGTTGACATTTTTAATGGGGAAGAGATGAAGTAATTGATGAAGTACTGAAGAGAATTTGAAATTATCATAAGTAGGGTTTAGAAAATTAATAGTTAAGTAGAGAGTGTCCCGATTCTTATTGAAGTTGAAGGAAGGTATGCGAGAGCGAAAAAGGTCATAGATTAGGATTTTAAAGTGAGTACTTTTGAAAGAAAAGGTGTCAAGCATATTAAGGAATTCAAGACCTTCTTTTTTATTTAGAGAGAAAATGTAGTTTTTAACCTTTTTCCAGTTAAAAGATGTGTTAAAGTGTGATTCCAAATCTTCCAGATCTAATATGAGATTTTTACAGGGTGTAGAGTGACAGGTTTTACTTCTATCTTTATTTCTTTTTCCACCACCTCTACAACCACGTTTAGTTTTATTTTCAGTGGTGTGAAAGATTTGGGATGTGTTGCAGTTTGAAGGATTGATATGTGTGCCATTAAAGGCATCATTGAGTCCATATGGCAAGATAGTTTTAAATTTGGAAATATAGAAGTTTTCTAATTCGAGTCTTTTGTTGAGGTCAGGACAAATATTTAAGATGGAGATTTTAACATTGGTGAAGGAGTGAATTTGAAAATGGTTGAATTCAGCATTAAAGGATTGAGTTTTACTGTAATTTTTAATGTTGGATCTGTGTAAATTGATGCGGATATTTAAGGAGTTGGAAGTTTGGCCAATGTATTTCATGTTACAGAGTTGACATTCAAGAAGGTAAATACAATTGCTGCATTTGCAGGCAATATTATCGCAGTCACTATTGATTTGGATGGGGTTAAAGTTAGGACAGGTTTTACATCTGGAGTCTTTACAAATTGAAAATTTAAGAGGTTTGGCTACGTTTGCAAATGAATTATTGTTATAAAATTTTTGAGAGGATGAAACGGAAGTATTACAATGTTTCTCGTGGAAAGAATTACCAGTAGGTAGAGAAGAGGACGTGGAAAAAGGGACAGGGTCACTTGATGACGATCCAAGACTACCCCCTGAAGTAGTCAAGCACAGCTGTTAAGCTTATTGCCAGTCGCTAGGGTAAGATTGTGTGCAATATTCATTAGAGAAAGGAAGGAGACAATATACCATAAAGAGCGCTAGAGCTGCATCATAAATAGTATATTAAATAGACCATCACCACAAATCAAAAAGGAGAAACCAAATAAAAACAAAAACAAAATGCAAATAATAACAAGATGTTCTCGGGGAAATCTATTCTATTCTTAGGGTAGTTTTACTTATTATTTCCCTTTATTTGTTCTCTGCGGCTTTCAGCGCTGTTCATCTAAAGGGTCAATATTATTGTTGTTATTTCGCTCAATTTTTGTTCTTATTTTTGTTCTTGTTATTATTTGCATTTTGTTTTTGTTTTTATTTGGTTTCTCCTTTTTGACTTGTGGTGATGGTCTATTATATATATTATATATATACATATATATATTATATATATATATATATTATATATATATATTATATATATATATATATATTATATATACACTGCTGGCCACCGTAAATGCAACACCCTGAAGGAAGCATGCAAATAATATGAAATTTACAACATGCATTAGCGGAGGTGAGAAATGCAAATGATTAGAATTTCAGCGCAGACGCACATCACGCGCGCCTGTGGCGCCACTTCAAAGCGCTATTTAAGGCTTGGAGATTTCGACGATTTCAAGTACGGCAATTGTGTTTTTCTTGTGGTTTTTTTCAAAAAAACGATCAATTATGCCTCGTAGAAAACAGCGATCATCTTTTGATCAAGTATCCGAGTTCGATAGAGGAAGGATAGTGGCCTACCGAGATTGTGGATTATCTGTCAGGGAAATCGGTAGTCGTGTTGGACGAAACCAAACAACTGTAATGCGGATATGTGATCGTTGGATGCAGGAGGGTACGACGGACCGACGTGTTCGATCGCATCCACCTCAGTGCACCACTTCACGTGATGACAGGCATATTGTGCGTATGGCAGTGACGGATCGCTCAGCCACATCACGAACCATAGCACAGCACATTCAGTCTGTACCGCATCATCCAGTGTCTGCGCGTACCATTCGACGCCGTTTACAGCAGAGTGGTCTGTCCGCAAGACGTCCATTGCTTCGTCTACCCTTGACGCAGAACCACAGACGTTTCCGCCGCCAATGGTGCGATGAAAGAAGGATGTGGACGGCAGAATGGAATGAAATTGTCTTTACTGACGAGTCACGCTTCTGTCTGCAACACCACGATGGTCGGATTCGAGTCTGGAGACACCGTGGAGAGAGGATGCTGAACAGCTGCGTTATGCACCGCCACACTGGTCCTGCACCGGGTATTATGGTATGGGGCGGTATTGGATATCACTCTCGCACTCCTCTAGTACGCATTGCCGGTATTTTAAACAGCCAGCGCTACATCTCCGAGGTGTTGGAGCCAGTTGTCCTTCCTTACCTTCAGGGCTTGCCCACAGCCATATTTCAACAGGATAATGCGCGACCACACGTGGCACGCATTGTCCAAGGGTTCTTCGTCAATCGCAGATTGAATTGCTTCCCTGGCCAGCTCGCTCTCCGGATCTTTCGCCGATAGAAAACATGTGGTCCATGGTTGCTCAACGATTGACCCAGAATACATCCCCAGCTGCCACACCAGATCAACTTTGGCAACGTGTGGAAGCTGCTTGGTCTGCTGTACCCCAAGAACACATCCAAAGTCTCTTTGAATCAATGTCGAGGCGTGTGGCAGCGGTGATCTCCAACAATGGCGGCTACTCTGGCTACTGATTTTGGCAGGAACCACACTTCACAGAAGTCTATAAATTTAATCATTTGATACTTGGTCAACATGTTATCTACAAAATAAATTTTGTTGTGATATCTCTTGTCTTTCTTGGTGTTGCAATTTGGGTGGCCAGCAGTGTATATATATATATTATATATATATAGATTATATATATATATTATATATATATATATATATATATATATATATATAAATATATATTATATATATATATATATTATATATATATATATATATATATATTATATATATATATATTATATATATATATATATTATATATATATATATATATATATATTATATATATATATATATTATATATACTATATATATATAATTGATTCAAAATTAAAAACAAAAAAAGAGAAATCCAAAAATTTTAAAATTAAGAAATTTAAGAAAATTTCGAAGAAAAAAATGATGAAGTGTTGGTGGATCAGGGCGTCATCAGGGAGGAGCCTCACCCAGTCAACACAATATGGTGTTTTCTGCGTGTGAGTGGCAGTACACCAAAAGTAGCCCTCACACCCCTCCAAACACCATAAGAAGAAAGGCAAAATTAGAAAATATAAATTAGAAAAACAAAAATTAGAAAAACAAAACCAGGGTCAACCAAGGACACATACTAAAGATAAGTATAATACAAAATTAAGAAGGAGAAAACAAACTTACCCAAATTGATGGACCTAAGCTCGCCAACAACCCGCCGCAAACTACAAGATGATCGCCAACAAATGCCATTCACAGCGCCGAAAAATCAACAGATGAGAAATCGGAACAGGAATTCCGACCCGGAACATCGGAAGCGGAAATCGAAAGGTTAGTGTTCAAATCCAGTTTTTTAATAAATTAATAAAACTGATAGTCAACAGGAAAGTCTCCAATATAAGCTATTAAATAATATTAGTAATCTTAAATCTTTCAAAAATAATCTTATAAAAAGAGTGAGGGTATCAATTATTAAGAAGTGTGTTAATGAGATTATTACATTGCAAAAGAATGTTAGACTTAGAGTTGCAAATTTTATTGAAACGCATCAGTTATTATATATATATATATATATAATGAGTAAAACTACCTTAAGAATAGAATAGATTTCCCCGAGAAACAAAATGAAATAAAATATGTAAATGTTAAGTGAGCCTGCCTACTTTTTCAAGGGGAGCAAGGCCAGGTTGTCACTTGAAAATGCGATGCTTTGAGTTTTTTCTGTACTTATGTGAGGCCAGGCCGAAGAGATCAACATAAGTTACCCCCCGAAAACTCAAAGTACTACCAGAGAGAAAAAAATCATAAAAATAATACCTGTTACCAAGGTTGGAATCAAAAGAACAGCCAAAGTAATACCTTACCGAAAGTTGCCGCGCAAGCCAGGAGAGCAAAACATTGCCAGATCCGTATTATGTAGAATAACGGATTTAAGAAAGAAAGAGGGTGGCTTGGAGATAATGTGAAAGGAAGGGAAGAAAGGTAAATTTTAACAAGAAAATAAAATTGTGACAAGGAGTAAAGATTGTGGGCAGTGATGAAATTGAAGGAAAAAAACGAGGGCAAAAGTGAAAAAAATAATTATATAGCTATGTTTTGGCTCCATCTGTTTGTGGAGAAAGAAAGTAAAGTCAAGAAGAAAATCATTCTTAAAGAAAAAACTTTTTAAGAAAATTGTTGGGGAAGTTGTTATTTAAGAGGGTGGTTTTAAGAGTTTGAGCTGATTATCAATACTAGTTTGGTCCCTTAAATAACAACTTTCCCAATAATTTTCTTGCATTTTGTTTTTGTTTTTATTCGGTTTCTCCTTTTTGATTTGTGGTGATGGTCTATATATATATATATATATATATATATATATATATATATATATATATATATATATATATATATATATATATATATGTATATATATATATATATATATATATATATGTATATATATGTATATGTATGTATATATATGTATATATATGTATATCTATGTATATGTATGTATATATATGTATATATATGCATATGTATATATATGTATATATATGCATATGTATATATATGTATATATGTGTATATTTATGTATATATATATATGTATATTTATGTATATATATATATGTATATTTATGTATATGTATATATGTATATATGTATATATATATATATATATATATACAGCTTCTATATCTTTTAGTTGGTTACACTGGCTTCCGCACATGCATGCTTAGAGTTGATACTACTGTAGTCATGTTACCGACGTTAGACCTTGATAGTGTAATTTTTCTTGCTTCTGTTTCAGTGTAAACATGGCCGCTCCGTAACAGTGTGCACCAAGGAGGAATAAAGAGCAGTGATCCGATTTCTAAGGTCGAAAGGTGTGCCAGGGGCTGAAATGAATCGTAGGCTTACCACACAATACAGGGACAGTGCTCTAAGACGTAGAAATGTATATCATTGGATTGAGAAGCTTAAAAGAGGCCGGAAAAGCGTGATGCACGAAGAGGGAACAGGACGCCCGTCAACCTCCACCACTGACGAGAAGATTCAGCAAGCTCGAAAAATGGTTTTGGCAAGTGGGCGAATTACCATCAAAAATGTAACGTGTTCTCTGCATATTAGACGAACAAAGTGGGTGAAGCGGTGTATAAATGATTGGGCTATCAACCGAAAAACTTCTTGGAGGGAATACGCAAGCTTGTGGACCGCTGGACCAAGTGCATCAAAATGGAAGGAGACTAGAAAAATGACGATCTTGTCCAAACCCTACATTTGTGTAAATAGATTGAAAAACTAAAGTGTGCATAATTTTTGACTTTCCCTCCTACTTATATCAATATCAATTGCTGAGAAATATTCTCCAACTTCCCTACAATAACTAAAAAATTAGTTTTGGACAACCTCCATGTCTTGGTATAGAATTCATCTAAGCACCATGGGAGATGCACCAACCAACCAGCAACCCATACACTGGAAACCACATTAATTGATTGAAAGAATCCATTGGAACGTTCTGTTGGACAAGATGTCCAAATTTGAATAGACATGCAAAGACTAGGTTTTCAGAACGTATATTTACGTTTACGACCCTCAAAAGTTTAATTAAGTGTTTACGATCCCCCATATTGCCAGCAGCATTGAATAAGCTCAGGGGCTACAATACCGCTGTTTTGATGACCGTCTAATGGGTTGGTTGAGTTTTTATGATTCAAGGGTATATTTGGCCATGCTGCGCCAAACACAAGACAGACAACGTCAAGTAATAGACATACACACAACAGTTTTACTGATACAGAAAAGAGAAATATACCCAGGTCGGAATCGAAACTATACCATCTATAAGTCGCTGGTTGCTAGCACAGTGGGCAAACCCACAGAGCCACGGCTGTTGAATGGGAAATGTTATAACCCGCATGAGCCGTTTTTTCCACCTCATGGATATGTGTTGTGTAACGAGTGGATCATACATCGAGCATTTTTAGTGTTAAATGACTAAAACGAGGAGAGTTTCAAGTTCTTTTCATGAAGCACGCATTGTTTTTTTATGTGTCATACCCTAGAAAATAGTGTTTTGAAATCCGATAATTCATTTGTAAAAACCTTATAATTCAACTCTCCATTTTACCTTTCATGGTGACGACACTTTTTAATTTCATGCTTTTGATTAAATTATTTTATTTTCGTGTTAATGGTGATACTGTTTTAATCTGCCTTTTAATGTTGGTCTGATTGCTTTTCTACAGAATTTGATTTCATCTTTCGATTGGCGGAACTTAACGTTTTCCTGAGCTTACGTCACAAAACCCAATCCAACCAATAAAACAATTTCTTACTTTCCTATAAAAGTATGGTAGATGGTTTCTTTGGATTGGTTTCAAGTTTTTACGATATCATCTGGATTATCCTACATTTTATTAGTATTTATTAAAATACTTTAAACAATTACTGTTGTGGTACAATGATTGTGATAATTTTTCTATCATTAACTACGTCTGTATTTAATGAATTATTTAAAAAAAGCAATGATTATTTGTTAAAAAGAAAGCATTTGTGACCTACTGGTATATAGTCTTTTATAAGCAGTTTGAGAGAATATTAACGGCAATTACCTTTACATTAAGCCAAGATTATATTACATTTATTGTAAGATTGTTTTATTGCTTATTTTATGCACACGTACGAATTGTTTGTGTGCTAATTATCCTATGATGACAGTTGCTGAATGTACTAGGTGTTGATCAAGTTTAATTGGTTAAACGTCGTTGACAGTGATGCAAAAAATTACTTTGCTCTCATAGAAAATGCAAATACAGAGGAAAAATGAGCGAGCGCAAAATAATTTTTAAAACTGAAATATTTATAGTTTTTAAATTTACTTTAGATCCATTTCGCATACTATAAGTGAGACAAGCCTACAAAAACTGATACTGAGAAGACTATTTACAAAAGTCGATTTTGAGTTTTGGAGTGATTATGAATTACCTTTAAGCTCATTCTCTAAAAATTATGACATACATCTTATTATTAGAGTCAGTTTTTTCATCAATATTTTTTTATTTCTAGCACCAGTAATGCGAATCGAATTTCGGAATGCCACCATCATTATGAAAGGCTGATAAATCATATGGATACTATATCATGATCAACGTTTCAAGCAATTACACTTTATGCTTGAAAATTCCATATCTCTAATTTTACAGACGGAATACATAAACGATATGATACTGAGTAATTTTCAGCGTAACCGCACCCATCTACAATTGCACCATACTCTAAGATTCTAAAAAGACAGAGGCGACTCATGTAGATGTTAACTCTGACGTCATGTGCACATCCAGACGTGGAGAGAGCGACCCCTATCAAGTGGTCTGTCCAGGATGACCGGAAGTTACAGTCCTCTATACACCCAAGGCAAATAGAACATGGGTTAATATGTAGTACACCTTACACCCGCATAGTTCCAAAGAATACATGTACGAAATTTGGTGTGGATTGGTCAAACGGTATAGATTTGTATAGAGAACAACAGACAGATGCCAACTCTGCTTTATATGTATATGTCACCGTTAATGAAATCCCGTTATTTCATAGAATATCTAGTATTTCATGAAATAACTGATCGAGTCAGTTAAAGTATAAAACTCGCTTGTATTCTATGGTTTAACTAGTTAATTCATAGAATAACGATCTACACCCAGTTAAAGTGTAAAATAACCGAGTAAATAAAGTTCCGAATTAAAAAGGCTGTAAAGTGAGAACCACTGGTCAAATATTTTTGTAATTAACGATAATTTGCTGAACTTAATATATAGAAATTACTGTAGCCGATTATTTTTTGCGCCAGACTCTCAGAACATCAACGAAAAACACCATTTCCTTCCACCCCTACTGAATTTATGACCGCTTCCAGACCGTAGGGGAGATTTGTTTGGTAGACCGTCATGTGAAGCATGTCACCGGAAAAGTGCCTATATCCACTCCCTGTAATTTTCCCCAGTATTTGCGAAAAACAGTTGAAAATAAATTATAAGTGGTTACAGTTGCAAAACTCATTTGAATTATTATTACCAACTCTTAATATCAAAATGAACAAAGAAAGTAAATGTAAAATGTATAAAAGAGATGTAATGTAGCTTCAAAATTTGGATATGGAACCTTTTGTTGTAACCAAATGGATAAAGGAACTTTTGCGTCAACCAGAGGATATAGGCTGTTTTGACACAATAACGTACTGAGATACAATGAACTAGCTTACCTTTGTTTTCATTATTTGAAATCATTACTTGCCTACAAAAATTAGAACTAAAACTCTCTCAAAAATCAACAACGTACATTTTAGAAAACAAGATCTTAAAACATTACACTCCTTCAGCAAGTCGCTCATCTGCATGCCCTTCACAAAACTCATCTTCTGCTCCGAGGTCTTCCGTGTCGTCGGCTGACGTCTCGGCCGTGTTTCCCAAGACCATATTTTTATTGAAATAGCATTCTGCCATTGTGTCCCAGGTTTCGCCAAAGTGCTTCTTCAAAAGGTTTTTAACATTATCAATCTTGGCTGCTTTCAACGTGACTCCCAATGGTATTTCAACTAGCAAAGCCATCAACCTTATTTTAACACCCTTTTTAAAAATCAATTTACCATTGGTAAAGTCACTGTTGTAACATGTTTCACCTCTAATTAAGATATTTGTTGTTTAGATTTGGTGATAATGAAACGTTTTGCCTCATTAAATTTGAAGTGCCAAGATGTAGTTTTTTGTAATAAGTACCTACTAAAGTTTTCCAGTCGTAAATCTTCAAGTAAGTGCTCATTTTAAAAATAGTGGAGTGCTCTGAAAAAAAACGGTTTCGTATTCTGTTGGTTGTATTACTACTGATAGCTAAAGCAGTTTTTCTATGGAAACAAACACCCGGTCTGCTGGCAAAAACGAGTGTCCAGTGATTGGGAAAATCATTTGTATTTCCTGAATGTTAGAAGGCGCGACTCGTGTCAAGAAGTAACTTAGCATCCTAATCATAATTGAATTACGGTTCTGATCACCGCAACCATCAGCGCACAACCTAATCGTTGAGTAGGATGACTGACTATAACTGAAACACCGCTGAAGCAATTTCATTCGCACCCTTCTTGTGTTCATGCTCCATCCAGGAATAACAGTATACATTCTCCGGAGTCAAGCAGTCTTTTGAGCTCCCCTTTCTTTACAATAGATAAATTGTATATGTAAATTTACCTACTATAGTAGGCAGTCTGATTTCGAACCTTTGGCAGAACCAGGTTAGGAGATCTTCCCTTTTTTCTTGATGTTTTCTGAAAAACGCTTTGTATTGCATTCTGTGAAATGCAAGTTGTCATCAATTTATTTTTACCAGGAGGATTGGTCCATTTTTTTATTTTGCTTTAATTTCTAAACATTTAGAGCAGGCATCCATGTTGGGTGTTTCAAATATTGTACTGCTCGGTAAAAATTTTAAAAAAAATCTTTTTCTTCGATTTCAGTGACTCGCCAGTCTGTTCGTTGTTGTACATGCGATGTCATTTGTTAATACTTAAATTTACTGGTAAATAATGCCGATGAATGGACTTCCCTCGAGAATAGTGGTTTTCACAGCATTTGAATTTTTCTATGAATGCTTTGATTGCAGCTCTTCTCTTTTCGTAGTAGGGATTTTGCCTCGCTCCACCTCTACTGTCAATAGGCATTCTACCAGTAGTCAGAAATTTCTAGCCAAAGACTGAACTATCGCGTGATATTTGGAAGACATTGACGACGGTTTGCTGACACACACATAAACAAAATTTGTCGGTACAGGAAACTCAAATGTAGAAGTTTGTACTAACTTGACGTATAATCATAGATAAACGTATCCTAGAGGTTTTTTCGCGCGTCGAATAAAAGTTCTGGTGGAATTCCCAAATGTCCCTCAATGTTAACTTCCTGCACTTCCTTTTTGAAATGGTCGCAATGAGGGTATGCTGGTGGAACCGGGGGTTCATATCTGCAACAGCAAAACAGCCTGATAGTTTGCAATAAAATGTCAATAATATTTATTAAATAACAATATTGTCGGTAATATTGTTCAACGTCAACAATATGGAACAATAATTCATCGAATATGACATATAATGGTAAAACTGAAACAATATAAGCTCATTAACATAAAGTGATAACGTACCTTTTGGATTTTGCAACGTTCCTTTCCATTTACTACGATCTCCAGGCGTCCGTCTAGCTTTTCCCGGTACCGATGGGTAATACCTATCGTTCATAGTCACTAAACAAAAGAAATGCTACCACAATCCAACACTTTGCAAGACTAAAATCAACATTGAAAGACACTCGTTGCTAAAAGTAAACAATTATTACACACGATGACGCAATAAAACCAGACCGAATGAGTCAACACTGACGAAGCTTACCATTCTGCGCGGAGAGATCTAATTGGTTGGTTGGATATGGGCCTGTTTGACGCGCTCATGCTTGTAAATATGGAACCTTCTGCCGCGACACCCGATGTTTAATTGTATTTTTCCACGGGATAAAACCCTCTTTGACACATCAACAATTTACCAGTATATGCGTCGAGTTGCACAGCTGTTAAAACAGCGTTGAACTCATTTTCAACCGAAAATGGATATAAGCCCTTTTGCAGTGACACGCTTCATGTAATGTTCATGTAAAACACAGTGTGTCAACAAAAAATGTATTTGTTTTAGAAATAATGTTCTATGCAATTCCAAATGCCATTTTAATAATCCCTGTTGTAACAAATGATTTTGTTGTGTCTTTGTATAAATAACATTTGTAATGCTGTATAATTCAGTCAAATTGCTTATTTTACACTTTAACTGTCTATCATTAGTCAATTTATAGAATAACGAGTTAAAAACATGAGATATATTTTCTGATGTTACTAAGAAAATGCTTCGACTCTGATGTATCTCCTGATGTGTACGTCAAACGTTCTTGTGGTGATGGTTACAGTTGGCAGAGTTTAACTTTTCCATTTTTGTAGTAAATACCAGTAGACTGGCTTGACAGTAACTACAAACCATTTCCATTTTCCTGATGGTAACACTTGCATGCAGCGAGTAATCTTTATGTTAATCGTAGTGGAATCCTTCCAATACTAAGCTAAAATTGTGCGCAGTCCGTAATCGTTTGGCTCTATCCCTTATCCTGTAGTCGGGCCTTACGCTGCTGTGCCATCTCTGTTGCTCTAAAGGTAGTAGCTCTATCTCTCTTATCCTGAAGTCGGGCCTCACGCTGCTGTGCAATCTCTGTTGCTCTTGTAGTAGCTCTCTCTCGCAATCGCAAGTCTTCTATTCCTCTCCTTAGAAGTTTCTTGGCTACGCTTATCTTTCATCATCTAACCGTTGACTGCTCTTGGCCGATCGCCTTCCGCTTCCTTGGAGGCATTGCTACAGGAAAGAAATCTGTAAAAGAATACAAAAAAGCTATTTCATAAATTAAGCAAAAGGCACACATCAGTTTAGAAATATAAATCCAAAATGTACACTATCACTGTCAAATAAAGTAGGAAACTCTTATACAATCAACTAAAAGAGCGAATTAAAACTGTCAAATTCACTGAAAGATGATAAACTGGAAGACTTACCGAGTTAGCTTCCTTTAAATACGACCAGCTAAGAATCGAGTGGGTGCTGGAATGTTCTCCACCATGAGTCCAATTAAGTTTCCGTTTCCCCAACTTTCTAGAAAGTTCTACAAAGTTTTATAAAAAAGTAAACATTAATTCTGGTGCTGCCAGATACCGAGTAGCAAAATTACGCTTTTATGATCAATGAGTTTTTCGTTTGTGCTTTTCGGAATAACGGTGCTTGGTTTAGAAATAAATATAATCGGTGTAGACAAATTAAACTGAATAGATACATTTTTTTCAAAAAGCAGAAGGTCGATTTTACAGAATTTTTCAGAAAGAAAATCACTGCTTTCAACGGAGGATTCACATGTATCTATTCCGGACATTTTAAAATAAGTTACCGCCTTACCTAAAAAGCCTTTTGAAACAGAATTCTACAAATCATTACGTATTCAATAAATTATTTAAGGAAAGTTGGTCGAAATATACACCAACTTTCCATGAAAATAATCCTTGAACTCCTGAAAACCTTTCCTTGAATTTCCTTGCAAACATAAATATTTTAAAACATTCTTTCCCCCTTCATCAATAAAATATCTATAATTTATTTACATCATGGGAAGAACTAAAAAGTCAGTTCAAACATAACTACTGTAATTTAATTTGTTTCGGAAAAAATTGTTTTTCGATCAACAGTGGTAAAGCAACCATCGCTGCCTAAAGCTATCAATCTATGCTCAATGTTATTTCTATGACGATTTCGAATAGTTTTTAGCCCCTCAGGGCCAATAGAACGGGGGTTAAGAGTTAGCCTATGCTGACCGCAGTGTTCTAAAGTATAAGTGTACCAAATTTGGTGTGGATTGGTCAAACGGTGTAGATTTGTATAGAAAATATACACACATACACACACACATCCTATTTTATATATATAGACTAGCTGAATTACCCGGCGTTGCTCGGGTTGAAATGGTTAAATGTTGCTTGAAAATTGAATTAGAATAAGCACTTTTCTTTCACAGAAAAATGCTATCATTGATGTTGTACGGAAAATACGTTTTAACTTTTTAATTGCTTCTACAATATACTTCGGACACAAATACATACATTTAATTCCTGCATATAATAATATTGCATAATATTGCAATATGTAAAAGATTAAGACATAAAGACAAACAGAAACGAAATTCCGACGAAAAAATGCAAAATTCTAAAAAACGAAAGATGCGCAAAGTGCAGTTTCAACTACTGTTTAAATACTCTCGCAATCAAGTCGTGGCGCTCACTGGGTAATTGATTGGTAAGTACCTCCTTGATCTCCGTCCAAATCGGATTGCAGGTGAAGGTGATAAATAAGACTGGTCTTCCGTACGTCCTCACGTACGTCATAGCATCTTGCGTGTATTCGTGCATGTGTCTGGGACTGCCTGTAAATGTAGCTGGTAGTACGACTAAGGCACCGAGGTTTTCAACGTTCCGTCATTTGCCACAGCATCTCTCAGGTGAATATATCAACTTTCAGTTTACGTTGATTTAGACGAATGTAAAGGAGACGCTCACTCTCGACTTTAGCGTACATATCGACGATGAACTGATGAAACAATTGCCTGCAGTTCAATACGTGGTTCTGCTCAGTATCTCGAACCATTAATCTGTACGCATTGAAATCCTTCGCTGAAACTTTCTTGCTGGTTGTTTCACCTGTTCTTAGGTTGATCTGCCTCAGATTAAAATGATATCCATCTTCACCATGGGGGAATATCACTGGGTACTGCAGAGCATCATAAGATCGATGTGTTTCCGAAACACGCTGCAATGATTCACCTCGTCGTTGAATAACGATATCCCGTTGATGAAACTCATCTCCTGATATAACCACCGCGACTTCATCTGCTTGAGGAGAGTTGAAAGCGCCGCTCGTGTTCGCCTGCTGGTCTTCGGTCTGCTCTTATGACTACTTTATATTCATCTGTTGGCATACGTTCCAATGCTGTTTCAAAGGTTTTAATAAGATTATTGTGCTCATGAAACATCCTCTGTAAGTTTAACACAATCTGACGTCTTGTTCCCGAGATGTTGGCGCACTTCTGATCAGTTTCCATTTGTTCGTTTTGAATAAAATATAGTTATAGAAATTTTGGTGGTTGATCTGGCAGCGGAAGCAATGATCCCGCTCTATGGTAAATATGCCCTTGCACCTAGAATGTCGACGGAAATACGGGCTGTCCAACAACTCATGAGGCGCCGAATGATGTCATTTGGAAACATGAGTTGTATTTTCTGATGTTACTAAGAAAATGCTTCGACTCTGACGTATCTCCTGATGTGTAAGTCAAAAGTTCTTGTGGTGGTGGTTCCATTTGGCAGAGTTTAACTTTTCCATTTTTACAGCAAATACCAGTAGACTCTGATTTAAACTTTTTGGCTTGACAGTAACTACAAACCATTTCCATTTTCCCGATGGTAACACTTGCATGCAGCGAGTAGTCTTTATGTGAATTGTAGTGGAATTCTTCCAATGCTAAGCTAAAATGGTGCGCAGTCCGTGATCGTTTGGCTCTATCTCTCTTATCCTGTAGTCGGGCCTCACGTTGCTTTGCCGTCTCTGTTGCTCTAGATGTAGTAGCACTATCCCTCTTATCCTGAAGTCGGGACTCACGCTGCTGTGCCTTCTCTGTTGCTCTTGATGTAGTAGCTCTCTTTCATATCCTGTAGTCGGGCCTCACGCTGCTGTGCCGTCTCTGTTGCTCTAGATGTTGTAGCTCTCTCGCAATCGCAAGTCTTCTATTCCTCTCCTCGGAAGTTTCTTGTCTACGCTCATCTTTCATCATCTTAGCCGTTAACTGCACTTGGCCGATCGCCTTCCCCTTCCTTGGAGGCATTGCTACAGCAAAGAAATCCGTCAATGAATACAAAGTAATGCTATTTCATAAAATAAGCAAAAGGCACACTCTCACTGAGCAATGAAATCGATTACAGAATACAATAAAAATAAAAACGTAATATAAACTGAATGGTAAGACAAATTTAAAATTGCGAAGTACTTACATCAGTTTAGGAATATCAAATTTTTAACACAAATAAAAAATATTAATGCCTTACTTAAAAGCTGTCAATCAAAATACTCAAACACAGAATTCTAAATCATACTAAAAAATAAACTTTTATTCTGGTTTAAAAAAAAGCATTAATTCTGATCCCCCATTAAACTTATTTAAAAAATTAAGCAAAAGGCATACTCTCAATGAGCAATGAAATCTATTGTAGAATATAATACAAAGCTAAAATTAACGAAAAAACGAATTTAAAATTATGTAGTACTTACATCAGTTTAGAAATATAAATCCAAAATGTACACTATCACTGTCGAATAAAGTAGGAAACACTTATACAATCAACTAAAAGCGAAATAAAACTGCCAGATTCACTGAAAGATGATAAACTGGAAGACTTACCGAGCTAGCTTCCTCTAAATACGACCAGCTAAGAATCGAGTGAGTACTGGAATGTTCTCCACCATGAGTCCAAGGAAGTTTCCGTTTCCCCAACTTTCTAGACAAAGTTTACATACAAACAAAGTTTTATAAAAAAAGTAAACATTAATTCTGGTGCTGCCAGATACCGAGTAGTAAAATTACGCTTTTATGATCAATGAGTTTTTCGTTTGTGCTTTTCGGAATAACGGTGCTTGGGTTAGAAATAAATGTAACCGGTGTAGACAAATTAAACTGAATAGATAAAATTTTTTCAAAAAGCAGAAGGTCGATTTTACAGAATTTTTCAGAAAGAAAATCACTGCTTTCAACGGAGGATTCACATCTATTCCGGACATTTTAAAATAAGTTACACGCCTTACCTAAAAAGCCTCGTGAAACAGAATTCTACAAATCATTTAGTATTCAATAAATTATTTAAGGAAAGTTGGTCGAAATATACACCAACTTTCCTTGAAAATAATACTTGAACTCCTGAAAACCTTTCCTTGAATTTCCTTGCAAACATAAATATTTTAAAATATTCTTTCCTCCTTCATCAATAAAATATCTATAATTTATTTACATCATGGGAAGAACTAAAAAGTCAGTTCAAACATAAATACTGTAATTTAATTTGTTTCGGAAAAAATTGTTTTTCGATCAACAGTGGTAAAGCAACCATCGCTGCCTAAAGCAATTAATCTATGCTCAATGTTATTTCTATGGCGATTTCGAATAGTTTTTAGCCCCCCAGGGCCAATAGAACGGGGGTTAAGAGTTAGCCTATGCTGACCGCAGTGTTCTAAATTATAAGTGTACCAAATTTGGTGTGGATTGGTCAAACGGTGTAGATTTGTATAGAAAATATACCCACATACACACACACACACATCCTATTTTATATATATAGACTAGCTGAATTACCCGGCGTTGCTCGGGTTGAAATAGTTAAATGTTGCTTGAAAAGTGAATTAGAATAATCACTTTTCTTTCACAGAAAAATGCAATCATTTAAGTTGTACGGAAAATACGTTTTAACTTTTCCATAACTTCTACTATATACTTCGGACGCAAATATATGCATTTAATTCCTGAATATATTGCAATATCTAAAAGATTAAGACATAAATACGAACAGAAACGAAATTCCGACGAAAAAATGCAGAATTCTAAAAAACGAATGATACGAAGTGTCGAATTTCGACTGCCTGAGTGTATTCTGAAACAGAGCAATTCGAAAAAAGATATTTGAAAATATTGATAAAGACGATAATGAAATTTAGTAATGCTCAAATATGACTGCAACATTTCGCTGTGTTAACTCAAATAGACAAACACGGGATGCTAAATCAAATTTATAAAATAATAAAAATTAATTCTGGTTTCCCAAATCTAAAATAACAAAATTACGCTTTTATGATTAATGAGTTGAAGTTTTTCGTGTTTCATTACAAAATGTAAATTATGAATAATGAAATATTTTAAATATCCTTTTTTTATCAAACAAATATTCATGTAAAAATATAAAATTCATATAGAAATAAAATAATAAACTTTAATTCAATAATGCACATTACACCTGTCAAATAAAGTAGGAAATACTTATACAATCAACTAAAAGTTAGATTTAGTAATGCTCAAACAACGGCAACATAGCTTTGCCCGGGTATTTATCCCAATCTTCTATTGGACAGGAAAAGGAATGAAATCAATGTATAGTGTAAAATCAAAGTAATTATATTAACAGGTTCTAAAAGTATAAGTACAGTACACGCATTATAAAGTAAAATATTTTACAAATTCACTGCAATATAAATTTAACACAAAACTTGATTATACACAACATTTTTAGTTTCACCTCCGGGAGCAAGAATAAATAAATTCTTGGGTGAACCCACCCTCGAGCAACCAACATAAAGTTGTCCGTAGGAGAAACACGGCGATCTCAAATCCACTCCGCAGTACTTGATAGCCCCTGCGACTTGTTGATCGTGATCGAGAACGCAAGTCTTACTGGAAACTGCAATCTCTTAAAGTCGAAAGGGAGATCCGTCGGAATGAGTGGTATCCGTGGGATAAAAACTGTTGCACCCTCTCCCTTTCCTGTCAAGATAGTCGCTTCCATTACATTGCCCAGCAGCTTCTTGACACACAGCCTCGTGCCGTTGCAAAGTTTTGGCGGGTCGAGGTTCCGCAGTAAAATAACCGGAGATCCCACTTTAAGTAAAAGACGATGTGGTGGCAATCCAGCCGGATCAAGCGAGTTCAGGAACTCTGGCGGGAAATTGACGACCTCATCGGCATCTACTACGGTATCGATGGACTTGTATTCAGTGACCACGCCTGGTAACATGACAAGTATTTGATTGTTTATGTCGTGGACGTCTTCATTTTTAGCAGAAAGAATGGCCCTCTCTCGCAACCAGTTCAAATCGTGATAGTTTTGGGAAACAGACGGATAGACTGCATCTATCAGCTCTGAGACGGACGACACCAGATTACAAAAATCGGATGGGAATTTAATCTTGCCAGAAGACTCGACTGCCAATCTGCCTTCTCCGATCTCCAGGAGTTTGTCTGAGAAAATTTGAGCACTCTCATCCCCCAGATGTACTCTCATGTTTTGCTTCAAAGTTATCTTTCGCACATGTCTCCACAAAAACGAATGTTTCAAACATGCATGGATCTCATCGGCCGGCGTCGACTTCGGGATGACGGGCAGAGTTTGACGAAAGTCTCCACAGAGGAGTACCAGAGCTCCTCCCATCAGGTTGTCGTTTCCTCTCAGATCTCTCAGAGTGACGTCGAGGGCCTCGAGAGCTTTCTTGTGAGCCATGGTGCATTCGTCCCACACGATTAATTTGCAAGTCTCGAGCACCTGCGCCCGACCACTTGCCTTGCTTATGTTGCAGGTAGGATTTTCCTGCCTGGCGATGTCAAGTGGCAACTTAAGTGCAGAATGGGCCGTCCTCCCTCCTTCCATTAACGTCGCCGCAATTCCCGAAGAGGCGATGGCAAGAGCAACTTCTCCCCGAGTCCTGATTTCGGCCAGTATTATATTAATCAAGAATGTTTTCCCTGTGCCCCCAGAAGCATCAAGAAAAATGATACCACCTTGTTGTTTTGCTGCCTGATCCATGATAATTTGGTATGCGTTTTTCTGATCTCGATTCAGAAGTGGCTTCTTGTCCGCGACGTATGCACTCAGCTCTTCGACGTCGTAGTTCGTTTCTCGCACGTAATCTGCGCGAAGTACGTCTCGTCGATCTCTTACTGGTGCAGGCAGGCCCAATTGCAGTAATGTTTTATTTGTCATGGCCACACATTTGTCCTCAAGAATAACCAAAGCCTCGTTGAAAATGTCCGGACCAAACGCGATTTCTAATGTCGGGGTTTCCCTCCGGACTTTGGCGAGTATATCCTCACTCAGGGCCTCCTTATACTTTTCCCATAAAGTGTTTGGATTCGATGGACTGCATGTAGTCAATATTATAGCAAACAGGTTTCTGATTTGCTCTGGTAGGGAGATCAATTCGGCTTCTCGCAACGTGTCATCCCAGTGCTGGTCTCCTTCCAGCAAACCCAACTTCTGACAGGCCTCTCTAAATGTCTGGCATACTTCGTCGTTTACCGTTCTCATCTCTGCGAAAGATCTAGGTCCTCGTACCGAGTGAAGAAGCATCCTAAGGAAATAGCATTCGGCGTTGTTGGGGTGAACAGTGTACACTCGACCCAAGGCGTCACTCGCGACTGCATCATGTCCAGGGACGGGCTGGCCAACTTTTCTCCTACAGAAAATTTTCCTCGACGCATTCTACGTGTAATATCGAGGTATCTCAGGATACAACAAAGTCCTCGCAAAAGGATCCTGCTGACACAGTTGAAAGAATGCCGTCAAAGTCGTGTTTGGTGGCTGATCAATCACTCTAGGGGCGCTCTCTGTTGTGAAATAAACTCTCTGACCATTTTCTAAATGGACGCTGAGGTGAACAACAGTAGGGTGTCTTTCGTGAATCGAAAAACCCAGTATTCGCCAAACTGCCTCGTTACTGCTGAGGTATCTTCCCAATTGATACCGCGTCACTTCATCGTTCGATCTCTCGTCGCTGATACCGAAAACAGCCATATCACTACCTTTGTTGACATACTTGCACACATATTTAATCGATTTCACACTGTTGCAGTACTCCACGTTGATGTGTGCCCGAAACATTTTCGACAGCAGCGGCGAAAAGGGCACAACCCACCTATTGTCGATTTCTATTTCCGTGTTGCTGCGTATCGTTAGTTTCGCCGTGAACCCTCCATCTTCCGGAGCCCGCCGTCTGTACAGGGGATAGCCGTCATTTCCAGTTTGTGTCTCTTTAATCAATTTTCTAGGGTATTTCTTGGTACACTTTCCGTCCTTCATACACGGAGAAATGGGATTGAGATTTCCACACGGTCCGTGGATCATGTTTTTCGTTACCACTTCAAAAAGTTCGGGATCTTGTTCCGGGTCTGGCAACTCGGCAGATATAACGTCATCGATTTGAGTGGGCTGAATTTTGTCCGCTAACCAGATCAAATTGTGCGAGTGTGGCAGCCCTCTTTTTTGCCATTCAATCGTATACATCCAGCATCTCGGCACTCCAAATACATGGCCCTTTGTTATAACGTCAATCAGTTTCAACTGCTTCTGTTTAAATACTCTCGCAATCAAGTCGTGGCGCTCACTGGGTAATTGACCATTGGTAAGAACCTCCTTGATCTCCGTCCAAGTGGGATTGCAGGTGAAGGTGATAAATAAGTCTGGTCTCCCGTACGTCCTCACGTACGTCATAGCATCTTGTGTGTATTCGTGCATGTGTCTGGGACTGCCTGTAAATGTAGCTGGTAGTATGACTAAGGCACCGAGGTTTTCAACGTTCCCGTCATTTGCCACAGCATCTCTCAGGTGAATATATTCGTCAACTCTCAGTTTACGTTGATTTAGACGAATGTAAAGGAGACGTTCACTCTCGACTTTAGCGTACATATCGACGATGAACTGATGAAACAATTGCCTGCAGTTCAATACGTGGTTCTGCCCAGTATCTCGAACCATTAATCTGTACGCATAGAAATCCATCGCTGAAACTTTCTTGCTCGTTGTTTCACCTGTTCTTGGGTTGATCTGCCTCAGATTAAATTGATATCCATCTTCACCATGGGGGAATATTACTGGGTACTGCAGAGCATCGTAAGATCGATGTGTTTCCGAAATACGCTGCAATGATTCACCTCGTCGTTGAATAACGATATCCCGTTGATGAAACTCATCTCCTGATATAACCACCGCGACTTCATCTGCTTGAGGAGAGTTAAAACGCCGCTCGTGTTCGCCTGCTGGTCTTCGGTCTGCTCTTATGACTACTTTATATTCATCTGTTGGCATATGTTCCAATGCTGTTTCAAACGTTTTAATAAGATTATTGTGCTCATGAAACATCCTCTGTAAGTTTAACACAATCTGACGTCTTGTTCCCGAGATGTAGGCGCACCTCTGATCAGTTTCCATTTGTTCGTTTTGAATAAAATATAGTTGTAGAAATTTTGGTGGTTGATCTGGCAGCGGAAGCAACGATCCCGCTCTATGGTAAACCTGCCTTTGCACCTTGAATGTCGACGGAAATCCGGGCTGTCCAACAACTGATGTGGCGCCGAATGATGTCATTTGGAAACATGAGTTGTATTTTCTGATGTTACTTAGAAAATGCTTCGACTCTGACGTATCTCCTGATGTGTAAGTCAAAAGGTCTTGTGGTGGTGGTTCCAGTTGGCAAAGTTTAACTTTTCCATTTTTGCAGCAAATACCAGTAGACTCTGATTTAAACTTTTTGGCTTGACAGTAAGTACAAACCATTTCCATTTTCCCGATCGTAACACTTGCATGCATCGAGTAGTCTTTATGTGAATCGTAGTGAAATCCTTCCAGTGCTAAGCTAAAATGGTTCGCAGTCCGTGATCGTTTGGCTCTATCTCTCTTATCCTGTAGTCGGGCCTCTCGCTGCTGTGCCGTCTCTGTTGCTCTAGATGTAGTAGCTCTATCTCTCTTATCCTGTAGTCGGGCCTCACGCTGCTGTGCAGTCTCTGTTGCTCTTGATGTAGTAGCTCTATCTCTCTTATCCTGTAGTCGGGCCTCACGCTGCTGTGCAGTCTCTGTTGCTCTAGATGTAGTAGCTGTCTCTTTCATATCCTGTAGTCGGGCCTCACGCTGCTGTGCCGTCTCTGTTGCTCTAGATGTAGTTGCTCTATCTCTCTTATCCTGTAGTAGGGTCTCACGCTGTTGTGCCGTCTTTGTTGCTCTAGATGTAGTAGCTCTCTCTCTCGCAATCGCAAGTCTTCTATTCCTCTCCTCGGAAGTTTCTTGTCTACGCTCATTTTTCATCATCTTAGCCGTTGACTGCACTTGGCCGATTGCCTTCCGCTTCCTTGGAGGCATTGCTACAGCAAAGAAATCTGTAAAAGAATACAAAAAGCTATTTCATAAAATAAGCAAAAGGCACACTCTCACTGAGCAATGAAATCTATTATAGAATACAAAGAAAAGCTATTTCATAAAATTAGCAAAAGGCACACTATCACAGAGCAGTGAAATCTGTCATTAAAAAGTTATTTCATAAAATAAGCAAAAGGCACACTCACTGAACAATGAAATCTATTATAGAATACAATAAAAAACTAATATAAACTGAATGGTAAAACAAATTTAAAATTGTGAAGTACTTACATCAGTTTAGGAGAATATCAAACTTTTAACACAAATAAAAAAAATTAATGCCTTACTTAAAAGCTGTCAATCAAAATACTCAAACACAGAATTCTAAATCATGTTAAAAATAAACTTTTATTCTGGTGTAAAAAAAGCATTAATTCTGATCCCATTAAACTTATTTAAAAAATTAAGCAAAAGGCACATCTCACTGAGCAATGAAATCTATTATAGAATACAATAAAAAGCTAAAATTAACGAAAAAACGAATTTAAAATTATGTAGTACTTACATCCGTTTAGAAATATAAATCCAAAATGTACGCTATCACTGTCGAATAAAGTAGGAAACACTTATACAATCAAAAGAGCGAAATAAAACTGCCAGATTCACTGAAAGATGATAAACTGGAAGACTTACCGAGTTAGCTTCCTTTAAATACGACCAGCTAAGAATCGAGTGGGTGCTGGAATGTTCTCCACCATGAGTCCAATTAAGTTTCCGTTTCCCCAACTTTCTAGAAAGTTCTACAAAGTTTTATAAAAAAAGTAAACATTAATTCTGGTGCTGCCAGATACCGAGTAGCAAAATTACGCTTTTATGATCAATGAGTTTTTCGTTTGTGCTTTTCGGAATAACGGTGCTTGGTTTAGAAATAAATATAATCGGTGTAGACAAATTAAACTGAATAGATAAAATTTTTTCAAAAAGCAGAAGGTCGATTTTACAGAATTTTTCAGAAAGAAAATCACTGCTTTCAACGGAGGATTCACATGTATCTATTCCGGACATTTTAAAATAAGTTACACGCCTTACCTAAAAAGCCTCGTGAAACAGAATTCTACAAATCATTACGTATTCGATAAATTATTTAAGGAAAGTTGGTCGAAATACACACCAACTTTCCTTGAAAATAATCCTTGAACTCCTGAAAACCTTTCCTTGAATTTCCTTGCAAACATAAATATTTTAAAATATTCTTTCCCCCTTCATCAATAAAATATCTATAATTTATTTACATCATGGGAAGAACTAAAAAGTCAGTTCAAACATAAATACTGTAATTTAATTTGTTTCGGAAAAAATTGTTTTTCGATCAACAGTGGTAAAGCAACCATCGCTGCCTAAAGCAATCAATCTATGCTCAATGTTATTTCTATTGCGATTTCGAATAGTTTTTAGCCCCCCAGGGCCAATAGAACGGGGGTTAAGAGTTAGCCTATGCTGACCGCAGTGTTCTAAATTATAAGTGTACCAAATTTGGTGTGGATTGGTCAAACGGTGTAGATTTGTATAGAAAATATACCCACATACACACACACACACATCCTATTTTATATATATAGATATAAGTCTTTTAGACATTTGCATGCATGAGAAATTCTTTTCTTCCGAAAGAGTAGTTTTAAAAGATTAACATAATTTTTAACTTCCATTTTTTTTTCTTTTTAAATAATTTAAAGCATGTAAACAGGAGAATATATATATTAGTTAATATACTTATTTTTATGCTATTTTATTTATTTTTGACAGGAAGACAAACATTTAGGAAAAAAGTTTTTGTTACAAGTCTGGAACTATGACATTTGCCAAAAACTGAAAAAAAAGTATAAATATAGTGATGAATATACACAATAAAAAGATTAACATTATCTAGGAACGCATGAAATGTTCATGACATTTTAACTTATCAAATTGTTAATTTTAATATATTCTATAATAAATGCAAATATCAAATTATAAAAATCGTCGTAAAACTACTTTTCAAAAATATCTACTATATAGTTCATAAATTATTCCATATACCTTAAAGTGCATAGTACAACTATATTTTGTTAGAAATTATGTCTCTATTCACTTTATAAATTATTCCACAACTTAAATTTGTTTAAAAAAAACACTTGTGATATTTATGAAAATTGCGTTAATCTCATCTCAATGATGAAGAAAAAATAATTTTATCTGGTTTTAAGCAAGAGAAATTAAAAATAAGAATATTTCTAACTCACCTTACTTATCCCACGCTATATAATACGCTGCAATATTTATGAAAACAAAAGCAATTTTATGAAATGAAGGATAAGTTTTAGATTAAAAAACTCGAAATCAGCTACAAGATTTAACTGAAGCAAATTTTAACTACACATTTCGGAATTACCTGAAGAATTGCATTAACCATCTAAATTAGTAACGAAGTTCTAAAAGGTATTTAAGGTATCCGACTACGTTTAAAACCTAATTTTAACCAAAATTCTCAAAAAAATTTATTATCTCATATTGAAGCCAAGTTCCTTACATTTCAGAATCTGCAATTGTTTTAAGTCTACGATAAATAGAAATAAAATTATAGCAATTTTAGTATTACTGAACGACGGAAACCGAAACCGGTACGATTGAAATGGCCGGAAGTTGGGGGTTTTCCGCTAATTTTTCAAAAGTAAACATAGTTTTAAATATAAATTTACTGAAACTGTTTTCTATAAATAAGCCTCAACATTTTACATCAAGTTTCCATGAATTTCTGTGAAGAATTTGGCAATGGCATTGCTTCACGTGGTAATGTTTACAACTGTGTAGCAATTGCTTTACGTTGTGTCTGTGGTATTTTTTGCTGAAAACTATTTTTAACCGCGATCAACGAACAGTTTAATTAATAATATAATTACTTATTAAACTTTAGTATCAATTTAATTGGAGGACCAAATCATAGTAGAACTCGAAAGAGGAAATTTCAAGGAAATCGGTTCACTTCTGTTAAACTTGAACCTGAGACCCAAGATGTGTCGACTGTTAGTATTGCTAAACTTCAGAATTCTAAAAAGGTTTTGAGAGATGACTTTGCTACTGGTGAGAAAGTTATTGGACATCGCATAATTGATATGGAGATATTAATAAGTGTTTTTACCATACTATGCTGTCCAATTTACACTGCTGGCCACCCAAATTGCAACACCAAGAAAGACAAGAGATATCACAACAAAATTTATTTTGTAGATAACATGTTGACCAAGTATCAAATGATTAAATTTATAGACTTCTGTGAAGTGTGGTTCCTGCCAAAATCAGTAGCCAGAGTAGCCGCCATTGTTGGAGATCACCGCTGCCACACGCCTCGGCATTGATTCAAAGAGACTTTGGATGTGTTCTTGGGGTACAGCAGACCAAGCAGCTTCCACACGTTGCCAAAGTTGATCTGGTGTGGCAGCTGGGGATGTATTCTGGGTCAATCGTTGAGTAACCATGGACCACATGTTTTCTATCGGCGAAAGATCCGGAGAGCGAGCTGGCCAGGGAAGCAATTCAATCTGGCGATTGACGAAGAACCCTTGGACAATGCGTGCCACGTGTGGTCGCGCATTATCCTGTTGAAATATGGCTGTGGGCAAGCCCTGAAGGTAAGGAAGGACAACTGGCTCCAACACCTCGGAGATGTAGCGCTGGCTGTTTAAAGTACCGGCAATGCGTACTAGAGGAGTGCGAGAGTGATATCCAATACCGCCCCATACCATAATACCCGGTGCAGGACCAGTGTGGCGGTGCATAACGCAGCTGTTCAGCATCCTCTCTCCACGGTGTCTCCAGACTCGAATCCGACCATCGTGGTGTTGCAGACAGAAGCGTGACTCGTCAGTAAAGACAATTTCATTCCATTCTGCCGTCCACATCCTTCTTTCATCGCACCATTGGCGGCGGAAACGTCTGTGGTTCTGCGTCAAGGGTAGACGAAGCAATGGACGTCTTGCGGACAGACCACTCTGCTGTAAACGGCGTCGAATGGTACGCGCAGACACTGGATGATGCGGTACAGACTGAATGTGCTGTGCTATGGTTCGTGATGTGGCTGAGCGATCCGTCACTGCCATACGCACAATATGCCTGTCATCACGTGAAGTGGTGCACTGAGGTGGATGCGATCGAACACGTCGGTCCGTCGTACCCTCCTGCATCCAACGATCACATATCCGCATTACAGTTGTTTGGTTTCGTCCAACACGACTACCGATTTCCCTGAAAGATAATCCACAATCTCGGTAGGCCACTATCCTTCCTTTGTGGAACTCGGATACTTGATCAAAAGATAATCGCTGTTTTCTACGAGGCATAATTGATCGTTTTTTTAAAAAAACCACAAGAAAAACACAATTGCCGTACTTGAAATCGTCGAAATCTCCAAGCCTTAAATAGCGCTTTGAAGTGGCGCCACAGGCGCGCGTGATGTGAGTCTGCGCTGAAATTCTAATCATTTGCATATCTCACCTCCGCTAATGCATGTTGTAAATTTCATATTATTTGCATGCTTCCTTCAGGGTGTTGCATTTACGGTGGCCAGCAGTGTATTTTAAAAGTATTTTATGTTTGATTGAAGATTCAAGGTTTGGACTTAGTTCCAACTTTTGCTTGCGTTGTGAGGATTGCTCTCTTTCTAAAGGTTTTCCTACTTCCAAGAAGAAGAGCACATGCAGTGAAGTCAATACCAGATTTGTGTATGCCCTTAGAATAATTGGTAAAGGTTTTACAGCTGGGAAGAAATTCTGTGCAACGATGAACTTTCCTTTCATGTCAAAGCTCCCATTCAGACAGCAAGAAAAAAATTCTCTCTGCCACTGTGGTATGTGCTTCAGGTTCTATGAATACAGCTGCCAGAGATAACTTGATTTGAAAATCCTGAGAACGAGGTCACGAAATGTGGTGTATCTGTCGATGGAACATGGCAACGTAGAGGCTACTCATCACTCAATGGTGTCGTGAGTGCCATTTCCATCGTAACAGGGAAAATTCTGGATGCGGAAATCATGTCCCAATTCTGCAGAATTTGCAAAAAATGTAAAGCATCTTCACAATTTGAACATAAGTGTGCAAACCACAGTGGTTCAGCTGGCAATATGGAAGTTGTCGGTGCATATCGCATTTTCCAAAGTTATGAGAGTGGTCGGATGCTTCATTACAACGACTACTATGGTGATGGAGATTCGAAAGAATATGATGCTGTGAAAGACATTTATGGCAAAGACTGTAAGAAAATTGGAATGTATTGGCCATAGACAGAAAAGAGTGGGCACACACCTAAGAAAATTAAAATTGAGAATTAAAGGACTAGGCGGCAAAGGGAAACTAACAGATAATTTATAAATAAGTTGCAAAATTACTATGGTATAGCTATCAGAGCCAATGCTGGGGACCTATTAAAAATGCAGAGTGCTACTCTTGCAGCATTTGCCCACTGTTGTTCGAGTAAGGACAAACCTATGCATGGGCAATGTCCGAAAGGAGCAGAGAGTTGGTGTAAATATCAGAGAGCTCAAGCTTTACATTTGACAATTAAAGAACCATCTGAAGGTCTTCCTCAAAAAAATTGTGAATATAGTGAAGCCAGTATACATGAAATTGTGTGATCAAAATTTACACAGTAAGTGTCTTCATGGGAAAACCCAAAACCCAAATGAAAGTTTCAATGGTGTTTTGTAGACAATACTGCCTATAAATTTTTTTTATTGAAATAGAGACATTCCGCTTAGGCTCTTTTATAGCCGTAATCCTGAATAATGATGGATTTTATGGATTAGTAAATGTTTTTAAGGAACTGGAAGTTGACCCAGGCCATTACAACCTTATGGAGTATGGTGCCTTGGATAAAGAACGCATGGTTGATGCAAAAAGGCACTCATTACCAACAGCGAAAGTATCAAGAAAAAAATTACGGGCTTCCAGAAAGAAAAGATGTGTAACAGTTGAGAAGAAAGAGGGTGTGTCCTACAAAAGTGGTGAATTTTAGACACTTCCGCTCACAACGTTTAATAGAAAAACCCGAAGGTAAACTTTAAGTGCTTTTTCTGGAAAACCCAATTTTTAGCAAATATTGCACACGTAAAACATGATTTCTTAAAAAGTCAGAGATATCTCAATGAAATTTGACATTATTACTTATTAACATGTTGTGAAGGCAGTAACTAAAGTTTTAGTTGTACAATGCATACTTTTTGATTTATAGCTGTTTAATTTGAACAACCAAGCAGAAATTTTGTAAAATTTAAGATTTAGCTGCATATAATAAGCGGTAACTTCTTAACATTTCAATATATCTCTTAGATTCTAGATTATTGCCTTCACTAATATCATAGATATATGGTGCAACAAGGAAATTAAAATTAATTCAACAGAAATTTATACAGTGTTTGCAATATTGTGGTCATTTTCATTGAATTTTCACTAAATTTGCCCAATTTACTAAAATTTAATGAGTTGGTGCAATATTTTTTATTTTTATTCATGATTTTGAACCATTATCTAATACGAAAAGTGTTTAAATTGTGCTTTAATAATTATTTTCAAAAAAATTGTTCCGAACATAGTCGGATACCTTAAGGGTCAAGAACTGGATATATGACTTTGTAGCTTTAATGTAGATGGCGCATGTGTTTGTGTTGTTGGTAGTTTGACTTCGTGTTTTATGGTGCCGGGAGGACTTATTTGGCCAAGCTGCGACAAACAAGTAAGACAATGTCGTGTAATTCTAAAAATATAGGATGGAGAGAAGAAAGTATATAGGAAAAGATTGATTGGGTATCCGGTGGTCGCGACCTGTTTATCAGAGGCTAAACCCCATAGGAAAAGGAAAGATCACTAGGGTACCTCGGGTTCATGAAGCTCGTTTACATCTAAAGATTAGACCATTAAGTGTGAGTTTTTCTGGTAGAAAGTGTTCTCTGTACAAATTCCGTGGGGTCGTTATAGCCCAGTTGGAAGAGCAAAGGCTTGGCAACCGCATGGTTACGAGTTCGATACTCGGTCCAGGCAAAGACCGTCGTGTACACGGAGGCTGCTGCATGTTAAATTTGTCGTGGCCTCAAATGTCCTCACGTTGGTCTGGAAGTTTGGAGAGAGTGGCGCCAACTCAAGTGTTGACCTCGTCACCTGACAGGGATTCAAAATTACACGACTTTGGCCTTGGAGCTTTCCCTTAGGGATTGATCCCAGACTTTCGCCAATAGACCGCTGTTTTGCTCCAGTGTGACGTTAATTAACGACCTACCTATACATATTCCGTATGAGTGGAATTTTCAGTGCAAAAAAAACAGGCAAGACAAAAAATAGAGTTTACTTCCCATTACCCAAATGTTCTCGCATGACACATATAGGGGTTACCTTAAAATATGACTCATCGCTGATTTGGCAACGTCTGGAGATTGACTAATTGGTGTTGAATAATCAACTATTATATATCGATTCGAAATGTATTATTTGCCATTCTTATTGCCAACATGAAGAGATTGTATTCGAAAAGCAAACAAAGTGACTTCCACGTCCGGAGCACGTACAGGAAGCACGTTCTCCTGCAAATACACTAACGCCACCTACATTTAGCTTCATAAAAGAAGTCACATTGGGTAACTTGAAGCAAAACCCTTTTATTCTAGTGGTTTGTTTACACTGAAAATTATTTAAGAGGTTTCTCCCAATATTATTTTTGACGAACAATTTTATATAATCAGCAATAAATTCATATTATGGGTATAGAATTCGTTTATATGATTTTTATATTAACAAACAAGATTTTTTTAAATTTCTCTTATCGAAATTCTGATTTAAAAATAAAAATAACACTAAATATTTTTATTACGTAAATGTCTTGCTCGAGACTTCTTTTACGTTGTTTTATATCAAAATTACGTGGTGTTGTCCTCGGTCTTTCCCTTCGGGTTTAATCCTGGACCATCATCAATAGCCTGTTGTATTGCTCCAGTGCGATGTTAATTAAATACCTCCTTCATATTTGGTGGTTGTCCACGAAATATCTCGCCATTAGTAGAAAACTAACCAAGTCTTGTACTTGTCATCATAAAAAGTCGGCAATATCTTTGATGGATCGATATCTCGTCTGTGGAAGAAAAGTGACCAGATCTTGATGGAAGGGATATATCGTCGAAACCACTTGGAGGGTTAAAATATAAAATACCAAGAAAACATGCCTCTATTTTTCCCCACATAATCTTTCATACATTGTAGCCACGCAGCGCTTTTTAACCCTCCAAGTTGTTTCGACGATATATCCCTTCCATCAAGATATTGTCGTTTTTTTACGATGACGAAATCGCGATCTGCCCAGTTTTACTTATGACCAGATGTCATGTCCATCAAGGTCAGTTTTGCTAATGACGGAGCTTGCGGAGATAACCACCAGGAGGGTTAATATGAGTACAGAGAAACATTTTTTTTTCATATCAAACGAGGTTCAGATGTCATTCAACTGTCTGTGGATGTCCTATGTTGCAAAAAACGGAAAACATGAAATAGTTTCTGAGGAAATTCTAAAATATGTGCAATAAAAATAAAGTATTCATTACAAGTGAATATCTTAATGTCCATGACAAACAAGCACGAATGCAGAATTAAAGCCATAAAACTGTCAATCAATTACCTAATTTGAAAAAAACTTATCGACTGCTGAAGTAATAATGCTAATATAAAATCGATAACTCAAATTTACTGGAAGCACTATTTTTCTCTTGCAATAGGTCCTCGATCATCCATTAGATCAATTACATTGAAAGAAACGTCATTTATTTTTCTTTTGTGTAAGAGGAACCAACGATATACTAGCATTACATTGAACCACAAAGGCCCTCTTAATGAGTAATATCTTTACAAAATGTGATCATCAAACATATTATTTTAATTAGCTATTAAATCTGAATAGCCCTTGAGCATATAAATTTCTTTTTCCCCAAATAACATCAAATTAAAAGAAATACACTCGATATATTGCTACTACCTTGAATCACAGATTATGCTTATTGTACTTTTCTATAGCAACCGCAGTGTTTTTTGTCCAAATAGAATTTCTGGGGCAATAATATTGAAATCATCGCCTGGTTCAAACGAATCCGATGCGTTGGGGCAAGTGTTTAATCCTCAGTGTCGTTATATATATCCGGAAATTGTAGTATTGCCTTTTCCTCACAGCACGCATGACTAAATAACCACATATTTGATTAAAACAATGCCTGGAAAGATTATATTCGTGAAGAAGGTACAAAATGGTTGGAAGTCGTGCATTGAAGACTTGCAGATTGTAGACCGTATGAATCCCTCAGAGTTTTAAGTTCTCTTTAATGTGGCGATTGAGATAGAATGGAGTATAGATATTTATGAACTGGAATGTATAAAGAAGGGTACTACATATGCATTTACAAAAGAGGACTGTGCTGCAAGCTGCAAATAAAGATCCCTGAGTCCTACTTTGACTATACTGCCCATTGTTTGAATTGAAAGTTTGCCAAGTTGTCAATCAAGAAAACTAAGTGTGATGAGGCTCTATGCATAAAAGGCCCGGAGACCTGTTTTGATTACAATCCATATTCTTGGAATTCAAAGTTTGCCTCTTTGACAACCAAGGAAACTGAAAAAGCTCTACATAAAACGCCCTGAGTCTTATTTTGATTACTATCCATATTGGAATTGAAAAGTTTGCCCCATCAATCAAGACACCTCAGTGCGAAGAAGCTCTTTGCATAAAACGCAGGGTCCTATTTCGACTACCGGACTGTCGCCTACAGCCATTTGTGTTTCGACGTTAATTCAACAACCTGTTATCTATTTTGACTATACTGTATATTCTTGGAATTGAAAGTTTGCCTCTTGGTCAATCACGAAACCTAAGCGTGAAGAAGCTCTTTGCATTAAAGTCCTGAGAATCTTAATTTACTTACTGTACTCTTGTCCCTCCGATTCCCCACAGGTTGAATCCTTAGTTTGATTACAATGTATATTCTTGGAAATGAAAGTTTGCCTCTGTCAATTAAGAATACGTAGAATAATGAAGCTCTACATAAAACGCTGAGTCCCATTTTGACTGTAGTGCATATTTTTGGTTCTGAAAGTTTCCCTCATTGTCAGAAGTATGCAGGCGCCATTGCATAAAACATCTGAATCATCTTTTGACTAAAGAATATTTTATTAGAATTCAAAATGTGACTCTTTGTAAATTAAAAAAATCTGAGTGTGAAGAATCTCTTTGCATTTAACTCTGAATCCTATTTTGATTACAACTCATGTTCTTGGAATTCTAATTTTACATTTTTGTCAATCATGAAAGCTAAGTATGATGAAGCTTATTGCATAAAACGCTCCGAATCCTATTTTGATTATTATCCATATTCTTGGAATTGAAAGATTGTCTCATCGCCAATCAAAACGACTAAGTATGAAAAAGGTATTTGCTAAAACGACATGAGTCCTCTTTTGATTACAACTCATATTCTTGCAATTGAACGTTTGCTTCGTTGTGAATCAAGAAAACTAAGTATTAAGAAGTTCATTGCAAAAACATTATGAGTCCTATGTTTACAATGCTGCATATTCTTGGAATTGTCCGTTTGTCTCATTGTTAATCAACAAAACTAAGTGTTTGGATCTAATTATGGCGTCTTTCTCATACAATCTTGTATAATGCTTTGAGGTAGTGTTCCAAGTTCGCCTTAAAGCGAAGAATGATATAGAATTTAGAATAGGGATTTATGAACTGAAAACATGAAAGTAAAAAAGATAGTCACTACATATGCATTTACCAAAGAGACGGACAATGCCAAAAGTTCTCTGCATAAGATTCTCAGTCCTATTTTGATTGTACTGTATATTCTTGGATTTGAAAGTTTGCCTCTTTGCCAGTCAAGAAGTGTGATAAGAAGATTACCCACCTTGTTGGCAATTATTTTGATATTGGTATTCTTAATTTGCAGAGTTTATCATTTAATTATGGCGCAAGACAGGAAAAACGAATTCGTCGCTTGCCTAAATTATTCTGTAATTTCGATTGTGTTTTTCTCGTTCTTCAAATCCCGACACCAGATCAATGCTCTGCTCCAAGAAATGTCGAGGGTCATCGAAACATCTGAATGTCGAATAAGAAAAAACCAAAGATGTTGTTTATGCTGCTATTGCATCTTCTGGATTTTATTAATGGCATATCAACACGTTTTGCACAACATGTCAACAACGAATGTCACAGATGGACTTATCTCAAACTCAACTCATAATGTGATAGTTCTTGATATAAATCCTAATAATATAGCTTTGGCTAATCACATTCTAAATACCATAGCATGGCTAGAGGCTGTGGTGTTTGTCTGTATGTGTTCTTTGTATTATTCTTTCCTGTGTAAAATTTTAAACAAGTGTTTTCAATCTGTCATAACTAGATCGGAATTCCAAATAGAAGAAAGCTACATCTACCTGTGCAGAGTCCACCACAGTACAAGCAAAACTATGAAAACAATGGACGACATATTTTCGTTCCCTATTTTCATGATCGTCCTGTGTTACATGACGGCATTATATTTTGGGATGTATGCCCTCTTTTACGAGAGACATTTAGACACATATGTTGTTGTGAGTACCTGCTTGAACCTTGCCGCCAATACGTTTCTGATGGTGATGATAATGTGGAACGCGTCCATAGCAACAGAAGCAGCAGAGCAAGCAGAAAAGACGATGCAATGTCTGTTGTCACATTTGCCATCTTTAAGCAGTGGTCTCAGGGTATTTTTGAAGAATGGTCACAAACGGGAAAACAGGCTCACGTTGTGGAAAATATACACTTTTAGAAAATCTCGCATAATCGGTTGTTTCGCTACTGTGATAACGTACGGTATTCTGTTGGCGACGCTGGGAAATGCAAAGGAAAATTAATAACTTAATCCTCCATGTGGTTTCGACGAGATATCTCGTCTATCAAGATCTGACCAATTTCGCTTATCGCGAGATATCTTATTAAGTTATTGCCAATTTTTTTGATGACGAGATTACAATCTGGTCAGTTTCTCTAATGATGAGATACCTTGTCCATCAAGTTATCTGGTGAAGATACCTTGTTGAAACAAACACCATTACATTGATATAGGGAAAGGAATAGCTTAATACAGAAATAGCTGAAATGTTGAGGTTGATAGATTTTTTTAGCGTAAGAGAAATACTTGCGTCAAACATAAGACAGGCAAAGCCTAGAACGGAAAGTTGTACCAACACAAAAGAGGCAAATTCACTCAGAGACTAATCGGAACTTCCCCGCCTACAACTCAAAAGGTTACTAGTGCAGTTGTCGAACCCACTGAGCCACGGCAATCTCTTATAATTGAGAATTGAGCAGGAGTATGCTTATGACTAAAACAAATCTGTGAAGACACGGAAGATTAGTCTTTTCTGGAAATTTATATATTTCACAACCGCTTAATCGCTGCTAGAATATTGTTTTGACTTGTTCTGAAAGCAGTGCAACAGTCATGATAGTTTTGTCTTAGATATGTGCTCTTATTGATGTTGAGAACACGTTTCTTTCATTCCATCTTTCATTACAGAACCCTTTTATCTCCCTTAAACTACTAAATCAACATTTACATCAAAGTGTCAGGGTCATTACGACCGGTTTATAGAGTTGTGAACTATAATTTCGAAGCTATAGACTTCACTCGCTTATGCCCTCTCAAGTAACGAAAGACAGTACTTCAAATTTTGATTTCCGCGCCTGCAGACCTATTTGCGATACAATAGGCTGATATATCGAATCTCCGACTGAGTTTTCAGATTTCAATACATCGAAAATGGATTTTTCCATAATGACAAGAATGCGTACTGGACATGTAAAGCAGCCTTCGTTGATTGTATTGAGTCTTTAAATCAGTGCACCAAATGTGAAAAAGCGACAGCTGTTCCACGTCATATTCTACGAGGGTAAGTCAAAATTTCGCTATAATATATATTAGGGCTTGTCACTGTCTTTTGCTCATGCATGCTCAGAGTTGATACTACTGTGTTGAACTGCGTTACAGAAGTTTGACTCTGATAGCGTTATTTTTCTTGCTTTTGCTACTGTCCGCTCCACTAGCAGCGTGTAACAAGGAGAAATAAAGAGCAGTGATCCGATTTCTAAGGTTGGAAGGTATGCCAGGGGCTGAAATTCATCCTAGGCTTACAACACAAATAGGGACAGTGCTATACCACGTAGTAGTGTGTATGAGTGGATCGAGAAGCTTAAAAGAGCCCGACAAGCATGATGCACGAAGAAGGAGCAGGAAGCCCGTCAACCTCCACCACTGACGAGAAGGTTCAGCAAGCTCGAAATATGGTATTGGCAAATCGGCGAATTAACATCGACAATGTAACGTGTTCTCTGCAGATTAGACGGAAAAAGATGTGGGTGAAGCGGTGCATAAATGGTTGGGCTACGAATAGAAAACCTTCTTGGAGGAAATAAATAAGCTTTGTGGACAGCTGGTCCAAGTGCATCGAAAAGAAAGGAGACTAGAAAAATTACGATCTCGTCCAACCCCTACATTTGTGTAAATAGATTGAAATACTAAAATGTGGATAAGTTTTGACTTTCCTTCGTACTTGTATCAATATCAATTGCTAAGAAATATTCACCTACTTCCCTACAATAACTGAAAAATTAGTTTTGGACAACCTCCATGATTTGGTATAGAATTTATCTTAGCACCATGGGAGAAGCACCAACCAACCAACAACCCATATACTGGAAACCACATTAATTGATTGAAAGAATCCTTAGAAGAGTTCTGTTGGACAAGATGGTCAAAATTGGATAGACATGCAGAGTAGACTAGGTTTTTCAGAACGTATATTTACGTTTACGACCCTCAAGAGTTTAATTAAATGTTTACGATCCCCCATATTGCCAGCAGCATTGAAAAAGCTCAGTGGCTGCAATACCGCTGTTTTGATGACCGTCTAATGGGTTGGTTGAGTTTTATGATTCAAGAGCATATTTGGCCATGCTACATCAAACACAAGACAACGTCAAGTAATAGACATACACACAACAGTTTTACTGATACAGAAAAGAGAAATATACCCAGGTCGGAATCGAAACTATACCATCTATAAGTCGCTGGTTGCTAGCACAGTGGGCAAACCCACAGAGCCACGGCTGTTGAATGGGAAATGTTATAACCCGCATGAGCCGTTTTTTCCACCTCATGGATATGTGTTGTGTAACGAGTGGATCATACATCGAGCATTTTTAGTGTTAAATGACTAAAACGAGGAGAGTTTCTAGTGTTTCATGAAGCACGCATTGTTTTATGTGCAATACCCTAGAAAATAGTGTTTTGAAATCCGATAATTCATTTGTAAAAACCTCATATTTTAACTCTCCATTTTACCATTTATGGGGACGACATGTTTTAATTTCATACTTTTGATTAAAGTATTTTATTTTCGTGTTAATGGTGATACTGTTTTAATCTGCCTTTTAATGTTGGTCTGGTTGATTTTTTACTGAAATTCATTACATCTTGCAATTGGCGGAGCTTAACATTTTCCAGACCTTACGTCACAAATCCCAAACCAACCAATAGAACAATTTCTTACTTTCTCTTAAAGTATCGTAGATGATTTCTTTGAATTGGTTTCAAGTTTTTCAAGCTTCAGAAATCTAACCTAATATTAATATCATCTGCAGCATCCTCCATTTTATTAGGCTTTATTAAAATACTTTAAACAATTATTGTTGTGGAAAAAGGATTGTGATAATTTTTCTATCAACTATATCTGTATTCAATAAATTATTTTAAAAAATATCAGTGATTATTTGTTAAAAAGAATGCATTTGTGACCTACTGATATATAGTCTTTTATAAATCAATTGAGATAATATTAACGGCAATTACCTTTGCATTAAGCCAAGATTACTATACATTTATTGTAAGTTTGTTTTATTCCTTAATTCATGCACACGTATGAATTGTTTGTGGGGTAATTATCCTATGATGACAGTTGCTTTAGATTATACTAACTGAATGTACCAGGTGTTGCTCCGGTATAATTGGTTAAATGCCGATTGAAAATGATCCAAAAAATTACTTTTCTGTCATAGAAAATGCAAATACAGAGAAAAATGAGCGAGCGCAAAATAATTTTTAAAACTGAAATTTTTATTATTTCCAGAATTTACTTTAGATCCATTTCGCATACTTTAGCTAAGACAAACCTACAAAAACTGATACTGAGATGACTATATACAAAAATCAATTTTGAGTTTTGGAGTGATTGTGAATTACCTTTAAGTTCATTTTCTAAAAATTATGACATACATCTTATTATTGCAGTCAGTTTTTTTATCAATATTTTTTCTTTCTAGCACCAGTAATGCGAATTTCGGAATTCCACCATCATTATGAAAGGCTGACAAATCATATGGATACGATATCATGATCAACGTTTCAAGCAATTACACTTTATGCTTGAAAATTCCATCTCTCATTTTACAGACGGAATACATAAACGATATGATACTGATCGATTTTCAGCGCAACCGCACCCAACTGCAATTGCACCATACTCTAAGATTCTTAAAAGACTGAGAGGCGACTCCTGTATATGTTAACTCAGACGTCATTTGCACAGACATACCGGGAGAGAGCACCCCCTAGGAATTGATCTGTCCAACATGACAGGGACGTTACTTTCTTCTGTACACCCAAGGCAAATAGAACAAGGGTTAATATGTAGCCTACGTTACCCGCAGGGTTCCAAAGAATAAGTGTACCAAATTTGGTGTGTATTGGTTAAACGTTATAGATTTGTAAACATACAGAGAGTCGCCAACTCTGCTTTATATGTAAATGTTATCGTTAATGAAATCCGTTATTTCATAGAATACCTAGTTATTTCATGAAATAACTGATAAAGTCAGTTAAAGTGTAAAACTCACTTTTGTTCTATGTTTTATCTAGTTATTTCATAGAATAACGATCTACACTCCGTTAAAGTGTAAAATAACCGAGTAAATAAAGTTCCGAATTAAAAGGCTGTAAAGTGAGAACCACGGGTCAAATATTTTTGTAATTAACGATAATTTACTGAACTTAATATATAGAGATTACTGTAGACGATTATTTTTTGCGCCAGAATCTCAGAACAGCAACGAAAAACCACATTTCCTTCACCCCTACTGAATTTATGACCGCTTCCAAAGCGAAGGGGGATTTGTTTGGTAGACCGGCAAGTAATGTTCACGTAAAGCGTAGTGTGTCGACAAAAAATGTATTTGTTTTAGAAATAATGCTCTATGCAATTGCAATGCCATTTTAATAATCCCTGTTGTAACAAATTATTTTGCTTTTGCCTTTGTATAAATAACATTTTGTATGCTGTATAATTCAATCAAATTGTTTATTTTACACTTTAACTATCATTAGTTAATTTACAGAATGAATAGTTAATTCATAGAATAACTAGTTAAAGTGTGGAATTATTAATTTATTACACACTTTAACTGACTTTATGAGTTATTTCATGAAATAGCTAGGTATTCTATGAAATAACTGAATTATATACTTTAACGGTATTATATAGATAAATGTTTGAATATTGTTTCTAATAAATTAAAATTTATGTTTAGACTTCGGTCGCTACAATTTCAAATGATATATGATGAAACACAAAGTATTTCTTTCCAATTTATGAGCAATATAACTCTTTTAGATATTTGCATGCATGAGAAATTTTTATCTTCCCAAAGAATAGTTTTTGGGGAAAAGATTAACATAATTTTTAACTTTCCATTTTTTTCGTTTTCAAATAATTTAAAGCATGTACACAGGAGAATAAATATATAAGTATATATACCTATTTTTATGCCATTTTATTTATTTTTAATAGGAAGATATACATTTTGGAAAAAGTATTTGTTAAAAGTCTGGAACTATGACATTTGTCAAAAACTGAAGAAAGTATAAATATAGTGATGAATATACACAATAAAAGGATTAACATTATCGAGGAACGCATGAAATGTTTATGACATTTTAACTTTTAAAATTATGAATTTTTAATGTTCTATAATAAATGTAACCATACATCAAATTATAAAAATCGTCGTAAAACTTCTTTTCAAAAATATATACTATGTAGTTCATAAATTATTCCATATATCTTAAAGTGCATAGTACAGCTACATTTTGCTGGAAATTATGTACTCTATTCACTTTATAAATTATTCCACAACTTAAATTTGTTTAAAAAGCACTAGTGATATTTATGAAAATTGCGTTAATCTCATCTCAATGATGCAGAAAAAATATTTTTTCTTGCTTTCATGCAAGAGAAATTAAAAATCAGAATATTTCTAACTCACTTTAATAACTTAATGGGCAAAACGACATTTTCTGCCAACACAAATTACAGCATCATTTGAATTTTTAAATCACGTTTCTTTACAGTCGTAATCTTCAGAAAACATCTCGGAACGTGATTTTTGCTTTAAAAGTTTCTCAAAGTTACGAATTATTAAATATTCTCTGAAAAACTGTAGCCGTTAGGGAGTTAAAAAATTAGAAATAAAATTTAACTCGGTTTTACGCAGACGATCCCATCCCAACGACAGCATGTTGCCAGATGAATGAAAAAAAATTCCATATCTCAAGAATCCTATTTAATAAGCGATTTAATCACGATAATCGTTTTGCAGAATATCTTGAAGAGAGAATACTTTTTTCTATCGAGAAATAAGCCTCGTGCCATCAGAGTAAAGTAAAAATTAAATAAGTAGTGAAGAGAAAAAAAGGCTTCATGGTAAAGAGAGAAAAAACATTTAAGATAAAACGCAAATTAGCATAATGCATCTACTAAATATCAATTAGCTGTTATTACGGCTCTTAGGAAATTCGTTGCAAGTGCGGGAAATTTTGCGTACTTATCCCATGCTATATAATGCGCTGCACTATTTATGAAATCAAAAGTAATTCTATGAAACGAGGAATACGTTGTAGATTAAAAAACTCGAAATCAGTTACTAATTTAACTGAAGCAAATTTTAGTTATTTATATTTCGGAGTTACCTGAAAAATTGCATTAACCATCTAAATTAGTAACAAAGTTTAAAAGGTATTTAAGGGGTCAAGGACTGGATATCAGGCTTTTTAGCTTTAATGTAGATGGCGCATGTGTTTTTGTGGTTATATTAACAAACGAATTTTTATTAATTTAATTTATCCATATCGTGATTTAAAAATAAAAATATAAATAAATATTTTTATTATGTAAATATCTTGCATAAGACTTGTTATATCTACCTTCTTTTACAATGTTTTATATCTATATTGATTTTGGCCGCGGTAGTCCGGTTGGAAGAGTAACTGATTAGAAAACGAATCTTTTCCTTTAGGATTGATCCCGGACCGTCGCCAATTGTCCGTTGTGTTGCTCCAATGCGACGTTAATTGCTTACCTACCTATATTACCTTGCGGTTGTGACATATTTTTTTGCGCCATAAAACCCAAACTGCCTTCCCACAGGACCTTATAAAACTTCTCAAAACGATAGAGCTTGTAGATTGCAGTGCATTCATTGAGTTCGTAGATTGATACGTAGAAAATATTCAACTGTACCTGAAATATTTAGATAACAGTATTGAATTAAACTAGTTTTACTACATTGACTGGATCAATTTAATTGTTTGCAAAAGTACCAAGATTAACAATTTTTAAATAGGAAATAACTGCAGATCAAAAGGTACCCAACCTTATTTCTTATTGCATTGAGTAAAAACAGCTCAGAGGCCGGGCGTTGATACACGCATCCAAGGATCCTACTTTAATCTTGTGTTGGTACAGCTTGTCCTTTTTAAGATCTTGCGCCATAAACCCAACAAACAAGTTCAGAAGAATATATGAATTACTACCACAAGCAAAACACTTGTGAGAGACCATTAGTAGAATAACTTAAAAATAGCAGCCAGAAAACTCTTAATCATATTTTAACTCTTAACTTTTAAATCTTACCTTTTAACGCACAACTTTTAACTCTTTTAACTCTTAACTTTTAACTTTTAACTCTTAACTCTTAACTTTTAACTTTTAACTCTTAACTTTTAACTCTTAACTTTTAACGCTCAACTTAAACTCTTACCTTTTAACGCTCAACTTTTAGCTCTTACCTTTTAACGCTCAACTTTTAATTCTTTTAACTCTTGACTTTTAACTCTTACCTTTTAACTCTCAACTTTTAATTCTTTTAACTCTTAACATTTAACTCAATTTTTAACTCTTTAACCATATTTTAGTAGCGATTTAGTTGCTCAGATACAAAATGAATCGTCTAAAACATAAAATGTACAAGTAGTTTTAGACAAGAAATTTAAAATTAAAAAGCTCAATAATTCCTTAATAAGGTTTTCTAAAACTCTAGTTGGCCGCGGAAGCCCGGTTGGAAGAGTAACGGATTAGGAACCCCCGAGGGTTGTGAGTTTGAATCCAACCAAAGACCGTCGCGTACAAAGGGGGCTGGTGCACGTGAAATCTGTCTTGACATCAAATGTCCTCACTTAGAGAGAAGGGTGCCACCTCAGGTGTGACCTCGTCATCTGACCATGGTTCTAAATTACGTGGTGTTGTCCTCGGTCTTTCCATTCGGGGGTTGATCCCAGACAGTAGCCAATAGCCCTTTGTGCTGGTCCAGTGCGACGCTAATTAAAATACCTACCTGATCAGATTCACTAGACGAGATACTTCACCGAGACAACCACCAGGAGGGTTGGAATGGTACCCCTAGTCGCCAAGTTCGAAAAATAGTTGCAAAAAGTATCCTTTTATTCTCGTGTGGCAGCCCTGCAATTACTGAACTGAAATTCTCACATACAAATTACTTTAGCGTCCCAATACACATCCTTTAACTTTACAGCGACGTAATCTTGATTTACTAACAACATCGCAAACCAATTAACATTTTCAGTTTTAAATTTGAATAATCCCAAGAAACACCTCCCGCTCGACAAACACGTCTGGGTTGTTGCACGGTACTCCACAGTGCCGACCCAATCTGACCCAGCAAATATTTACACGCTGACTTCCTCTCACTCGAATTCAATTTGTATCCCCCGAATCGAATCGTCAGGAATCAATTCAAAAGAATCGAATTTTATTCACGAGACTCGAGTGAATTTTCCCCAAACGCGTTTCACTCATTCAAATTCAACGGAAACGGTCTTGAATTTCCGTTGCTGTGTGTGCACTGGAGCACTGCTTGCATATAAATATTGCAGGAAAGGAAATCACAATCCCTAATCTAAACAGACCTTCCCTTCGAGAAAGGATAACATCGGGTCCGCTTAATGTGGGCCTATTCATTGCGCGCTTCATTAAACAAAGTGAGGGAGTTTGAAAAGTCCCCTGGATTTCTATTGGTGGGGCCTCTTTTCTAATCCGCTGTACGCTCCGTGCACAGTAATGGTTTCATTAGCGGTGAGCCGGTAGGAGCGACGATGGCATAAGTCGTCTCGGAGATCTGAATGGCGGAATCGAATTGGCTCAGAAGTCATCGACGACGAGGCGAAATTTAAGATATTTGGTTGGTTGGGTTTTATGACGAAAGGGCCATATTTAGCCATGACAGACAACATCAAGTACTGGACATGGAACACAAATAAAGTTTTACTAACAGAGAAGAGAGCAATACACTTAGGTGCATTTAATATTTTAATTAACATCACACTAGAGCAACACAAAGGGCTGTTGTTGAAGGTCCGGCTTCAATCTCAAAGGGAAAACTCAGGGGAATCTAACCTAACTGAAATCGATCCTGCATGCCTACAACTTGCAAGTTGCTAGCGCAGTGAGCATATCCGCGACATTTAAGATAGAGTTTAAAGATAAATATGGTTGTGAATTTGTTTCCTTCAAAAATGTAAGTGCTTCTAACCGTCTGAGAGTCACATAATTTTAAAATAGTTGTAGTATTTCTTTTACTCTACTACTCAGGACTTGCCACAAACTATTGATGATTTATTACAATCAATAGCCACAGCCCTACACCTCGATGTTTAGGTCAGTGAGGGGGCTGGTGCACGTTAAATACACCGTGGCCTCAAATGTCCTCACGTTGGCGTGGTGTGGAAGATTGGAGAGTGGGGTGCCAGCTCAGGTGTGACCTCGTCATCTGACCGTGGTTCAAAATTGCGTGTCGTTGTTCTCGATCTTTCCCTTCGGGATCGATCCCGGATTGTCGCCAATATCCCGTTGTGTTTTTCCAGTGCGACGTAAATCAACTACCTACCTTATATCAGTGAGGAAAGGTGTTAATCTGGTCATGAAAAAGTCAGAGCTTGTCTGGTGGTTGTCTCGACGAGGAATCTCGTTATTAGCAAAACTAACCAAATCTTGATGGATGAGATATCTCGTCTTTAGCAAATCTGACCAGGTCGTTATCTCGTCTTTAGCAAATCTGACCAGGTCTTGATCTCGTCATTTAAAATTTGGTAATATCTTGATGACGAGATATCGCGTCAATAGCAAAATTTGTGAGATTATGATCGAAAATGTCTGTTGGTCAGTGCGTTATAGCATAAAAATATATGGTGCTTATGCTATGTAACAAAAATTTGAGCTGTCGCGTCCAAATGTCATTTTTGGAATCATCGGCACAAATGACCTCAAAATAAGTATAGCTTCCAAGGTATCAGCTACTAGGAGAGAGCACTCCCAATTGTAATTCATACTCTACCCATTTTTCTGTTTATCCTATTTTAATTGTTTATTCTGTTTTTAATCATAACGTTTTAAATTTTTTTAAAGTACAATTTTGAGTATGCAAGATTTGGTTGGGGAATAACCCCCATCCATATATTTTCGCATTTTTACATTCAGTTGGTGTTTTAAATCTCATCTAATTTCTTCCAAATTCAACATGACTCATAAATCTATTTTTATCTAATTTTATAATTGAATCCTTTAAATTTCACACTTTCAAAATTTTATGCATTTTTTATTTTGCACACATGTAAATTAAATCTTTCAGTCTCATTAGTTATGCCTCAGATGATGATGGTCTTGTTTTTATTATGGCCATATAGAGTATATTGTTTTCTGGATATACACTATATGGCCAAAAGTATTTGGACACTGCATGTGTTTCAGAAAAAGTGCTTTATTCTATTTAGTAACGGGTAGGCCCTCCTTTTGCTTTCATTACAGCTGCAACACGTCGAGGCATACTTTCCACAAGTTCTCTGAAAGTCTGGGCAGGAATAGCTTGCCATGCCTCTTGCAAGGCTGTGAGAAGAGATTGGTGTGAAGATGGGCGTGCGTGGTGGTGTCGTACCCGTCGCCCCTGTTCGTCCCATGAGTGATCGATCGGATTGAGATCGGGGTTCTGAGCAGGCCAGTCAAGCAAATTCACCTCATTTTCAGGAAACCAGTCCAGCACACGTTTTGCAGTATGACATCGAGCTCGATCCTGTTGGAAGAAACAACCGTCATAGCCGTAGTATTGCCATAGTGTAGGCAAGGCCGAATTATCCAGAACGTCGAGGTACACGTCAACGGTCGTGGTACCAAGTACATAAAGCAATGGGCCGAGTCCTAACCAGAAAAACAACCCTACACTAAGATAGATCCTCCTATTTTCTGCAGTGTCCAAATGGTCCATATAGGGTATAAATATTTTTATTCTCATCTACACATTTTACATGTATTAAATCTACTTTTTATCCTTGCCTTGGATTTCATTTTTAAATGTTTTGTGCTTTTATTGGGCTATATTCTGTCTTGTGTTTGGCGCGGCTTGTTCAAGTTTGGACCTTGCACCGTAAAACCCCAGCATCCAATCCAAAAAAAATAATTCAAGGTATCACAAAATAAATAGTTTGATTTTGTTGTTTTTCTTAAATTTACCGTGTAAATTGTATGATATTTTTTAATGTTTGATTCATTTTTTCGAAAACATTTCAATTTCTAAATATTTTTTTCTTTCATGTATTTAGTACGCTGCATTCGCTTCCAAAACGTGAACAAGTCGTCGAAACAGGCTTCATCTTCAAAATGCAAGGAAGATTCTGTGGGATACCAATCTCCGGACAATCTTGATTTTAGTTAATTCTTAACGTTGTCGTGAAATTGGGTTTCGTCATTAGCAAAACTGACCAGATCTTAATGGACGAGATATCTCGTCATTAGGAAAAAAACTGACCAAATCTGGATCTCGTCATCATCCAAAATTCGGCAGTATAGCTGTATCTAGAGCCTCGTCTGGTGGCAACTCTCTTGGCGCATTTTTTGGCACACTTTTAAAAGCGAGTTGTGGCCACCTTTATTAATGTTATTCCCATTTTTATGGCAACCTTGGCAAGCGGAAAGATATAAAGATGTTATTTATAAAGATTAAAAAAAATTCTAAGATTTATTTCCTTGGCGACATAAAAAGTGCGCCAAAAATGCTCCAAGATCGTTGCCACCAGACGAGGCACTAGATACAGGTGTATCACATCGGCAATACCTTGATGACGAGATATCTCATCAATATAATCATCGTCATTAGAAATATTGGCCAGATCTTGATGAACGAGATATCTCGTCGAAACCTCAGGGAGGGTTAAGTCAGGAGACATCGTGACAGAATCGGTGGAAACCCTCCCGATGGTTTTAAGAGGTTAAGTTTGGAGAGTGGGGTGCCAGCTCAGGTGTTGCGTCGTTATCTGACCGTGGTTCAAAATTACGTGGTGTTGTCCACGGATCTTTTTCTTTGGGATTGATCACGGACCGTCACCAATAGCCCGTTGTGTTACTCCAAGTGTGATGTTAATTAAAATACCCACCAACCTACCAAATGAATATCATTTCTGAATCAAACTAAACTATTGAACAACATTCTGCGTAAATATTAATCCTCCTGGTGGTTGTCTCGACGAGGTATCTCGTCAAACTGCCCAGAACTTCATGGACGAGATATCTCGTCGAAACCACTAGGAGGGTCAACGGTATTATGATTATTAAAGAAAAACGTATGTTTATGTAAAAATAGGTGCATTCAATGCTTGATGGATTAAGGTTTCAATTATTAGGTTGAAATGTTGGAATCTCAATTTGTGTATTTAGTGAATACGGAATTCGCGTTCCCAGGATACCAAATATCTTTTTTCTGCTTTAGTCCAACTACTCAATTCCACAAATCCCTTTCTATTCGTTAACGACATTTTTTAATTGACGTTGTCTTGCATTTGGCGCAACTTGGCCAAAGATTTCCCTTGCATTATGAAACCCCCAAAAAACCCAACCAACTCAATTTGTGTATTTGCTTCAGTATCTATGTGTATCCTACGTGAACTTATGCAATGTTTGCCATTCACTTGCTGTAAAATAATTTACTTAGATTATTAACATACGTAAGAAAGTAAATCAAAAATCATCCGCACCCGCACTTATCTATAACATTATCTATAAAATATCTTTTTTATCTTTATCTTCTCTCTCTCTCTCTCTCTCTCTCTCTCTCTCTCTCTCTCTCTATATATATATATATATATATATATATATATATATATATATATATATATATATATATATATATATACTTGTTCTATATCTTTAAGTTGGTCACACTGGCTTCTGCACATGCATGCTTAGAGTTGATACTACTGTAGTCATGTTACCGAAGTTTGACCTTGATAGTGTCATTTTTCTTGCTTCTGTTTCAGTGTAAACATGGCCGCTCCGTTGCAGTGTGCACCAAGGAGGAATAAAGAGCAGTGATCCGATTACTATGGTCGGAAGGTGTGCCAGGGGCAGAAATTCATAGGAGGCTTACCACACAATATGGGGACAGTGCTCTACCACGTAGAAGTGTGTATGAGTGGATCGAGAAGCTTAAAAGAAGCCGGACAAGCGTGATGCACGAAGAAGGAGCAGGGCGCCCGTCGACCTTCACCACTGACCAGAAGATTCAGCAAGCTCGAGAAATTGCAATGTCAAACCGGCGAGTTACCATCGACAATGTAGCGTGTTCTCTGCAGATTAGACGGACAAAGAAGTAGGGAAGCAGGGCATAAATGGTTGGGTGACCTACCAAAAACCTTCTTGGAGGGAATACGTAAGCTTGTGGACCGCTGGACCAAGTGCATCGGAAAGGAAGAAGACTATGTTGAAAAATGACGAACTTGTTCAACCCCTACATTTGTGTAAATAAATTGAAAAAATAAAGTGCAGATAATTTTTAACTTTCCCTCGTATATAACCTGCATATTCTAAAAGGAAGCAAGACTGTAACTTTGTTTACCAATGAGAAGTACACTGTGGAGCTAGGATACACCGCTATGAATACTTCTGTATATTTAGTATATTTATGTAGTGGTGGCTAAATTAAGCACAATATTTCCCTTCCAGAAGTTAGCAATGACTGAATTCGATTCCTCCAGTAGTTCACTAGTTGGTAGATTGCCATGTGAGTGATACTATTAAAGCAGAATTAAGATCACGGGTGTACTTTCGTCTACGTGGTCATGTCGTAAATTATTACAACTACATATTGTATTGATTTTAGCAACCGAATTTGAAGCGCTGTATAGAGGAGGTTGAATGCAACGAAGGGTGAAGCCGTGATAAGAACCGAAGCAGTGTCGGTCAACACATGGTCTCAGACAGTTTAGTGGGAAGTGATATATATATATAGTATATATATATATATCGCTACATGAATCCCCAAAGCAATACAAAGAACTTTTACAAATCACTAAGAATACCACTTTACTAAGAATATTGCAATGCTTTATACTACTAAATATGGAAAAGTTTTAAGGTGTATACATACACTATAAATCACAAATATCGACCAAAATATCGATGTTTCTATTGTTCAAAATATTTTCCTACTCCTTGGCTTTCAAATATTTACAAGCTTGCCGAATATTTATAAGATCTTGTAAGTATTCGGAATATTTTTCTTTAGTTACAATGGTTTTTCGTTAAGTACTGTCACCATATACCAACATGTTTCCGAAACTTTAAACTCAATTTCTGAAGAACTGTATTTTTGCAATATGATGCTTTGTTGAACGGTGATAATTCATCTATGAATTTATCTATTAATTTTGTATCATAATCTATATAGTACAGCTGATGTTACAACCCTCAATTAGAGTTATTTGTTAAAAAATGAATTTTTAATTGATTGTTGAATGTCAAAATTCCTGAAAAATCTTGTCTCTTTGCTTTCTTGGTGAAAATAATTGAAAAAACCCTATTCCCTCTAGCAACTAGATTTAGGGTCTAAATATGAAGAATAATATTATATAGGAATAATTTCCAACAGAAATTATCTTTCTGAACAAATTAGACTTTGAAATATCACTATTCCAAAAACGTGGCAATTAACTATTTATATGTAGGTAAATTAGATAATCAGTAAATATCTTAATCTGATTTTTACACACATGAATGATTTAAGCATAAATCACTTACCTATTAAAAGGAACTGGATTTTTAAAACCAAATTTAAAAAGAATCGTCTAGTGTATAAGTACACCGTAATGAATTGATCAAAGTCTATTCCCTTTTATTTCTCCTTAAATCCACAACTAAGTGTTACAATAAATCAAAGATTTATTTTCTTACTCTAGTCCACAAATCAATACCAAGAATCCTAAATTCAATTGTGACAGCTAAGGACTTTAGACTAAAGAAATTGAGACCTATTCCCTTCTATTTCTTATTAACCCTCCTGGTGGTTGTTTCGATGAGGTATCTCGTCATTAACAAACCTGACCTGACCTTATGGACGAAATATCTCGTCATTAGAAGTAAATTGACCAGGTCTTGATCTTATAGTAGAAAAGTCGGCAATATATATCTTGATGACTTCATTTTAAAAATTGGTCAGATCTTCATGGACTGGATATTTAGTCGAAACCACTTGAAGGGTTAAATCCCCAAATTGTTACAAAAAAAATCTAAGATTTATTATTCCTACTGTGTAGTCCACAAATCAATACCAAGTAACACCTAAATTCAGTTGTGACATTAGGGGAAGGAACTGAAATAAAGAACGATTTAACGAATTGCATCAAGACCTACATTCTTTTGAATTTCTGATTAACCCTCCTTGTGGTTGTTTCGACGTGGTATCTCGTCATTTGCAAAACTGGCCTGACCTTTTCTGGCAAAATATCTCGTCATTAGAATTAAACTGACCAGATCTTGATCTCATAAAAAAAGTCGAAAATACATATCTTGATGACGGGATATCTTGTCATTATCAAAATTGGTAAGACCTTTATGGACGAGGTATATCGTCATTTTCAAAATTGCTCATATCTTGATGGACGAGATACCTCGTCATTATCAAAAATTCATCAGATCTTGATAGATAGGATATCACGTCATAATCAAAATTGGTCAGACTTGATAGATGGGATATCACGCCATAATCAAAATTGGTCATATCTTGATGGACGAGATATATCTTCATTATCAAAATTGGCTAGATCTTGATGGACGAGGTATCTCGTCTTTAGCAAAACTGACCAGACTTTTATGGATGAAATATCTCGTCATTAGCAGTAAACTGACCAGGGGGATCTTGGTTTAATAATCATAAAATTCGGTAATATATATCTTGATGACCATATATCTAGTCGTTATCAAAATTGGTAAGATCTTTATGGACGAGATATCTCGTCATTATCGAAATTGGCCAGATCTTGATGGACGAAATATCTCTTCGGAAACACTTGGAGGGTTAAATCCACAAAACTAAGTTTTCTACAATAAATCTAAGATTTATTTTCTTACTTTAGTCCACAAATCAAACCTAAATTTAATTGTGACAGCAAAAGACTTGGGGAGAAGAAACAGACTGAACATGACTTGAGTCACTCATCCCCGAATCCCTTTCTCCAACTGAAAAGGACGAGAGTCTCCTAATAGGGTATTAAGGTACGAAGAGACCCGGATCTGTGATGAATATTCAGAAGTCCCCGGATTAAAAGACACTGGACGGATAAGATCTGCTCCGCGGTTTCCCTTATTGTTAACCCTCGTCACAGTCAGAATGGTTAGGCTAGACACTGCGCCCTACATAAATGATAGGCACTCCCTGACGCCAAACAAATCGACGCTCGAGTTCTGTCATTTCGCGTTGGATAATCCATACCAAATATAGGTAGACAATGGCCTGATATTTAAGGTTGGTGCTATAACGTTTAGACATTTTTGAAGTTCATATTGATGATGATTCTCGTGTATCAGATGTGTGTAGTGACTTTTGAGAGTAATGGCGTTGGTTTAATGTGGCGTATTTGGTTATTGAACTGTTAAATGCCTTTCGTGAAGCTGACCAGGTTGTGAAATATGAGAAATATTGATTTTATGTGTTAACCCTTGTCGCAAAAGGAATGGTTAGGCTAGACGCACTGCGCTCTACATAAATGATAATCACTCACTGACGCCAAACAAATTGACGCTTGAGTTCCGCCATTTCGCGTTGGATAGTCCATACCAAATATAGGTAGACAATGGGTTGAAATTTGTGGTTGGTGCTATAGCGTTTTGAAATTTGTGAGGTTGATATTGATGCTGAATATTCTTATGAATATTATGGCATTGGTTTGATGTTCTGTTTGGTTATTACACTAGTTGATTCCGATGAAGGTGGCCAGGTTGTAAAGTGTGAGGATGTTGATTTTATGGGTTAACCTTCGTACTAATCAAATTGGTTATTACTGACGCGCAGATTCGACTGATTGCCATCAAACAAATCAACACTTGAGTTCTGCAATTTCTCGTTGGATAACCCATACCATAAATTGGTAGACTACGGCATGAAATTCGTGGTTGGTGCTATAGCGCTCGCAACTTAAGTAGAAAAAGTTCAAGACCGTCATTCCTTACGTGCCAGTATATAAGATTTAACTCACCTAGTGGTTTCGACGATATATCTCGTCCATCACGATGTGACGAATTTTGCTAATGACCATATATCTCATCATCGAGATAATGCCGATTTTTTTTATGATGACGGAATCAATAACTTGTCAGTATTTTTTCTAATGACGAGATATCTCGTCCATTAAGATCTAGTCAGTTTTGCTAATGACAAGATACCAAATCGAGACAACCACAAGAAGGGTTAAACATCAAAACCCGTCTAGGATTCCTTGAAATTTCCTAAGCATCGCATTCTACTGCATTTTCAATTATCCATACGTCATAACGCGTAGAATCGACCGTTTTCTCGACCTATTGACAGCACCACTCAACGTCGCAATTCGTTTCCCATAAAACATTCACAACGTAAGTGCAGAAGAAAGTGATTGGCCGGATCAAAACCGTCATTCGCGTAAACTCGGTAAGAACGAAAGGACATCTGCATAGTGTGGGTTTTTGCCGACGTTTTAATCTTATCAGGTAGAGGACTGTCGGTCGACTTTTAAATTGGATCCATAATCCGGTTAGTTTATCTTTCCGGAAGAAACTCGCCGAGATGGGGAGCAAGTTTCTTTTTTTATTAAGGGGGGTCGTCAGCAAATTTAGTATTCTTACCCTCTGAGGGGTTGACACACACCATGCAACTTTTACTTGTAGTCTTGTTTCTGCATGATTTCTTTTGACTTTTCGAACAAAATAATCTTCCCTAGGATTATTTCAATATAATTATGTAGCTAGTCATTACGTTGTACTGTGTCGGAAAAGCTATGGTTACATCTAGAAAGATAGGAAAGATAACCTACCGTCATTGCATGATCTCTGTTGAACTTGACCAAAAGAATCTTCCCTAGGATTATTTCAACCTTACTATGTAGTTAGTCATTTTGTTATGTCGGAAAAGCTATGACTACGTATACGTAAAGCTAAGCTGCCGTCTTCTCTGAGTGACTTGTTTTGACCTTCCTGAACAAAAGATATTTCCTAGGATTACTTCAACCTAACGATGTAGTTAGTCATTGTGTTATGTTGGAAAAGCTATGGCTACGTATACGAAAAGCTAAGCTGCCGTCTCCTCTGAGTGACTTGTTTTGACCTTCCTGAACAAAAGATCTTTCCTAGGATTACTTCAACCTAACGATGTAGTTAGTCATTGTGTTATGTTGGAAAAGCTATGGCTACGTATACGAAAAGCTAAGCTGCCGTCTTCTCTGAGTGACTTGTTTTGACCTTCCTGAACAAAAGATCTTTCCTAGGATTACTTCAACCTAACGATGTAGTTAGTCATTGTGTTATGTTGGAAAAGCTATGGCTACGTATACGAAAAGCTAAGCTGCCGTCTTCTCTGAGTGACTTGTTTTGACCTTCCTGAACAAAAGATCTTTCCTAGGATTACTTTAACCTAACAATAGTTAACAGTAATGTCGTGTTGTGTCGAAAAAACTATGGCTTCGTTTACAATAATACATACATTCCGACATAATAAAAGTTAACCTGCATGACTTCTTTTGACCGTCTTGGGCAAAAGAATATTAAACCTCTAGGATTATTTGAACCTAACCAAGTAGTTAATCATGTCGTGTTGTGTTGAAAAAGCTATCGATACATCTACAAAAAGCTAACCTGTAGTCTTCTTTGCATGACTTCTTTTGATCTTCTTATCGATCCAACCAAAGGCCGTGGTATATGTAAGGGTATGCACGTTAAATATGGTGTATCCTCAAATTTCCTCTTGGTGACTTGGTATTGAAATTTGGTGATTGGAGGGCAAACTTAGGTGTTGACCTCGTCATATCATGGGGGTTCAAAACTAGGAGGTGTTGTCCTTGATCGCTTCGGGGTCCATCCCGGAACTTCGTCATTAGTCAGTTCTGTTGCTCTTAAATTTAGCTACCTACGCGTCATTCGATTTAATAAATTGGTGACAGTATCTTATCAGCTCTACTACTACCAATTGAATAATTAAATTCCTTTATCTTTTCTAACTTTCCACGCGTTGGAGGTTATCCCACCTAGAATGTTTCTAAAATGTGAGCACCAACAAAATCCTTCGACGCCCCCAAATGAGTTTATTCAGTTCCATAACGATGTGCAAATTAGACTCATGGGTATTACTTTAGAATTAAACTAAAAACAATTCAAATTAAAAAAAAAGAATAAGTTAAAAAACAATCTTACTTTTTTGTCCTCCAAAGACACCAAGCTCTCTTTGTTAGGTTAATGGAGCATTTCGTCGAATTTACTAAGTCATTGACTTTAACAGTTTATGCAAATGGGTTCAGCTGAGCGTCGCGTTTCTGTGTTTGTTTTAAGAATGTCCGATGTTTTCCGCTCGTTTAGCAAGACAACGGGAAACTGTTTTTTTTTCGGTGGCTTGACTTAAAAGCACGTTCTCGGAGAGATTAAACAATCGCGACTACTCGAGAGTTTCGGGAAAGTTAGAGACGCGTTAAATTCATTCATGTGTAATTGGAGTTCAATTAGTAAGATATTGAATTTCTGGAGAGCTTCGTTCTTTGGGTTCAGGCATTGCAATAACGGTTCGGATAACAACCAAGAATCATACTAAGCATATGTAAATATCAGTACTTAAAGCTTTCAAATCTTATGAGAGGCATTTTATGTCGAGCCAAATATAGGTAACAATTTCTGCGGTAATACTTGTACGCATTCTGAACGTCAATGAACGTGTTTTTCGTAAATGATTTCAGCACTTTTACTTTCCACAAAACTCACGAAGAGTTGTGATTTTAGAGTTATACCGAATTGAGGTTACGTCGACGTGTTAAATTTACTCAGGTGTAATTGGTGGTCAATTTGGAAGATATTAAACTTCACTAGAGCTCCGTTCTTTGAGGTCAGGCATTGCAGTAACGATTCGGAAATTTGTGACAAACAAGGGAGAATAACGAAGTAGCTAGTCATCAGCAAAATTGACCAGATCTTGTTGGAAGGGATATCTCGTCTTTAGAAGAAAACTGACCAGATCGACACACCATAAACGGGAAATGCAAGTTAGACCGAGCACTGTTGTTGAGAAGAGCTTCAAAGAGTGTGACCACAACATGCCGAATAGTAGTCACGTGTCTGCTCGACGAAAAATTTTTATGGCCGATTTTGCATCTTATCGCCTAATTTGGCGACATAACTTCTCATAACAGGGTAGGTACAGGAATGAGCATTTCTATAATATGGCGACCAAAATGATGAAATCGCCAAAGTATACTACGACGTCGCGCGGACCAATCAGATGATGAATCAATGGATAGATGTCTTCTCCTGTCCCTCGGACCAATCAGATGATGGATGTTTGTTTCCACCCTACAGACGAAAGTAATCTAAGAGTCACGTGACTACTAGTTTGGGTCACATGATCCTGGACACATGAAAACGTTACATCATTGCTTACTCTATTTCTATATTTCCTTTATGGTCAACATCAACTGATTAAACACCAAAAGTTTGAAAAACCGCGATAAGCAATATAAGGTGAGCTCGATATATATCATGCGAGAGGATTTAGAGAGACGTAAATCTTCACAGACCGTCTGGTTTGTTAGTTAACACCGAAAATGCGTTTAATATGTAAAGCAGAAAATCTGTTTGAATCAGCAAAATCTCTCGAACGCTGAGATCTTGTGTCAAGAAATTTGCTCAGCTCTTTCCGCGTGGAATTTCTAGGTCAATTCATCTATTTTCAATTTGCTATGTTGTTCCCTTGGTTTTTTCCCGACTAAAGTTTAAAAAAGAACATTATTCCATATTTTATTTTTTCCACCTATCAAATTTTTGTTAATGGGTTATGACCGTTATTATAAGTTTTTTACACTATCGTGTACATATTCTTTAGTCTACATAAATACTGAAAATTGCATTAAACAGTTTGTGAGTAGTCGTGAACATAATTATCTCTCTGAAGTTAGTGAGTATAGTATATTCCGTTTATTTGTCAACAAGAAAGATCAGTTAATCTATTGTTTTAAAAGTTATGAAGAGAAAAACGTTATATGTTTATCATCTCGTTTTTATCTTTATTGGTCGTTTTCTGAAGCCCTTAGACTTAGACTACCAGTTTAACTAAGGTTTTTTCAGCATTGACCACCAGTTTGTAATGTTTTATTTTTAGACTTTGACTACCAGTTTGGCTAAGATTTTAGTTTTAGAGATGGAACACCAGTTTAAGAGTTTTTATTTTTCAGATTTTGACTGCTAGTTTGACTAAGGTATTATTAGACATTGACCAAAATTCCTGAGGTTTATCTTTTAAACTTTGACTACCAGTTTGTCTAAGGATTTATTTTTAGACATTGACCACCAATTTCTGAGGATTTATTTTTCAGACTATCAATATGACTTAGGTTTCTTAGACATTGATCTCCAGATTCTGAGGTTTTATTTATTAGACTTTGAAAACTCGCAGCATATCTAAGGATTTATTTTTGAACATTGACCACCAATTTCTGCGGATTTATTTTTCAGATTTAGACTACCAATTTGACTAAGGTTTCTTAGACATTGATCTCTTGATTCTGAGGTTTTATTTATTAGATTTTGCCTACCAGTTAAGGTTTATTAGGCTTTGACTACCAGTTTGGCTAAGGTTTTAATAATTAGTGTAAGAGAAAAAATGAAGACAGAAATAAATTTGATGAAATCTTGTAATACCTACCCTTAATCACGAAACAATTATTTCCTTAAGGACTAATTTATGCAGATACTTTTAAAACAAATCTCATCAACGAAGAAATTCAACCTCTAACATAATTCAATAAAATAATCTTACTAATATATTTACTCAGTTTTCCATCTCGGAACCAAACATGAGCATCATTCCACCCATAATATACGCTAACTGTATTTTTCGAACCTGGGACAAGGCAATTAATAATTAATTACAAATCTGTACCAAATCAAATACAATTTTATCAAGAGATGGGAATCTTTTTCCACAACAAACAACGATAACATCGAAATCTGAAATTACAGATGAACCGAAATTACAAGAGGCTAAAAAACTAGATATAAGTTCTGCCAATTCTTCCATTTGTCCACTTCAACTCAAAACGAGAATCCGATTACAGTATGATTTGGATGAAATTCCAGAATTAGATTAGTCTACTCCCGTGGTGGGGGATAGTCAAATAATTCAATTATTTGTTAACTGATAAAGGGACACAACTGGGAAAAGACACATAAGGTGGTGTGGGCAAATAAATCCGGAAGGCCAGAAAAAACATTTAGTAACAAATGCGAGTAATCTGCCAGTGTCGGAGGTAATTTCGACAGCGATTACTCCAGTGGTTTTCTTTTAGTTAAGGAATTCGGGTTAGTGCTCTGCCTGATTGATTTGTTCTGTTACAGCTTCAGATGAGGGCAGACTTATTTTCATTTATGGGACCACAAATTGAATTGTCTTTTCTCATTGATTTATGTTTCACGTAGCATTTGTATTCATCATTTACGTTTTCACGAAGGTCCACATTGCTTTAACCCTAAAAGTGGTTAGGACGAGATATCTCTCCCACCAATATCCTGTTAATTTTGCTAATGACGAGGTATGGCGTCCATCAAGATCTGACCAATTTTGCTAATGACGAGATATCTCGTCAAGAAAATAATGTCAATTTTTTGATGATGTCGAGATCTGGTCATTTTTCTTCTAATTCCTTCTAACCTGAATTCCTAATGAAGAGCTATATTTTGATGATGAGATCATGATCTGGTCAGTTTTCTCCTAATGACGAGATTCTTCGTCATCAAAATATTGTCGATTTTTTGATTACGAGATCATGATCTGGTCAGTTTTCTCCTAATGACGAGATTCTTCGTCATCAAAATATTGTCGATTTTTTGATTACGAGATCATGATCTGGTCAGTTTTATTATAATGACGAGATTCTTCGTCATCAAAATATTGTCGATTTTTTGATTACGAGATCATGATCTGGTCAGTTTTCTCCTAATGACGAGATTCTTCGTCATCAAAATATTGTCGATTTTTTGATTACGAGATCATGATCTGGTCAGTTTTATTATAATGACGAGATTCTTCGTCATCAAAATATTGTCGATTTTTTGATTACGAGATCATGATATCGTCAGTTTTCTCCTAATGACGAGATTCTTCGTCATCAAAATATTGTCGATTTTTTTATTACGAGATCATGATCTGGTCAGTTTTCTCCTAATGACGAGATTCTTCGTCATCAAAATATTGTCGATTTTTTGATTACGAGATCAGGATCTGGTCAACTTTATTCTAATGCCAAGGTATCCCATCATTAAGACATAGCCGAGGATTTTTTTTAATGATTATGCAACATCTGGTCACTTTTCTTCGATATCTTATCCATGTAGATCCATAGTTTCGTTAACCACAAAATGCCTCGTCCAGACAACCACCAGGAGGGTTAAATATTTTGGAACACCACAAGTCGTTACCAATATGTGCTATAGAAACTTCAATGATGTGATTCTGTATTCAGAGCACCTCTAAAAGGGTTCGAAATACCACAAATAACATAAATACGACCACAAAATTCCCTTAACCGCATATATAAACGCAAAATACGACTTTTTAAAAGAATACAAAAGCACAAGTCTCCCTTCCAACGATTTACCACAATTTACAGTCGCGGCGAACTTACCATCCCAACTATAAACAACCCCCAAATCGCACAGCCATACCCCTCCCTTACTCAACCCTTCTCAACTAACTGAAATTTATGCACCACTTCCACCTGTGGAATATCCCCTTAACGTCCGAAGAGGACTCACTCGAAATCGAATTTATCTCGCACACTTCTCCACTCCACGAGGAAGACCCCTTCCATAACTCAATTTACCCGGGCAATGGCCAGCAGTCGAGGAGGATGGCAAAAAAACAATCCCTCCGCAAAGTCCGAATGTCTTTCTGGTGCAGCTTTTAGACTGAAACAGAAGCAATGATACCCTTTACCACAGATTCGCACAAGTGTAGATCAAAAGGAAACGGATATAAGCCGACTGCGACACATATTTAACCCTGATTCTGGGGTGGGGTAGAGGGGTGGTGCACTCATCCCACCCCCTTACCCCGGACTGTTTTCCTATCCTACTCTTTTCCGGACGAGATGGTCGGAACGAATGCTTTTATGTCCTAACATCCTTGCTGTCATGAATTATGTATGGACTGTTAGATGATGCGGAGACCCTGACAGATAAGCTTGAATGAGCAGGATGGGTTTAGGATCAGGTATCCATGTTTGGTCACGTTTTATCAGATTCGGGTTTTGTGTGGGATATAGATGCGATGTAACTCGCTCATAGATCTCAGGTCGGTTTCTGCAAAGCCTCAAATGCCAGACACTGAAAGACCTGACTTTTTACTAAAAGGCATTACAGCACTTTTACTCAAAAGCGTCAAATAGCATTGAAAAGATCTTATAAACTAGTTACTAAAAGGAAAAACACAACTTTTACTCAAAAGCGTTAAAGACTAGACACTGAAACACCTGACTCGTTACTAACACGTATTGCAGATCTTTTACTTAAAAGTCTTAAATACTAGTCACTGAAAGATTACTATAAGGAAAAACATAACTTTTTACTCAAAACTCTGATAGATTAGACACACAAAGACCTGAATTGTTGCTAAAAGGTATTACGAAACTTTTATTTAAAAGTCCCAAACACCAAATACTGATAGACCTCACAGACTGGACATCTCAAGACAGTGTTTGATGGGGACTTTAGCATTTCGGGGTCACCAATAGTCATGTTTTCATTTAAATGTTAGTTTAATTTCATCTAGCAGCAATACAACTCTCAGCTACCATCTCTCGCACAATTACTTCGACACAAAATATATTGTCAGATCCCATATAAATGCTCATTTTGCAATCGTAACTTTCTGGACAGCCAATACGATGGAGTATGCAATCAATGTAAGAGAATGTAAGAGAAGACAGTATGTTTTCACAGACCAAGAAATGTTTCTCCTGATTTGATTCAACTTAGAGGTATTGGAGACATTATTAAGCAATTAATTTTCAGGAAAGAATGTAGAGGTTGTTATGACAGATAAACATGATGGTCATACAAGGACAGCAGGACACGCTGGTCATAGGTAGGACTGTCTGACAAGGCAAACTTGATGGAAGCTCTTACCATCATCTGTATTATTTCTCAGAGCGAAACTAATCGTTCAATTTATATCTCGAATCAATTCGAAATTGAAATAAATCATAATTCTAAGAAACACCTACTGGACTAGGAAACAAGCTGCTTTTCATTGTATCTGTTTTGAGTCTTACATTTTTTTTCTGAACCCCCTTAAAAATGTTCGATAAAAAAATTAAACACTCCGATTTCGACGATAAGTATTCCATACAACCGCTGAATAAGTATGAACGTATTTGCTTATCGTGGCACTGATGAACCGATTTGTCTAAAATACCTAAAAGACCCTTCAAAGTATATAGATAGCACTTTCATGACGCTAAAATGTCTTGGGAAAAAGGTTCTTTACAGTCAATGCTGTGATAGTACGAGTTGTTGTTTAATCGCAGGACTATATTATCTTATGTTTGGTGTAGTTTGTTCCTTTTGAACCTCTCCTCAGAATAGAATCATTTGAAAATATTTTATTAGTCCTTTCTGTAGAATAAAAATCCTTTGGATAGATTATATTGGTATTTTTCTTAGAATAGAATATCTTAAAATAATTGTATCGGACCTTTCTTTAGAGTAAAATTCATTTGTAAAGATCATATTACTCATTTTCTTGGAATATACTTTTTGGAAAACTTCTATTGATTCATTATATTCATCGATTTGGAATAAAAATCCTGTAAAATATTTTAAGGATCCTTTTACATTATAAACAAACCCTTTGAAAAGATTATATTGGTAATTTCCTAAAAGTAGAACAACTAAGACAGATTAGATTGGTCCTCCCTTAGAACAAAACATTCGAAAATATTTTAATTTTCCTTTTCTTAAAATAAAATCATTTTTATAGATTATATCGCTCCTTTCCTAATAGAATCATTCGGAAATATGTAGATCCTCTCCTTAGAACAGAATCATTTGGAAATATTGTGTAGATCCTCTCCTTAGAATAGAATCATTTGGAAATATTATGTAGATCCTCTCCTTAGAATAGAATCATTTGGAAATATTATGTAGATATGTCCTTAAGAATATAATAATTTGGAAATATTATGTAGATCCTCTCCTTAGAACAGAATCATTTGGAAATATTATGTAGATCCTCTCCTTAGAATAGAATCATTTGGAAATATTATGTAGATCTTCTCCTTAGAATAGAATCATTTGGAAATATTATGTAGATCCTCTCCTTAAGAATAGAATCATTTTGAAATATTATGTAGATCCTCTCCTTAGAATAGAATCCTTTGAAAAGATTCTATTGGTCAGAAAGTCAGAATTGGTTAGAAGTCAGATAGGGAAAACTGCTGATTACAAAGTGGAATCATCCGTGAACCTCTCAGAGGGTTAAGGAAAAATTCGTTGCTGAAAACCCCTAAACCCGTGGTCAAACATGGAGTCGGAAACTACAGCCCAGCATTTCTAAAAGCTTTTGGATAAAGATAGGGGAAAGGAGTTCCCCGTGTTTACAATAGATGACGACTTTTTCCTTCCCTTGCTTTCCCGTCGCAGGGAAAAACTGGAGGGATATTTTTTATTTTGAATTTTATGGTTTTACGGTCTCAGATTAGACGGAACTGCAGTCATACACGTATGATATGAAAGATTGTGTATCATTTGTATTATTTTTTCCGCCGCCCGTGCTTAGTTACATTATCCCCAAACTTTTCCCTTTCCCCTTTTTATCTGACATAAAATGGGATATCTCGAAGTTTTATAGGTGTCCATAATCCTAACTTTTTCTTGATTTGATCCCTGCTCTGCATTTCGGCGGAGGACGTGTTCTGCTGAGGGTGGACAAAATAAAGTTCATACATATTGGAGCACAGCTGTGGGTGTTCGAAAGGGAGCGCGTAATGATTTTTGAAACTATCCCCAGGAAGTGTTTGAAGAGGATTAATAAAAAGGAATCTTAGAAAGACTAATTTTATCCGTGTCTGGATTTTAAAAACCTAAGCCAATTGCGAGTGATGCAAAATACATTTTATGTATTACATGAATATGCAACGAGATCAGTTTAGAATGGTAATAGTAATAGTTAAGGATGGATACGAAAGAGGGATGAATAAGTAAAAAAGGAAAATAATGGTTAAACATGAGTATAAATTGTGATATAGTTATTCATGTGTCTCGTATACTTCGTAAAATTTAAATGTATTTCCAAAGCAAGTCATAATATTCATTATGCATTTTGCATCTAGAATATAAGGAACTAATCCATCAGACTTTGTAGTTTCAGATATTAATGAGTTTTAGATATTAATGAGTTTTAGATACGTATAGCTTCATACTTATCGTAACTATTTAGAGTATATTTGAAACAAATTTTTATGGAGAAACAAAAATAAGGCGTTAAGGGAATTAAGGGGCACAGTACCTTTAAGCATACAAATCAGCAGGTAAAATAGACTAATTTCGATAAACTGTATCACCAAAAGTTTTATGTGTATCATAACGAAATTTTTTGCAGGGTTTATTTATACTTTATACTACACAATGCAGAAAAATTGGTTTGATTTTGAAATATTAAATAATATTTTACTAGAATTTACATAAGGTCATTTTTTTAACATACTTTTTACAAGCGTAACTTGTGCGCAACATTCTGAGTCATCCTGTGCATTTTCTATAAAACTAATGGCTCATATGAGTAACACGATGCTTTTATTTTAAATTAAAACAAAAAAATAGTAGTTAGGTAACACATAAATATAACATAATCAATTAATATTTCACTTCATTAATTTTTCCAAATTTTCACTCATACTATATCAAAATTTTTTAATATATTTTTAGCTTGAGTAAAATTTTGGTTTCATTTTGTAGCCCTTTTGATAATCTATTGTCATTCAAAATTTCAGGAGTCTACGTTCATTAGTTGCAGAGTTATAGTGCGCGCAAGCTTGAAAATTATCATTCTGAGATAAAAACAATTAAAGTTGAAATAGTTATTTTTAGCATTCACGTACGTTCAAGTAAACAAATAGATTTGTGAAATGAAAGAGTTGTGTAGTACATATTCTGCTTATATTTGTTACAGTAAAAATATTATTAAAATTTTCGAAAAAAATAAATAGCATAATTCCAAAAATTAATGGCATAATTCCAAACCAAAACTAAGAAACGTAAACAAACGAGCAATTGAAAATAAAAATAGGTGTGTTCGAAAAATCCTCATTACGAACGAACGAATGCGAATTTTTTCATGCGGGTTTTTTACCAGAATCTGAATATTTCAAACTATCTAAATAGATCAAAATTGGAAAATCGATTTTTTTTAAGGATTTAAAGGTACTTTGCCCCCTTAAGGAACTGAAGTGAGTTCATTTGCTTTGTTAGATGAGTAAAGCGGGTAGGTAGGTATTTAATTAACGGAGCACAACACAGCGGGCTATTGGCGATGGTCCGGGATCAATCCCAAATGGAAAAATCCGAGGACAACACCACGTAATTTTGAACCACGTTCTGATGACGAGGCAACACCTGACCTGGCACCACACTTTCCAAACTTCCACACCACGCCAACGTGAGGACATTTGAGGCAACGGCAAATTTAACGTGCACCAGCCCTCTTTGTACACGACGGTCTTTGGTTGGATTCGAACTCGTAACCCTCCGGTTGCAAGTCCGTTACTCTTCCAACCGGGCTACCGCTGCCCCGGAGTTCGCTTTGGAAAAGAAGATATTTTGTGTTCTGTTCTCGTGTGAAGCTTAGCTAAGGAACGAAACACAAGTTTCTCCTTAAAACTCAAAAAAACTTTCGGAAGACAGCGAAAACACGATACAAAAGAGTAACACGATATAAATCACAACACAATGTAACATAATGTGCCCAAACAATCGGGAAAGGAAATTAGATTAATCCATCATATGACTGATATGAGATCAAAAATGTAGGAATCGCAACAGACTAATAAAAAACAGTAATGTTATTGAACATAAACTACATAATCTGAAAACAAAGCTATCCATTACATAGAACGAAAAGGATGGTCAAAAGAAAAATACGATAGAAACGTAAGCACGGTGAAAAACAATTACTATCTCAGTTTTCAGATGTTATGGTACAAAATTACTAAAATGTATTAAATCGCTAGTGACTGGGGTAAACATTTGATCGCTTTAACAAATTAGGTTATTGGTTGATTTTTTAAATAATTTTTGCTGAAAAAAGTTTCATGAAAAAGTATTATATTGTTAGAGTTTTGTAAAATATACGTGAAATTTCTAGATAATATTGTAGAATACCAGTATTCTGCAATATTATCTAGTAATATTATATGTTTATTATGTGCCGTTAGATTTTTTAGCGGATTAACCCTTTTGTGTGTACGCATCAAATAATTTAATTACTATTTATAAAATATATTCTGGCACCGAAAACAGTATAAAGAATACTTTTACGCCATTGTTTATAATATTGTTTCCAGTATAACAATATCTAAACTGGGTACCGTAAATATTTTGTTAAACTTAATATTAATGTTTCATATAAATTTTAGTAGCGAGAGATAGCAAGTATATCTTAGCCACAGGTATCCAAACAATTATAATAACGTGTGCTTTTATCAATTTGTCTTTTTATATCTAGCATATTTTTATTAGTATAATGATTTAAAATATTTAGCAGCTTCGAATATAGTTAAAAAATAAGTTTACTAGTAATTTGTTTTACTCTAGTATATTTTATAGTATTATTATTGAACTTCATAATTAGAATTATTAGATTTTATAACGTGTGTAATAAATATATAATATTAAACCTCCAATCTGATCAATTTTGCTAATGGCGAGATATCTCTTCATCAAGATATTGGCGATTGTTTAATGATGGAGAGATCAATATCGGGCAGTTGTCTTTTAATGACGAAATAAACACCAGGGGAGGGTTAATGCTGTAAAATATACATTATTGTATGAATTTAATCTAGTACCTTACCTAGTTCCATATTATATTCGCTGGTATCTTTGTTAAGAGAGTAAATCTGTGTATAATGCATGTGCGATTAATTTTAGAGTTCATATTTTAAGTAAGTACCCAATTTTTAACTTATCAAAAATTCATGGCAAGTCTTACTAAGAATGCACTAACATTCTTAGCAAGTCAGTAAAACATCTTTAGTAATCTAATTTTAAACTTGTATGATTCGTGGGAGAAAATCCACATCAAAATAGTTTAAAGTGCCGTCATGATTCAGTGGGTATGCCCACTGCGCTAGCAACCTTCAAGTTGTAGGCGGAGCAGGTTTGATTCCTACCAGGTTCATTCCTCCCTATGTGTATTTCTCTCTTCTGTGTCAGTAAAGCTTTCACTGTGAGTGTGTCAGTTCCTTGATATTGTATAGTGTCTGGGTCGGCATGGCCAAATATGGCCCTTGCGCCATAAAACCCCAAAACCAACCAAATACCAAATAGTTTAGATTTGTTATAGAGCATTGGTTTTCAAGTTTCTTATAATGTTTTTATCCATTCATGTCTCAAACCGCACCATATTCCATCTTATTTAAATTAACGTTCCTCCAACAAATTTTACCTCTATTTTTGTATTCTTTTACGTTCATAACTTCTCATTTAAATAATAAATCTTCTTTGATCTTTTGAATTAGTTTTTTAATTTACTTTTCCTGTATGTAGTGTACCCACATGACTTTAAATCTTACTTTTATACAAGTATGTTGGTTTGACTCCAATTTCGAATATTTTATCTATTTGTATTGGATTGACATTTTATCTGGCTGGTTTGGGGAGCATTGCTTTATTCTGGATGTTCGGGTATGAAATTCAAATCAACCTGTTGTAGTAGTACGTTTATTTAATAATTACATAATAAATTTTACATAAAATATTTTAAATGAATCACACAGAAACATATAAAAGCGAGTAACTCAGTAGAAAAACGATTTTTTTTGCATTGAAAATGTAGTCTTTATCGTTCCATATTAAAATTGTAGTTAAAGAACAAATTAAAATGCATTAATTCGAATATACGTTAGTAGATTATTAGAATACTAATAACAGCTCTTGTACGTGTACATACAAATATTAAATTGAGATTGCTTCACTTGCCAAATCGATTAACTCCATAAAACAAAATGTTGAGAAATATGATAAAATAGTATACATTGTTTTTTAAAATTCCTTTTAAATTATAAATTCAAATAAACGATGTAGACTGTATTACTGCAGATGTATCTTTTATCTAACGACATATAGAAAGTATAAGTTAGAATATTCTTGGAGTAATCGTTATTATTACTACAATTTTTGCGTGATTAAGGGAGTTAATCGATTTAGTAAGTGAAAGAAAATTATTAATTCAAATTCAGTCGTCAAATTATTTTTTATTACAGAAAAACTTCATTACATACATTTTTTATTAAAGATTTTAGCAAAAATGAATAATAACTGTTCTGTTACTATTACATATATTACGAGTATTATTACTTTGTTTAAATTGATTCATCAGCAATATAAATGATGTTTTCTTCGTTAGCTGTATTTGAGCTCCCGTCATTTTTGTGTTTGTTCGGACTGTACGCACAAATTCCTTTCATTTTCTTTGGTGTTCGGTTTTTACTTTGACTCACTGTATATAAGAAGTAGTCAATTGCTTTGTTAAAAAATGTTTTAACTAAATTTTTATTTCGATTTACATTAGAGTATGGAGTTAATCAGATTGACTTCTGTAATAAATTATTTATTATTCAATGGCTAAAAGTTTTAATGGTGTTAATACTTATTATTAGAGAAATTTGTTTTGAATATATACAGTTAGGAGTCAATCAAGTGCTTTGACATTAAAATTTAATAAAATTCAGAAAGTGGAGTTCATCGATTTGGCAAGTGAAGCATTCATATAACGCTAGTGGTACTTTGCACGCGCAAAGGAAGAATAAATAATAAATCATGACACAGCCAATCTATTATATTCATACGAGTTGATTTTGTAGCTCTTGTCTACATTTACGAGAGCAGTTTAATCTAAAATACAGTTTTCATCGCTCTTTGTTCGCTCGTGATCTTTCATCGCTCTTGGTGATTGTCAGGACTGAGGTAGTCCGGCTGAAAGAGTAAAGCATTACAACCGGAGGGTTGGGAGTTCGGTTTAGTGGTTTCGACGAGATATCTCGTCCGTCAAGGTTTGATAAATATTTCTAATCGCGAGATATCTCGTCAAGATATCATCTATTTTTTTTTCATGATTACGAGAACAAGCAAAGGAGAAAGGAGCAGTTTTCTTCCATTGCCGACATATCTCGTCCATCAAGATCTGGTCAATTTTGCTAATGAGGAGATAACTTAAAAAGGCAACCACCAGGAGCGTTAACCCTCTGAGGGGTTCACACGCATAATTCCACCTTGGAACCTGCAATCTTCCCTGCATGATTTATAACCAATTTAGACCTCGGTCAATAGAATCATTCCACAGAATTCTTTCTAAGGAAAGGAGGAGTAGTATCTTTCCAAATGATTTTAGCGCCGCGGTAGCCCAGCTGGAAGAGTAACGGATTAGCAACCGGAGGGTTGCGAGTTCGAATCCAACCAAAGACCGTCGTGTACAAAGGCTGCCCGTTAAAACTGTCATGGCCTCAAATGTCCTCACGTTGACGTGGTGTGGCGGTTTGGAGAGTGTGGTGCCAGCTCCGGTATGACCTCGTCATCTGACCGTGGTTCAAAATTACATGGTGTTGCCCTCGAACCTTCCCCCTTCGGGTTTGATCCCGGACCGACGCCAATAGCCCGTTGTTTTGCTCCAGTGCGATGTTAATTAAAATACCTACCTATCTACTTGGTGGTTGTCTCGTTGAGGTATCTCCTCATTAGAATAACTGGCCAGGTATTGATGGACGAGATATCTTGACAGTGTAGAACAGTTGACCAGAACTTGGTCGTGCCATCGTCAAAAAATCGACAGTATCTTTATGACGAGGTATCTCGTCATTTTCAAAATTAATCGGATCTTGTTGGATAAAGACATCTCGTCGTTAGAACCCATAACGGCCGAGATTTTGATGTCGTCGTCTTCAGAAAAGCAGCAATATCCTGATGATGAATAATCTAGGCGTAAGCAAAATTGCTCAGATCTTGATGGACGAGATATCTCGTTGAAACCACTTGAATGATTAAAAGCAGAATGGCGCATAAATTTCAGCAAATAATTTTACTAGTAATCCAATGCTACATATATTGGAACTGTGACATCATCATTAGAAGCCCAATTTCAATTTAAAATTTAATTTAAAAATTATCACATACCTGAAATTACACGCAATAAAATTATAAAAATTTGAATGCAGTGTATTTTAGAATTTCCTGTACAAATTCTACGGGGAGGTAGGAAACACAAAATGCAGCCGTATTCACATAGGCTTGTATGACTGCAAGTGTCACATGGATTGCCAGACGGCGGTGTTCGGTAGCGCGGCAATAGGTAATTTTATACGGGAATTCATGGGTGACGCTGTCAGCCGTAAATTTGATGGTCATATCCTTGAGGACTTATTGTAAAAATGTAAGTGTTCCTCTTTCCAAATGATTCTATTCTAAGGAAAAGAGAAATAGAATATTTCAAAAGGATTCTAATCTAAAGAAAGTTACGATATAATCTTACCTATAGATTTTTTCTACACACTGGACCAATAGAATCGTTTCAAAGAATTCTATTCCAAAAAAAGGACCAATAAGTTCATTCTAAAGTATAGTATTCCAAAGAAAGGGCCCATCGAATCGTTTCAAAGAATTCTATTCCAAGAAAAGGACCAATACGTTCATTCTAAAGTATAGTATTCCAAAGAAAGGGTCCATCGAATCGTTTCAAGGAATTCTATTCCAAGAAGAGGACCAATGAATTCCTTCTAAAGTATAGTATTGCAAGGAAAGGGTCCATCGAATCGTTTCGAAGAATTCTATTCCAAGAAAAGGACCAATAAATTCATTGTAAAGTATAGTATTCCAAAGAAAGGGTCCATCGAATCGTTTCAAGGAATTCTATTCCAAGAAAAGGACCAATGAATTCCTTCTAAAGTATAGTATTGCAAGGAAAGGGTCCATCGAATCGTTTCGAAGAATTCTATTCCAAGAAAAGGAGCAATAAATTCATTCTAAAGTATAGTATTTCAAGGAAAGGGTCCATCGAATCGTTTCGAAGAATTCTATTCCAAGAAAAGGACCAATAAATTCATTGTAAAGTATAGTATTTCAAGGAAAGGGTCCATCGAATCGTTTCGAAGAATTCTATTCCAAGAAAAGGACCAATAAATTCATTGTAAAGTATAGTATTCCAAAGAAAGGGTCCATCGAATCGTTTCAAGGAATTCTATTCCAAGAAAAGGACCAATGAATTCCTTCTAAAGTATAGTATTGCAAGGAAAGGGTCCATCGAATCGTTTCGAAGAATTCTATTCCAAGAAAAGGAGCAATAAATTCATTCTAAAGTATAGTATTTCAAGGAAAGGACCCATCGAATCGTTTCAAAGAATTCTATTCCAAGAAAGGACCAATAAATTCATTCTAAAGTATAGTATTCCAAGTGAAAGGTCAATAGAATCGATTCAAAGAATTTTATTCCAAGGAAAGGACCAATAAATTCATTCTAAAGTATAGTATTCCAAAGAAAGGGCCCATCGAGTCGTTTCAAAGAATTCTATTCCAAGAAAGGACCAATAAATTCATTCTAAAATATAGTATTCCAAGTGAAAGGTCAATAGAATCGATTCAAAGAATTTTATTCCAAGAAAAGGACCAATAAATTCATTCTAAAGTATAGTATTCCAAAGAAAGGGCCCATCGAGTCTTTTCAAAGAATTCTATTCCAAGAAAGGACCAATAAATTCATTCTAAAATATAGTATTCCAAGTGAAAGGTCAATAGAATCGATTCAAAGAATTTTATTCCAAGGAAAGGACCAATAAATTCATTCTAAAGTATAATATTCCAAAGAAAGGACCAATAAATTCATTCTAAAATATGGTATTCCAAGGAAAGGGCCAATAGAATCGTTTCAAATAATTCTATTCCAAGAAAAAGACCAACAAATTCATTCTAAAGTATAGTATTCCAAAGAAAGGGCCCATCGAGTCGTTTCAAAGAATTCTATTCCAAGAAAGGACCAATAAATTCATTCTAAAATATAGTATTCCAAGTGAAAGGTCAATAGAATCGATTCAAAGAATTTTATTCCAAGAAAAGGACCAATAAATTCATTCTAAAGTATAGTATTCCAAAGGAAGGGCCCATCGAGTCGTTTCAAAGAATTCTATTCCAAGAAAGGACCAATAAATTCATTCTAAAATATAGTATTCCAAGTGAAAGGTCAATAGAATCGATTCAAAGAATTTTATTACAAGAAAAGGACCAATAAATTCATTCTAAAGTATAGTATTCCAAAGAAAGGGCCCATCGAGTAGTTTCAAAGAATTCTATTCCAAGAAAGGACCAATAAATTCATTCTAAAATATAGTATTCCAAGTGAAAGGTCAATAGAATCGATTCAAAGAATTTTATTCCAAGAAAAGGACCAATAAATTCATTCTAAAGTATAGTATTCCAAAGGAAGGGCCCATCGAGTCGTTTCAAAGAATTCTATTCCAAGAAAGGACCAATAAATTCATTCTAAAATATAGTATTCCAGGTGAAAGGTCAATAGAATCGATTCAAAGAATTTTATTCCAAGAAAAGGACCAATAAATTCATTCTAAAGTATAGTATTCCAAAGAAAGGGCCCATCGAGTCGTTTCAAAGAATTCTATTCCAAGAAAGGACCAATAAATTCATTCTAAAATATAGTATTCCAAGTGAAAGGTCAATAGAATCGATTCAAAGAATTCTATTCCAAGAAAGGACCAATAAATTCATTCTAAAATATAGTATTCCAAGTGAAAGGTCAATAGAATCGATTCAAAGAATTTTATTCCAAGAAAAGGACCAATAAATTCATTCTAAAGTATAGTATTCCAAAGAAAGGGCCCATCGAGTCGTTTCAAAGAATTCTATTCCAAGAAAGGACCAATAAATTCATTCTAAAATATAGTATTCCAAGTGAAAGGTCAATAGAATCGATTCAAAGAATTTTATTCCAAGAAAAGGACCAATAAATTCATTCTAAAGTATAGTATTCCAAAGGAAGGGCCCATCGAGTCGTTTCAAAGAATTCTATTCCAAGAAAGGACCAATAAATTCATTCTAAAATATAGTATTCCAGGTGAAAGGTCAATAGAATCGATTCAAAGAATTTTATTCCAAGAAAAGGACCAATAAATTCATTCTAAAGTATAGTATTCCAAAGAAAGGGCCCATCGAGTCGTTTCAAAGAATTCTATTCCAAGAAAGGACCAATAAATTCATTCTAAAATATAGTATTCCAAGTGAAAGGTCAATAGAATCGATTCAAAGAATTTTATTCCAAGAAAAGGACCAATAAATTCATTCTAAAATATAGTATTCCAAGTGAAAGGTCAATAGAATCGATTCAAAGAATTTTATTCCAAGAAAAGGACCAATAAATTCATTCTAAAGTATAGTATTCCAAAGAAAGGGCCCATCGAGTCGTTTCAAAGAATTCTATTCCAAGAAAGGACCAATAAATTCATTCTAAAATATAGTATTCCAAGTGAAAGGTCAATAGAATCGATTCAAAGAATTTTATTCCAAGAAAAGGACCAACAAATTCATTCTAAAGTATAGTATTCCAAAGAAAGGGCCCATCGAGTCGTTTCAAAGAATTCTATTCCAAGAAAGGACCAATAAATTCATTCTAAAATATAGTATTCCAAGTGAAAGGTCAATAGAATCGATTCAAAGAATTTTATTCCAAGAAAAGGACCAATAAATTCATTCTAAAGTATAGTATTCCAAAGAAAGGGCCCATCGAGTCGTTTCAAAGAATTCTATTCCAAGAAAGGACCAATAAATTCGTTCTAAAATATAGTATTCCAAGTGAAAGGTCAATAGAATCGATTCAAAGAATTTTATTCCAAGGAAAGGACCAATAAATTCATTCTAAAGTATAATATTCCAAAGAAAGGACCAATAAATTCATTCTAAAATATGGTATTCCAAGGAAAGGGCCAATAGAATCGTTTCAAAGAATTCTATTCCAAGAAAAAGACCAACAAATTCATTCTAAAGTATAGTATTCCAAAGAAAGGGCCCATCGAGTCGTTTCAAAGAATTCTATTCCAAGAAAGGACCAATAAATTCATTCTAAAATATAGTATTCCAAGTGAAAGGTCAATAGAATCGATTCAAAGAATTTTATTCCAAGAAAAGGACCAATAAATTCATTCTAAAGTATAGTATTCCAAAGAAAGGGCCCATCGAGTCGTTTCAAAGAATTCTATTCCAAGAAAGGACCAATAAATTCATTCTAAAATATAGTATTCCAAGTGAAAGGTCAATAGAATCGATTCAAAGAATTTTATTCCAAGGAAAGGACCAATAAATTCATTCTAAAGTATAATATTCCAAAGAAAGGACCAATAAATTCATTCTAAAGTATAATATTTCAAAGAAAGGACCAATAAATTCATTCTAAAGTATGGTATTCCAAGGAAAGGACCAATAAATTCATTCTAAAATATAGTATTCCAAGTGAAAGGTCAATAGAATCGATTCAAAGAATTTTATTCCAAGAAAAGGACCAATAAATTCATTCTAAAGTATAGTATTCCAAAGAAAGGGCCCATCGAGTCGTTTCAAAGAATTCTATTCCAAGAAAGGACCAATAAATTCATTCTAAAATATAGTATTCCAAGTGAAAGGTCAATAGAATCGTTTCAAAGAATTCTATTCCAAGAAAAGGAGCAATAAATTCATTCCAAAGTATAGTATTCCAAGGAAAGGACCAATAAATTCATTCTAAAGTATAATATTCCAAAGAAAGGACCAATAAATTCATTCTAAAATATGGTATTCCAAGGAAAGGGCCAATAGAATCGTTTCAAAGAATTCTATTCCAAGAAAAAGACCAACAAATTCATTCTAAAGTATAGTATTCCAAAGAAAGGGCCCATCGAGTCGTTTCAAAGAATTCTATTCCAAGAAAGGACCAATAAATTCATTCTAAAATATAGTATTCCAAGTGAAAGGTCAATAGAATCGATTCAAAGAATTTTATTCCAAGAAAAGGACCAATAAATTCATTCTAAAGTATAGTATTCCAAAGAAAGGGCCCATCGAGTCGTTTCAAAGAATTCTATTCCAAGAAAGGACCAATAAATTCATTCTAAAATATAGTATTCCAAGTGAAAGGTCAATAGAATCGATTCAAAGAATTTTATTCCAAGGAAAGGACCAATAAATTCATTCTAAAGTATAATATTCCAAAGAAAGGACCAATAAATTCATTCTAAAGTATAATATTTCAAAGAAAGGACCAATAAATTCATTCTAAAGTATGGTATTCCAAGGAAAGGACCAATAAATTCATTCTAAAATATAGTATTCCAAGTGAAAGGTCAATAGAATCGATTCAAAGAATTTTATTCCAAGAAAAGGACCAATAAATTCATTCTAAAGTATAGTATTCCAAAGAAAGGGCCCATCGAGTCGTTTCAAAGAATTCTATTCCAAGAAAGGACCAATAAATTCATTCTAAAATATGGTATTCCAAGGAAAGGGCCAATAGAATCGTTTCAAAGAATTCTATTCCAAGAAAAAGACCAACAAATTCATTCTAAAGTATAGTATTCCAAAGAAAGGGCCCATCGAGTCGTTTCAAAGAATTCTATTCCAAGAAAGGACCAATAAATTCATTCTAAAATATAGTATTCCAAGTGAAAGGTCAATAGAATCGATTCAAAGAATTTTATTCCAAGAAAAGGACCAATAAATTCATTCTAAAGTATAGTATTCCAAAGAAAGGGCCCATCGAGTCGTTTCAAAGAATTCTATTCCAAGAAAGGACCAATAAATTCATTCTAAAATATAGTATTCCAAGTGAAAGGTCAATAGAATCGATTCAAAGAATTTTATTCCAAGGAAAGGACCAATAAATTCATTCTAAAGTATAATATTCCAAAGAAAGGACCAATAAATTCATTCTAAGGTATAATATTTCAAAGAAAGGACCAATAAATTCATTCTAAAGTATGGTATTCCAAGGAAAGGACCAATAAATTCATTCTAAAATATAGTATTCCAAGTGAAAGGTCAATAGAATCGATTCAAAGAATTTTATTCCAAGAAAAGGACCAATAAATTCATTCTAAAGTATAGTATTCCAAAGAAAGGGCCCATCGAGTCGTTTCAAAGAATTCTATTCCAAGAAAGGACCAATAAATTCATTCTAAAATATAGTATTCCAAGTGAAAGGTCAATAGAATCGTTTCAAAGAATTCTATTCCAAGAAAAGGAGCAATAAATTCATTCCAAAGTATAGTATTCCAAGGAAAGGACCAATAAATTCATTCTAAAGTATAATATTTCAAAGAAAGGACCAATAAATTCATTCTAAAGTATGGTATTCCAAGGAAAGGACCAATAAATTCATTCTAAAGTATAATATTTCAAAGAAAGGACCAATAAATTCATTCTAAAGTATGGTATTCCAAGGAAACGTCCAATAGAACCTTTCTAAAGATTGAATGTAACAATTGATTGTTTAGAAAATATGTCATTAAATGGGTTGTGAGGTGAAACAAACAATACACTACTAGCTAACCTCGTGACGTTCTGAGGGTTAATTAGGGTGTTTAACAATTTAGTAGAGAAAGAACTCGGATTTTAATATCATGTTTCTGTAAAGTTTATGGCGCCAAGTATAAACTAAAGAAATAAAAATATTCTACGCAGAATTTATAAACACACCAGAGCCCTCCCTTTCTAAAGTATTGTCTTTGAAGTATCTTCCGGAAAATTTTACGGCACTTGCAATACTGATATGGAAAATGCATTCAAACGGAACGCTGAAGACAGTAAAAACCCCGTACCTCCGCTTTAGTAAAAGTACCCTCTTTAAAAAAATATATTCTTTTGATGTTTTCTAAAAGATCCAAATAAAATTCAAACTCAAGTCTTAAATTCAGAAGAGAGACGTTTGTGAATATCAAACTACTATAAAGCATATCGCGTTTTGGTCCATCGAAGCCTCGCAAAAATGAAATACAAAATGGCGGATATAAAAATTCGTAGTCTCATTGTGTCCAAATATGCCTTTCGAATCGGACACCGAGAAAGCGTATAAAAAGTTCAAGAGAAACGTAAAACCTTCCGCTGTATGGTCTAAGATATTCTATGTTGGATCGATAAGAAAGTATCCCTCAAATTCAGTTTCGCTGACATGAAATGATGCATAATTCAGAAATTTCATACGGGGCTACAGAATTATTAGAATTTTAATCTGTCCGTATACACTAGGCTTCCCTGACTAGAAAGAGAGGGCAGCGGTAGCCCGGTTGGAAGAGTAACGGATTAGCAACCGGGGAATTGCGAGTTCGTTGGCGCGGTGTGGAAGTTTGGAGAGTGAGGTGCCAGCTCAGGTGTTGCCTCGTCATCTGACCGTGGTTCAAAATTACGTGGTGTTGTCCGAGGATCTTTCTTTTCTGGGATTGATCCCTCACCGTCGCCAATAGCCCGCTGTGCTACTCTAATGCTACGTTAATTAACTGCATACTGATCTCTATCCTTTGTTCAGGACATATTCCTTCCCGTCTTGCCTTAAATTTAACTATGGAAATTAAAATTAAGTTAATGTACAAAGCCACTCCAATTTCATACCTCTTAACCTTCCTGGTGGTTTTCTCGACGAGATATCTCGTCATTAGCAAAACCGACGAGATATCTCGGCACAAGAGGAAAACTGACCTGATCTCGATCTCGCCATCATCACAAAATTAGAAAATATCTTGATGACGAGGTATCTCGTTCTTAGCAAATTTGGTCAGATCTTGACGAACGAGATATCTCGTTCTTAGAAAATTTGGTCAGATCTTGACAGACGAGATATCTCGTTCTTAGCAAATTTGGTGAGATCTTGACTGACGAGATATCTCGTCGAAATCACTTGGAGGGTTAAGTTGGTCTGGTAAGACATCTTCATGGCGGTCCGGATTTACCTTGAAAACCTCTTTTAATGTCCTCGCTATTGCGTTTCTTCGGCAACATTCAGAAAAATAGTAAATTATTTTAAGTTATTACAATAGTAGTTAGATGTATACTCTAAAAAATAACTGAAGAGAAAAAGTGTTGTATTATTCCACCATAGAAACTGTCATTTGCTCTGCATGACTTCTAACCACTTTTTGAGGTTTTGTGACCGAACGAATCTGTTGTAAGCTTATTTAAACAACTAGTTGTGTGGTTATTAGTCCTAATATTGGTTCTAGGATATAATCAATATTCAACAAAGAAATCTAGTAAGGTTTGAATTTTCAAACCACCTTTGGTTGTCCCGACAAGGTGTCTCATCATTAGCAAAATATTGACCAGATATTGATGAACGAGATCTCTTGTCATTAGAGAAAGAACTGTCCAGATCTTGTCATAGAAAAATCGGCAACATCTTCATGCCGAGATATCTCGTTACGAGCAAAATTGTCGTATCTTAATGGACGAGTTATCTCGTCGAAGCAGCATGACCCAGAACATCATGCGATTACAAGAAGAAAAACTCGTAGCCTTCAACTAGCATAAAAACTTGATTAAAACTATCATATACTTATTTAAACAACTAGTTGTGTGGTTATTAGTCCTAATATTGGTTCTAGGATATAATCAATATTCAACTCGGAAATCTAGTAAGGTTTGAATTTTTAAACCACCTTTGGTTGTCCCGACAAGGTGTCTCATCATTAGCAAAATATTGACCAGATATTGATGAACGAGATCTCTTGTCATTAGAGAAAGAACTGTCCAGATCTTGTCATAGAAAAATCGGCAACATCTTCATGCCGAGATATCTCGTTACGAGCAAAATTGTCGTATCTTAATGGACGAGTTATCTCGTCGAAGCAGCATGACCCAGAACATCATGCGATTACAAGAAGAAAAACTCGTAGCCTTCAACTAGCATAAAAACTTGATTAAAACTATCATACACTTATTTAAACAACTAGTTGTGTGGTTATTAGTCCTAATATTGGTTCTAGGATATAATCAATATTCAACTCGGAAATCTAGTAAGGTTTGAATTTTTAAACCACCTGGTGGTTGTCCCGACAAGGTGTCTCATCATTAGCAAATTATTGACCAGATATTGATGAACGAGATCTCTTGTCATTAGAGAAAGAACTGTCCAGATCTTGTCATAGAAAAATCGGCAACATCTTCATGCCGAGATATCTCGTTACGAGCAAAATTGTTGTATCTTAATGGACGAGTTATCTCGTCGAAGCAGCATGACCCAGAACATCATGCGATTACAAGAAGAAAAACTCGTAGCCTTCAACTAGCATAAAAACTTGATTAAAACTATCATACACTTATTTAAACAACTAGTTGTGTGGTTATTAGTCCTAATATTGGTTCTAGGATATAATCAATATTCAACTCGAAAATCTAGTAAGGTTTGAATTTTTAAACCACCTGGTGGTTGTCCCGACAAGGTGTCTCATCATTAGCAAAATATTGACCAGATATTGATGAACGAGATCTCTTGTCATTAGAGAAAGAACTGTCCAGATCTTGTCATAGAAAAATCGGCAACATCTTCATGCCGAGATATCTCGTTACGAGCAAAATTGTCGTATCTTAATGGACGAGTTATCTCGTCGAAGCAGCATGACCCAGAACATCATGCGATTACAAGAAGAAAAACTCGTAGCCTTCAACTAGCATAAAAACTTGATTAAAACTATCATACACTTATTTAAACAACTAGTTGTGTGGTTATTAGTCCTAATATTGGTTCTAGGATATAATCAATATTCAACTCGGAAATCTAGTAAGGTTTGAATTTTTAAACCACCTTTGGTTGTCCCGACAAGGTGTCTCATCATTAGCAAAATATTGACCAGATATTGATGAACGAGATCTCTTGTCATTAGAGAAAGAACTGTCCAGATCTTGTCATAGAAAAATCGGCAACATCTTCATGCCGAGATATCTCGTTATGAGCAAAATTGGTTGTATCTTAATGGACGAGTTATCTCGTCGAAGCAGCATGACCCAGAACATCATGCGATTACAAGAAGAAAAACTCGTAGCCTTCAACTAGCATAAAAACTTGATTAAAACTATCATACACTTATTTAAACAACTAGTTGTGTGGTTATTAGTCCTAATATTGGTTCTAGGATATAATCAATATTCAACTCGGAAATCTAGTAAGGTTTGAATTTTTAAACCACCTGGTGGTTGTCCCGACAAGGTGTCTCATCATTAGCAAAATATTGACCAGATATTGATGAACGAGATCTCTTGTCATTAGAGAAAGAACTGTCCAGATCTTGTCATAGAAAAATCGGCAACATCTTCATGCCGAGATATCTCGTTACGAGCAAAATTGTCGTATCTTAATGGACGAGTTATCTCGTCGAAGCAGCATGACCCAGAACATCATGCGATTACAAGAAGAAAAACTCGTAGCCTTCAACTAGCATAAAAACTTGATTAAAACTATCATACACTTATTTAAACAACTAGTTGTGTGGTTATTAGTCCTAATATTGGTTCTAGGATATAATCAATATTCAACTCGGAAATCTAGTAAGGTTTGAATTTTTAAACCACCTTTGGTTGTCCCGACAAGGTGTCTCATCATTAGCAAAATATTGACCAGATATTGATGAACGAGATCTCTTGTCATTAGAGAAAGAACTGTCCAGATCTTGTCATAGAAAATCGGCAACATCTTCATGCCGAGATATCTCGTTATGAGCAAAATTGGTTGTATCTTAATGGACGAGTTATCTCGTCGAAGCAGCATGACCCAGAACATCATGCGATTACAAGAAGAAAAACTCGTAGCCTTCAACTAGCATAAAAACTTGATTAAAACTATCATACACCTCCATCTACACAAACTATACAAACGTGTCCGCACATAAAAAAGCCTTACATATAAACACATAAAATCTTACACGCAATCAGACAAAAACTAGATCTAACAAAGTTTATTCTCATTTAGTCATCATATGAGACAATATAACTTGGTTAGAGCATAATATAAAAGACTAGTTTGTGAAACAACTACTTTCTTTACTTCTGGACTCAAGGCATCATCAGACAATATAAGCTACAGTTCTAATGCTTCATGGGTGGATAAAACATTCAACACACTAAGCAGAAAAAATATAGCTATTTTTCCTTTTCATATTTAATGACAAAACTGACATACGAAGTGACATCTTGTTTGTTTTCACACTAAGTGTGAATACATAATATGCATTCTCACTACAGTTTGCGAGAAAAGGTTTTCCGTGTCTATTACCATATTCATGTGAGTACATGTGAGAACAATATTACTTCATTTGTGTAAAGTTTCCTTCTCTACCAGTGTGTAAATTTGCTATATGTAATCAGACGTTTGGCTAGATATGTCACCTCATGTACAAATTGCGGTGTGATGTTAACGTACTGGCTGAAAAACGGTATCGTTGGAAATGTTTGACAATTTTGTCGTGATTTGTGACTTGATCAAGCTTTGAAAATTTAAGGGACACAATAAATCGTGGAAGTACTAAAATATCTACAAAGGAAGCAGAGTTGGCGTCTGTCTGCCTGTATGTTCTCTATACAAATCTACACCGTTTGACTAATCCACACCAAATTTGGTACACTTATACTTTGGAACCCTGCGAGTAACGCAAGCTACATATTAAACCCCGTTCCACTTAACCTAGGTGTGCAGAGGGGGCTAAATCAAGGCGAAATTGAAAAAGGAAAAACATTGACCATAAAACGATTGCGGTATGCAACTCAGTTTATTTTACCAGTATCGATCGAAATCAAATTTTCTAATAAAATTGTTTTACCAGTATTTCTCGAAAAACATTTTTTTCCGAAACGTTATATTTAAACAATTTAAAAATTATAATTATGTTTGAACTGATTTTTTATTTCTTTCCAGAATATAAATAATTTAGGAATATTTAAATGATGAAAAATGGATAGTTAAAATACTGAATTTTACACAACTTGCATTTTGTAATGGAACACAAAAAGCCAAAGAAAAATAATTCATTATTGGCTACCAATATTTTTCAAGCGTCTTTTTCGAATTTCTCTATTTCAGAATCTTTAATGACGTCGAAATTCGACACGCTTGCTCAGAACTTTGTTTTTCAGAATTCGACATTTTTCAATGACCAGAATTTCGTTTCTGTTTGTAATTATGTGTTCCATTATTTTCCATATTACAGATATATTATTTAGGAATTAAATTGTAATGAATAACTTTTATTTTCTGTCAAATATCACTAGACATGGGTAATTTCTTGGTGGTATATGTATATTTCGATGAACTTTACTTAAGTCTTTGGTTAAATACGTTACAGTTTGTAGAATTCTGTTTCATAAAAATAAATGGAAACCTTTTAAAGTAAGGTGCATAACTTCTTATGTAAAAATGGCAGGTAAAGTTAAAATAAATTATTCTAAAATAAGATATGTTACGTTAAATCAAAACGGGTAGCCATACGCTGAAGTTCAAAGATATTTCCAAATTTTGACATATTTTCATTACAAGACGATTAAAACCAATTTAATTTTCGTTTGTTTTTCATGTTTCATGGGTATTATTGAAAGCTGTACTCCATAGTCAAGTAACTACATCTATCATTCTAAATAGTACGTATTTCCATATACACTGCTGGCCACCGTAAATGCAACACCCTGAAGGAAGCATGCAAATAATATGAAATTTACAACATGCATTAGCGGAGGTGAGATATGCAAATGATTAGAATTTCAGCGCAGACGCACATCACGCGCGCCTGTGGCGCCACTTCAAAGCGCTATTTAAGGCTTGGAGATTTCGACGATTTCAAGTACGGCAATTGTGTTTTTCTTGTGGGTGGTTTTTTCAAAAAAACGATCAATTATGCCTCGTAGAAAACAGCGATCATCTTTTGATCAAGTATCCGAGTTCGACAGAGGAAGGATAGTGGCCTACCGAGATTGTGGATTATCTTTCAGGGAAATCGGTAGTCGTGTTGGACGAAACCAAACAACTGTAATGCGGATATGTGATCGTTGGATGCAGGAGGGTACGACGGACCGACGTGTTCGATCGCATCCACCTCAGTGCACCACTTCACGTGATGACAGGCATATTGTGCGTATGGCAGTGACGGATCGCTCAGCCACATCACGAACCATAGCACAGCACATTCAGTCTGTACCGCATCATCCAGTGTCTGCGCGTACCATTCGACGCCGTTTACAGCAGAGTGGTCTGTCCGCAAGACGTCCATTGCTTCGTCTACCCTTGACGCAGAACCACAAACGTTTCCGCCGCCAATGGTGCGATGAAAGAAGGATGTGGACGGCAGAATGGAATGAAATTGTCTTTACTGACGAGTCACGCTTCTGTCTGCAACACCACGATGGTCGGATTCGAGTCTGGAGACACCGTGGAGAGAGGATGCTGAACAGCTGCGTTATGCACCGCCACACTAGTCCTGCACCGGGTATTATGGTATGGGGCGGTATTGGATATCTCGCACTCCTCTAGTACGCATTGCCGGTACTTTAAACAGCCAGCGCTACATCTCCGAGGTGTTGGAGCCAGTTGTCCTTCCTTACCTTCAGGGCTTGCCCACAGCCATATTTCAACAGGATAATGCGCGACCACACGTGGCACGCATTGTCCAAGGGTTCTTCGTCAATCGCCAGATTGCATTGCTTCCCTGGCCAGCTCGCTCTCCGGATCTTTCGCCGATAGAAAACATGTGGTCCATGGTTGCTCAACGATTGACCCAGAATACATCCCCAGCTGCCACACCAGATCAACTTTGGCAACGTGTGGAAGCTGCTTGGTCTGCTGTACCCCAAGAACACATCCAAAGTCTCTTTGAATCAATGCCGAGGCGTGTGGCAGCGGTGATCTCCAACAATGGCGGCCACTCTGGCTACTGATTTTGGCAGGAACCACACTTCACAGAAGTCTATAAATTTAATCATTTGATACTTGGTCAACATGTTATCTACAAAATAAATTTTGTTGTGATATCTCTTGTCTTTCTTGGTGTTGCAATTTGGGTGGCCAGCAGTGTAGAAACTGAGTCTCTCAATTTAAAAAAGTACCCTTAAGTATTCAATTTAAAACTAAATTTTTATGTTGGAGGAAAGCGAATTTTAAATACGACTTTGCTGATCTTGGAATAATATCATTATAAAGAAGTATGTAAACTAGGATTGTTGAAAAATAGAAATTTTTTGTCTTAAGTGGCAGAAGGTCTAGGTTGCTTACTTGAAGTTGAAACTGTTCGTATACAACTTAGGCACCTGTGAAACATTCATTAAAAGCAGTGATTTTATTAAAAGTTCAATCGATTTTGAGTTTCGGTTGTCTACACTAATGACATTTGTTTTAAAAACAAGTTCCGTTATTCCACGTGAGACTGAATAGAGTTTTAAGGAAACAAAGTGTGTGCTTCCAATAAATTAACCACGAATGACCGTAACACTTTAATTTACAATCCTCTCACAATGATAATGTAATTCGAAAATATATAATCCATGGTGCAAGGGTACCACACATAATAAATATTGATTGGAAAACTGAGTGCAAGACTATACGCTGGAAGTTCCTCATTTTTACTGAAAATGAGCTTAATTGGCATTCGTAATCACTCCAAAACTCAAAATCGACTTCTGAAGAAGTCAACTCAGAAAAAGCTTTTGTAGTCTGTCTTACATCAAGAGTGTGATGAATATGAAATGGATTATATGGATGGATAAATTATGTATATATATTTGCGTCCGAAGTAAATTGTAGAAGCTATGAAAAAGTTAAAACGATGTTAAAAAATATTTTCTGTACACTTAAATGATGCTTGCATTTTTCTATGAAATAAAATCAACATTTAACCAATTCAACCCGAGCATCGTGGAGTAATTCTGTTAGTAACTTTATAAAAAATGCATGCATTAAGCAGCATTGCTTTAATATTTAAGTTCAAAATATTATACCAGTTTGGTATGATATATTTTTCCTCCATACAAGTTGCCTGAAAACACATCACTCATTTAGAATGGAAAAGCAAAAAGTAAAGGAAATTTACATACAGTATTTCGTCTCTTCAAGGTTCCTTTACATTTTAGTGCCGCGATAGCCCAGTTGAAATAGCATCAGATTAGTAATTGGAGGGTTGTGAGTTCGAAACTCGGTCCAGCCAAAGGCCGGGGGGCTGGTGCACGTTAAATTTGTCATGGCCTCAAATATCCTCACGTTGGCATGGTGTGGAAGTTTAGAGAGTGGGGTGCCAGCTCAGGTTCTCTTCATCTGACCGTGGTTCAAACTTACGAGGCGTTGTCCATGGATCTTTCCCATCGGGATTGATCCCGAACCCTCGCCAATTGGCCTTTATTTGCTCCAGTGTGACTTCAAATTAACTTCCTACCATAGGTTATGTAAAGTAACCTTGTTCTTGTCTTGTTTTTATAACGCAGCTCTGAATATCAAATCGAGCATATTTAAATTTCACACCAAAATCCCGTAGTGGATATTTTAACATTCTTTATATCCATTTGTTGCCGTTAAATCCGTCGATTTTTGTGAGGTGTACGTTTGAGAAATATATATATAGGTTAAATATTTCAGTGTTAGCGTTAATATCATTGTATACACCCATGCAATCTCAATGAGGACAGAAAACAATGTGACGAAGTAGCGCTGTGTCGCTTAAGGGAACAGAAAGGGGAAATTTTGAACAACCAAAATCTAGGTACAGTATAACGAAAGAAACATTCAGATGCAAAGCTGATTGAATTTAGCAATAATATGTATACGTTTTTTGGTTTGGGGAAGAAAGCAGGTAGGTAGGTACTTTAATTAACGTCGGTCGCACTGGAGCAACACAACGGGCTATCGTCAACGGTCCGGGATTAATTCCCAAGAGAAAGATCGGAGGACAACACCACGTAATTTTGAAACACTTGGGAAGAAGTATTTACGGAGAATGCATATCGAATATATTCCGAACATTATTCCAATGAGTAAGAGAAGTTTAATTTATTAAAAGTAAATTAAAAAATGAAAGATATTTATTTATTTGTACTCACTCTAATTAAGTATACGTTTTCATACACCAAGTCGAGTATTCATTTTCGTGTTTGAAAATTATTTAACCCTCTTGGTGGTTGTCTCAACGAGGTATTTCGTCATTAGCAAAACTGACCAGATCTTGACGGGCGAGATACCTCGCCCTACAAACTGACCAGATCTTGATCTGGTCAGTTCGTTTGGTTTTCATAAATTCGTTTTTCGGCATCATTGAAAATCTGCAGTATTTATTAGCAAAATTAGTCATACATAATTGACGAGATATCTCGTCAAAACCTCTTGTGTTCCCTATAAGGTACCATTTCTTTCAATTCGCCATTTTCACCAATTTTAATATAACTCAAAATAATTGAGCTGACGCGATTCGTGGAGTTTGATCCATGCTTAAAATCATTCTCCTAGTTTTGGAAATCTTTTAGAATCATTACTTATATTTAAACATATTCATGAAAATGCCAGACATATTCATATCAAAACTTAACTTATAACTTTTAGTTTAAGAAGTTCTCAGAATGGCGGAAATCTTTTGCAGATCCCATTATACTAGTACTATTAAAATTTTGAAATACGTGCCCAGGCGTATAATTGAAATACTTTTCAGCATATATTTTATAGCTAGTAATATTATTTGGAATAATCAATGAGGAAAGAAAATTATTTCTTCGAAAATTTGAAGAGTTCTGAGAACATGTCAACAATATTCATAATGTAACGTCCAAATAATGAGTAATGTATATTCAATGACTGAAAACTTCCATTACACGACCATAGATTTATTTTTAGTCGACAACATACTTTACATGCAAATACTTTAAGATATTTAAGATTATATGTGTATTTTACCCAATTATTTTACGCACAAGCAAATGTTATATACTAATCTTCAACGTTTTGGTATTTAAAGTTCCATGCTTAAATAAGGTAAATATAATTTAAATCTACAAGCTTTTGGAAACAATATTTGGTGTTTCAAAAAGTATTTTCTTCATAAATATGTTAATCCTTTCTCCCAATTTTGAATAGGACTCTTATTTTTGTATGGAACATTTTCTTTGTGGTGTAATAATTTTTCTATTATAATAAAATACAACTTTCGGAAAGCTATATTTTCTTTTATATACTTTCTATATATTTCTATTTTACTTTTGGATATATTTTTCTTTTGGATATGTTTCTTTTCTCTCTTTGGAAAAGCTTTTAACTTTATTTAAATTTTCTGATTTCGGTTCGTTTTTTACTTTAGTTTAATTTAATTCATAGTTGAAATAACGTATAACGTTTTCATTTCTAAGTAGTCATTTATTATTTTATTAGATCTCTTTCCACTGTAGACTAGCTCATAAAACCTAGTATATGTGGTTTTGTAATCCATATTTTGATTGAAAGTATCAATTTTATTTTCTGAATTTGAAAGGCTTACATTTAAATTAATTTATTAAATTTATTAAGATTAGTTACATAAAATCATTTTTAGATTAACAAATTTACTGATTAAAATAAACAATAACAAAGGCATATTAGATAATTGTCGTCATATGTCGTTTGTATTGGATCATACTATGAGTAATGCAGTTTTTCGTATTAGTCAAAATAAATGATGCAATGTTATTATTCAATTTTTTTTCAGTTATTATTCAATTATATGATGTGTATTTTTTAATGAAGTTTGTAAAGAGTTTTAGAAATTGCGTGTCGATTAAATTTTTCACACATGAATTTAAAAGTGAAAAAACATTATCATGGTTATCAAACGTTATCCATATTATGATCAGCTTCCTGGAAATCAAATCGTCACTACAGAACTGTATTGCGAACAACTGACACAGTAAAGCGAGTTATTGATGAAGAAATACTCGTATTTGCATTGGTAACAGAAAGATAGTATATTTTCTTCATGACAACGCACATATTCGAATAGCCTGAAAAATAGCTAAAAAATCAATATAATTAGAATAGGAAACTGACTCATCTACCATATTCTCCCGATCTGGTATCATCTTTTACAGAACCTTCAAAACCACTTAATAAAAAATTTACAATCCGGAATATAATGTCAGAAGAGATCGATTTATTTAAGGAATTAAAACACAAGAAAAATCTATCGCCAATGTAAATTAAATTTGAAATAAGAATTGAATCTAGTTCGAAATAATATGGTAAATATATCTTGGATTAAAATAGGTTTTCTTTTCTGCTATTTTAAACTTACCCTCAGAAAACAAAACACTTTTAGGATGTCCAATACATGGGAGAAAACCAACAATGAAATCGATTCAATCACCTGGTTGGGTTTATAACCATATTTGGCCAACTGTTCCAAACACAAGGAGGGCCGCGGTGGCCCGGTTGGAAGAGTAACGGACTTGCAACCGAAGGGTTGCGAGTTCGAATCCAGCCAAACACCGTCGTGTACAAAGGGGGCTGGTGCACGTTAAATCTGTCGTGGCCTCAAATGTCCTCACGTTGGCGTGGTGTGGAAGTTTGGAGAGTGGGGTGCCAGCTCAGGTGTTGCCTCGTCATCTGACCGTGGTTCAAAATTACGTGGTGTTGTCCTCGGATCTTTCCCTTTGGGATTGATCCCGGACCGTCACCAATAGCCCATTGTGTTGCTCCAGTGTGACGTTAATTGAAACCCCCCCCCCCAAACACAAGGCACAAAACGTTAAGTAAATAGACATAAACACATCAAAATAGTTTTTTTTTGACACTGAAGGTATAAATACATGCATGGTAAGTTGTAGGAATAAAACCTTCGTCATCTACAACTTGCAAGTTTCCAACGCAGTTGGCAGACCTGCTGAAACACTACGGTCTCAAAATTCAGATAGGAATTAAGTAGGTGGTTAACGTCGCACTGGAGAAACACAACGGGCTATTGGCGACGGTCCGGGAGACACCCCACTCTCCAAACTTCCACACCACACCAACGTGACAGATAGGGACAGATTGTGGATAATAATTATTAATATACATATCTTAGATTACCTTTTGGGCATTACGAGATTACCATTCAGTGTAGTAATGATTTCCCCAATACACATAATTACTAACTAATCTCTCGTCATCTGACCGTGGTTCAAAATTACGTGGTGTTGTCCTAGGAACTTTACCTTAGGGTTTGATCCTGGACCGTCGCCAGAAGCCCGTTGTGTTGCTCCAGTGCGACGTTAATTAAAATATCTACCTACTAAATAATCAAATCCATCGGTTGAGAGAATCCTAGTAAGGATTCTATTGGTCCAGAAGGTTAAAACTGGTAAGAAGTCATCATGGTTGGATTGAGCTTTATTTGGCCATATTTGGCCATGCTGCGCCAAACACAAGACATACAGCATCAAATAATGAACATACACACACTGTAGGTAGGTATTTTAATAAACGTCCCACTGGAGCAACACAACGGGCTATTGGTGACGGTCCGGGATCAATCCCAAAGGAAAAGACCAAGGACAACACCACGTAATTTTGAACCAGGTTCAGATGACGAAGCAACACCTGAGCTGGCACCACACTCTCCAAACTTCCACACCACGACAACGTGAGGACATTTGAGTCCACGACAGATTTAACGTGCACCAGCTCCCTTTGCACGCGATGGTCTTTGGTTGGATTCGAACTTGCAACCCTCCGGTTGATAATCCGCTACTCTTCCAACCGGGCCACCGCGGCCCTATACACACAAGAAAAGTTTTACTAACACAGAAGAGAAAAATACTCGAAGGGAGGAATCGAACCTAAGCCACCTACAACTCGCAGTCAGTGGGCATAACCACTGAGCCATAACGGTAACCACTGAGCCTGACGGCCCCAAAATCATGCAGAAAAGACAGCACGTTGAAGAGAGGGAAGAAATTAAATTTGGGGTTTTATGGTGCAAATATGCGTGCGCTGAAGTTAAATAAGTTGGTTGAATTAACTATTTTAGAAGTTCAAAAACCAATTTCTTTGTGGGGATGACCCGATTTATAGAAAAAAAGCCGCACGGATTTAAACGGATTTAAAAATTATCTCACACTGCCTCCTTCACGGCAGACACAGCGAAACCATTTCTACTTATCCCCATAACAATCCCCTTCCACCAAACTCATCACATCATCCCCAGAGTTAGCACTCTTCTCCAGGTCCACCCTCCAAATTTATGAATACCATTATCCTGGAATGCGAGCCCACTCGTTTCCTCAAGGCGACCCCCCCCCCCGATTGTACCGGACTATTATGTCCTAGACACACACATCTCCTCCAAAGCTGACCCTTGTCCGCTGCACCGTCTGATTAGGAATTCCTCAGCGACAGAAGCTCCTTTGGTCCGGCTTTGAGGTCACTTCATTACGGCCGTCCATTCTTCTCCGCCGTGCAATTAAGGTGTAGCGGGTGCCCGTGTGTTACGGGGACGGCTAACGAATATTAACCCGGGTCTGGAGTAATGGCCGAGGGTTTCGAGAGATGGGGTATTTGGTTACGGGAGTGAGACAGGTAGTTTCGAGAATGGATAAAAAAATAAAGGGTATGTAGGTAGTTGGATTGCCGTCGCACTGGAGCTACACAACGGGATATTGTCGACGGGATATCAATCCTTATGAGAGATCTGAGGATGGCACCTCGTCATTTTGAACCAAGGTCAGTCATTACCTGAGGTGACACCCCATTCTTCAAACTTCCACCCCAAGTCAGCGTACTATAAGTATGTACAGTCGCGGAAAAAAACGGACCACCCCCTTTACTTCGAGCACCTTTCATAGTAGATCAGATATCATTCAATAAGGAATAACGTCCTCTTCAAATTCAAATTCACAAATATTGCATAAGGGTTCGTCTTCATATAAAATTTTACCCAAGCAACAAATTTCCAATGAAAACTTTGGTGCTTAATCAGATTTCGCCTCGCTAAATTAGTTTAAGTATTAAATTTCATGACTACTATATTTATATGCGGAGATATTCAATGCTAAAGTTGCTGTCAATTTCAGGGATCTTCTCCACATTGATAATCGCTATTCGTAGATCGAGATTAACTGTAATTAACCAATTTCAAATTTGAACACTATTTTTAAATGTATTTGTCAGAGCGTGCAAACGATCCGAGAATTAATATATTTATTATGAAAGTGAGACGATTCGAGAATTATATTATATTTATTATGCAAGTATAAACAATCCGAGAATTATTATATGTTTATTAATCGAGCTCAAACGATAATGTTGTGAATTGTAAACATGATTAAAGTATGATGAAAGAAGGATTTTGGAATTGAGAACAATTCGAAACGGAGAAAGTTTTGATCGATGTTCTGTATAATTTTGTATTGTCTTTAGTGTTCATAATAAATGTAAATTTTTAATTAGCGTTCGTGTGTCCATGTATGCACAACCAATCGCCTACCTACAATTATTTCATGCAATCGAACTATTTCGATCATCCAAAAAGTGAATAGAGTGAGTCATTCAATTGTTCATTAATTAGTAGAGTGTATCTATACGGCACATAATTGGTAGAAGGCAATGTAAAAAGTGAATAGAGTGAGTCATTCAATTGTTCATTAATTAGTAGAGTGTATCTATACGGCACATAATTGGTAGAAGGCAATGTAAAAAGTGAATAGAGATTCATTCAATTGTTCATTAATTAGTAGAGTGTATCTATACGGCACATAATTGGTAGAAGGCAATGTAAAAAGTGAATAGAGTGAGTCATTCAATTGTTCATTAATTAGTAGAGTGTATCTATACGGCACATAATTGGTAGAAGGCAATGTAAAAAGTGAATAGAGATTCATTCAATTGTTCATTAATTAGTAGGGTGCATCTATACGACGCATAACTGGTAGAAGGCAATGTATTTTAGATTACATAAATGAAAATTCCAACCATTTTTCAAGAACTTAAACATTCCTCAGGTTTGTCAGACTTTTTTTAAACTTTTGGTTGCCCCCTTAAACCGCCAAATTGAGGAAAAATTAATGTAACGCAAAAACTAACAATTGGAATGACCTGAAATTTTGCATGGTAATATTAGAAGTCTTCTGAATCTATTTCCATCAAAATATAGTAAGGCTTCAATTCATAATTTTTTAATAATTATAATTGCATACTAAAAACTATAAAATAAATATTAGTTGGATTTGGTTTGGTTTTATTAACAGTAACATGGTAAAAAAATATCAGCGCTATAGAAATATTATTTAGGAAGATATCTATATAAAAGTCTGAGAAACTGATTTAACATTAAGAGCTCCAATCTTTCTGTACTCAACTTCGAAACGGCGAGAACTAATGACATGAAATTTCGTATATTAAGTTAAATTTAGGTATAGATTTGAAATTATGTCAAAATAGGATGTTCCTATTGGAAATTATGGAGGTTCTCAATTTAATATGAAGACGGCCTCTTATGAAAATGTCATGCACTTGAGTTTATCGAAGACGCTAGTTCCTGTCGAACGCCATCTTTGAATTGTCTCTACTGTTAAAATTGCTCTAATGAAGAGGGGTGGTTCGTTTTTTCCCGCGACTGTACGACATGCTGTACACTAGTGTAGTGTACAGCAATATTGTATTGTAGAACAGTACGTTGTACGCGTATGCGTTGTGAACAGCAGAGGTCGTAGTGTTCAGCAGTACGTTGTAGTTTACAATGCAACGTAAAGCATCTGATGCCATGACTGATTTAATGTCAATCAGCCTTCACAGACGACGGTGTATGGTTGGATCGTGTAATCAAACTCGCAACCATCCGGTTCTTAATCCGCACGTCTTCCAATCTGTGTACCGAAGGGCGTGGGAGTTTGGAGGGTGGGATGCCATCTCAGGTGTTGACCTCATCATCTGACCGTAGATCAGAAGGTACTTGGTTACGGGAGGGCAAAGGACTGTCATGATACAGGTAGAGGTTCAAGAATAGGTAAGAAAATAAATGGAAATACCACGGATGGCGTGCATTTCTAGGTGAATTTCTTGGCTCAATGGGATTTCTACTGTGCTAGCAGCCTGTGAGTTGTAGGCGGAGAAAGATCAAATTATTCCTGATTGCATTTCTCCCTTCTGTAAAACTTGCAATTAAGGTGTAGCGGATGTCCAGTATTGTGTGCTATAGGACAGATAACAAATATTAACCCGGGACTGAACATTTCTGCATCGGTGAAACTTGCCTTGTGTGCGAATGTCTATTACTGGATCAGCCTGTCTTATTATTGGCATTATTTGAAACATTTTTTCTTCAATGCATAATTTTTAAATACTTTTAAGTAGTGTAAAGTACTTTCCCTTTATCTATTAACTCATCTGGTGGCTGTCTACGAAGTATCCCGTCATAAATAAAACTGATCAGACCTGGATGGATGGGATATCTCTCATTAGAAGAAAACTGAGCAGATCTTGAACTCGTCCTCATAAAAAATAGGCAATATCTTTTCGAGATATCTCGTCGTTAGCAAAACTGGTCAGATCTTGATGAACGCGGAATCATGTCAAAACCACTTGGTTAGTTAGGATTTGATAAATTTTGATGACAAGAAACTTTGTCAAGACAATCACCGGGATTAAGTTTATAAATAAAAGGGTATAAAATTTAAAAATTGTAGGAATGATGCATTTCCCAGATGAAAACAAAACGTGACCTTACAGACTGATCCAATGAAGGGAAAAGGTGAGACCCTTTCCCTCTACCTATGGGGTTATCTACTAAAAAAGTATTATTAATGTGTTAATATTTACGATATTTGAAACATTTTTCTTACTATAAATAACTTTTAGTGATATGATTTTAAAAATTGATGTTAAATCCTTTCCCTTCATCTAATAACCCTTCTGCTGGTTGTCTACTATCTATATCATAATTACCAAAACTGGCCGGTATTGATGTACGAATTATCTCGTCATTAAAAGAAAACTGACCAGATCTTGATTTAGTCATAAAAAATAGGCAATATCTTAATGACGAGATACCTCGTCATTAGTGTGGTCGTCGTGGCTCACTGGTTATGTCCACTGAGCTAGCAACCTTCAAGTTGTAGGCGACGCAGGTTCAATGCCTGTGAGGTTCATTCCTCCCTGGGTGTATTTATCTCTTCTGTAATAGTAAATCTTTCATCATGTGTCTGTAACTTGATATTGTAAGCCTTGTGATGGCCAAACATGTCCCTTGAGCCTCAAAACCAACTAACCTGGTCATTAACCACTTAACGCATTTACCCGTGTTTGACACGGGCAAAAGTTACCGGCAAATTTGCACATGCCCGTGTCTCACACGGGCGCTTTTGTATCTCGCGTTATTTGATTTCTAATGCCCGTCTGAGATCCGTTCTAGTAAAAATAGATAGGCTAGATTAAACTTATACCATAGATGGCATAAACTTATTTATCATAGATGGCATAAACTTATTTATCATAGATGATTTACCACTTATTTATAGATGGATATTAAACTTATTTACCGTAGATGGCACCACTATGCACCATTTTTCTTGTGTAAACCAAGTGGTGCATTTTGATGATTAGCTATAAGTTTGTTAGGAATTCTTTGTTATAAAGCAGTTGTTAGGTGTGGAAAAGGTAATATATCCATTTTTATTACGTTAAATATCATAAAAGTAAACAGTTAACCATAAATTAATTTTTACTAAGTGTTTTTGTAACTTGTTTAGAAAAAGTTTTCTGATAATGAGCGACTCTGACGATTTTGAATATGCCAATTTATCAGAAAGTTTCAGCGATGAAAGTGATGATCTCTTGAGTGATGGAAGTTAATCTGAGGTTAATATTGTATTATTATTAATATTTTGAAATTCAAATCGTTTACACTTTGTTTGTATAATAATTTTTTTATAACTTTTACCCCACCCCCCGCAACTGAAATTGCAAAAAAATAACTTACACTATACCTATATATATATTCATTTTCTGTCAAAAAAAACTCGATCATTTTTTACCAGTTTTTCCGTGCTTTAAGTGGTTAACAAAATTGACCAGATCTTGATGGACGAGATATTTCGTCAAAGCCATTTGGAGAGGGTAAGGAAGTTTTATAACCACATTGAACCAGATATTTTTATAATTCTCATTTAGCCTTTCTTGGTCTTTAGCTAAAAAGTGGGTCGCTTTAGCCCGGTTGGAAGAGTAATGGACTATCAACCGGAGGGTTGCGAGTTCGAATATAATCAAAACCGTCGTGTACAAAGGGGGTTGGTGCACGTTAAATCTGCCTTGGCCTCAAATGTCCTCACATTGGCGTGGTGTGAATGTTTGGAGAGTGGGGTGCCAGCTCATGAGTGACCTCGTCATCTAACCGTGGTTCGAAATTTCGTGGTCTTGTTCTCGGTAGGTATTTCAATTAACGTCACACTCGAGCAACACAGCGGGATATTGGTGACGGTCCAGGATCAATCCCAAAGGGAAAGATCCGAGGACAACACCACGTAATTTTGAACCACGGTCAGATGACGAGGCAACACCTGAGCTGGCACCCCACTCACCAAATTTCCACACCACGCCAACGTGATACTACACGGGAGAAAACACGTAGCTTTTCCAGATCTCGACTTACAGGTGCATGTTTTTATTTACTTCACGGGAAAAAACACGTAGCTTTTCCAGATCTCGACTTACAGGTGCATGTTTTTATTTACTTCACGGGAAAAAACACGTAGCTTTTCCAGATCTCGACTTACAGGTGTATGTTTTTATTTACTTCACGGGAAAAAACACGTAGCTTTTCCAGATCTCGACTTACAGGTGTATGTTTTTATTTACTTCACGGGAAAAAACACGTAGCTTTTCCAGATCTCGACTTGCAGGTGTATGTTTTTATTTACTTCACGGGAAAAAACACGTAGCTTTTCCAGATCTCGACTTACAGGTGTATGTTTTTATTTACTTCACGGGAAAAAACACGTAGCTTTTCCAGATCTCGACTTACAGGTGTATATTTTTATTTACTTCACGGGAAAAAACACGTAGCTTTTCCAGATCTCGACTTACAGGTGTATGTTTTTATTTACTTCACGGGAAAAAACACGTAGCTTTTCCAGATCTCGACTTACAGGTATATGTTTTTATTTACTTCACGGGGAAAAAACAGGTAGCTTTTCCAGATCTCGACTTACAGGTGTATGTTTTTATTTACTTCACGGGGAAAAAACAGGTAGCTTTTCCAGATCTCGACTTACAGGTGTATGTTTTTACTTACTTCACGGGGAAAAACACGTAGCTTTTCCAGATCTCGACTTACATGTGTATGTTTTTATTTACTTCACGGGAAAAAACACGTTGCTTTTCCAGATCTCGACTTACAGGTGTATGTTTTTATTTACTTCACGGGAAAAAACAGGTAGCTTTTCCAGATCTCGACTTACAGGTGTATGTTTTTATTTACTTCACGGGAAAAAACAGGTAGCTTTTTCAGATCTCGACTTACAGGTGTATGTTTTTATTTACTTCACGGGAAAAAACACGTTGCTTTTCCAGATCTCGACTTACAGGTGTATGTTTTTATTTACTTCACGGGAAAAAACACGTTGCTTTTCCAGATCTCGACTTACAGGTGTATGTTTTTATTTACTTCACGGGAAAAAACAGGTAGCTTTTCCAGATCTCGACTTACAGGTGTATGTTTTTATTTACTTCACGGGAAAAAACAGGTATCTTTTTCAGATCTCGACTTACAGGTGTATGTTTTTATTTACTTCACGGGAAAAACACGTAGCTTTTCCAGATCTCGACTTACAGGTGTATGTTTTTATTTACTTCACGGGAAAAAACACGTAGCTTTTCCAGATCTCGACTTACAGGTGTATGTTTTTATTTACTTCACGGGAAAAAACACGTAGCTTTTCCAGATCTCGACTTACAGTTGTACGTTTTTATTAACTTCACGGGAAAAAAACACGTAGCTTTTCCAGATCTCGACTTCCCACACTTCGACCCAGCGCTTGCTCTGCTTCAACCCCAACACCACGACACCTCACATTCCGACGTTCAGCCCACACGACCGTGAGAGCAGGACCCCCTCCCCTAAAAACCCCTCCCAACTCAAAGCAAACACGCGCCCTCTTTTAACCACCTTTGACACTCCATGCGGAAATCCAACCCTCCTTCAAAAGATTCGCCCGTCCCTTTCATTGGCCCTGCAAACAAATCCCTAACTAGCACATCACATCTAATTCATGCAAAGGAGCACAGCAACAAAACTAATTCGGGGCGCGTCTAATTCTCACTGCGACGGCAGCGTGAAGAGGAAATCAAGAAAACCTTTCCCGAGCACCAGAGTGAAAGACTCCTAATTCAATTGAATGCTTTGATTTTTAAAGGGGCGAACCTGCTCAAAGGGGCTTTTTGTGTCGGGTTTAGACGGGGACGAATTAGGCTTTAGAATGCTTTTTTTCTCCCCTTTGCTCGAAGTTGGACAGCTTTTAAAGAAAGATGTCGCAATTAGATAAACTTTGGCGTTCCCATCCCAGAAAATGGCGCGGATTTTTATAGGGTACACTATAGAAATTTCACCAGTTTCGTCAAATTAACTGGATTTGTAATAGTTGGTGTTATTTTAATAGTAATGTAACTCGATTTCGAGGTATCGTGTTTTATTTGCTTACGAGCTTTATTCCCGAGAGTTTCTGCTAGCCGCGGTAGCCCGGTTGGTAGAGTAACGGAGGGTTGCGAGTTCGAATCCAACCAAAGACCGTCGTATACAAAGGGGATGGAGCACGTTTAATCTATCGTGGCCTAAAATTTCCGTACATTGGACTGATGTAGGGGTTTGGTGAAGAGGTGCCCACCTCTGTGGTGACCTCTTCATCTGACCGTGGTTCGGAATTACGTGGTGTTGTTCTAGGTTCTTTCCCTACGGGTTTGATAACGGACAGTCGCCAATAGTTCGTTGTTGCTCCAGTGCGACATAAATTATATACCTACCTTATTTACTTACTAATTTCATTACTCCACTTTACCTGGGAGATTCTGTTGGCTGCGGTAGCCAGGTTGGAAGATTAACGGATTAGCAACTCGAGGCTTGCGAGTTCGAATCCAACCAAAGACCGTAGTGTACGATGGGGGCTGTGGCAAGATAAATCTGTCGTGGCCTCATGTCGTGGTGTGGCAGTTTGGAGAGCTGGGTGCCAGCTCAGGCGTGACCTATTCATCTGATCGTGGTTCAAAATTACGTGTTGTTGTCCTAGGATTTTTCTCTTCGGGTTTGATACCGGACATTCGCCAATAGTACGCTGTATTGCTCCAGTGCGACGTTAATTAAAATACCTACCTACCGATAGTTTCTGCTGCTTCAGACCAATCAAGTCGCGCCTCGGCAGTTTCGTTGCGTTTTCGAACAGCTTTTGGAGCTTTGTCCGCTTCACGTGCTAGAGTTGTTTTCTCTTCCTATTTCGCAGTCCGTGGCATCCTTTTACGTTTTGTGATGATCTGTCTCTTGCTTTATATTCTATAATTAATTTTGCTTCTATGGGAAAGTCCTAGTGAACTGACTGCAGTTGCTTTGAGCTGGAATTTCAGACAGAATAATCTGCATAATTCATGACCATTGTTCTTTTCCATCCTTTTTTCCAAATGTGACAATTATTTCGGAATGTAAAGTTAGCAAATAACACATGTATCGTATATTATATATTTACTAGCTTTACTACCCAGTTTCGGCCGATAATATTTGCTTTTTAATTGTCCTGCATTTAAAACTTCAAGAATGTGCCTGCAAAATGATTTGAGAAAATTAGGTAAAACATGGCCAGTGAAACTCAATGTTTTTGTAAAATCTAATCTGCTTTTCTACTCATTTGTCAAGTTCGTAAAATCTTGTAATTTTAGTTAAATTGTTTTCCACTGTTTCTTTGTTAAACAATTTACTTCTGTAAGCCCCGTGTTGTACTTCTGTGGTGCACGGGGAGTTTGCTTTAGTTCAATAAAAAAAATTGCTGCTTCAGACAAATCAAGTAGGTCCTGTCTGATCAGTAGTTTCGTTCCGTCGTCAAACAGCTTTATGTCCATCACGTGCTTGTGTTCTTTCGCATGGAAAATAAAAGATCCCTGGAGTACTTCGGGTCAGTGAAGCCCGTTCATGTCTAAAGGAGAGAAAAGATGTTGAAGGAAATATACATTAATACATTATATATACATTAATACATTATATATACATTAATACATTATATATACATTAATACATTATATATACATTAATACATTATATACGGGTCAGTGAAGCCCGTTCATGTCTAAAGGAGAGAAAAGATGTTGGAAATATACATTAATACATTATATATACATTAATACATTATATACGGGTCAGTGAAGCCCGTTCATGTCTAAAGGAGAGAAAAGATGTTGAAGGAAATATACATTAATACATTATATATACATTAATACATTATATATACATTAATACATTATATACGGGTCAGTGAAGCCCGTTCATGTCTAGAGGAGAGAAAAGATGTTGGAAATATACATTAATACATTATATATACATTAATACATTATATATACATTAATACATTATATACGGGTCAGTGAAGCCCGTTCATGTCTAAAGGAGAGAAAAGATGTTGGAAATATACATTAATACATTATATATACATTAATACATTATATACGGGTCAGTGAAGCCCGTTCATGTCTAAAGTAGAGAAAAGAGGGTGAAGGAAATATACATTAATACATTATATATACATTAATACATTATATATACATTAATACATTATATACGGGTCAGTGAAGCCCGTTCATGTCTAAAGGAGAGAAAAGATGTTGAAGGAAATAAACATTAATACATTATATATACATTAATACATTATATATACATTAATACATTATATACGGGTCAGTGAAGCCCGTTCATGTCTAAAGGAGAGAAAAGATGTTGGAAATATACATTAATACATTATATATACATTAATACATTATATATACATTAATACATTATATACGGGTCAGTGAAGCCCGTTCATGTCTAAAGGAGAGAAAAGATGTTGAAGGAAATATACATTAATACATTATATATACATTAATACATTATATATACATTAATACATTATATACGGGTCAGTGAAGCCCGTTCATGTCTAAAGGAGAGAAAAGATGTTGGAAATATACATTAATACATTATATATACATTAATACATTATATACGGGTCAGTGAAGCCCGTTCATGTCTAAAGGAGAAAAAAGAGGGTGAAGGAAATATACATTAATACATTATATATACATTAATACATTATATATACATTAATACATTATATACGGGTCAGTGAAGCCCGTTCATGTCTAAAGGAGAGAAAAGATGTTGGAAATATACATTAATACATTATATATACATTAATACATTATATATACATTAATACATTATATACGGGTCAGTGAAGCCCGTTCATGTCTAAAGGAGAGAAAAGATGTTGAAGGAAATATACATTAATACATTATATATACATTAATACATTATATATACATTAATACATTATATACGGGTCAGTGAAGCCCGTTCATGTCTAGAGGAGAGAAAAGATGTTGGAAATATACATTAATACATTATATATACATTAATACATTATATATACATTAATACATTATATACGGGTCAGTGAAGCCCGTTCATGTCTAAAGGAGAAAAAAGAGGGTGAAGGAAATATACATTAATACATTATATATACATTAATACATTATATATACATTAATACATTATATATACATTAATACATTATATATACATTAATACATTATATACGGGTCAGTGAAGCCCGTTCATGTCTAAAGGAGAGAAAAGATGTTGGAAATATACATTAATACATTATATATACATTAATACATTATATACGGGTCAGTGAAGCCCGTTCATGTCTAAAGGAGAGAAAAGAGGGTGAAGGAAATATACATTAATACATTATATATACATTAATACATTATATATACATTAATACATTATATATACATTAATACATTATATATACATTAATACATTATATATGTTACCGTGAAAGACCGAAATTAGAGAATGTCAATATTCTCCGGTGAATGTCGACACATACCAAATACGTCGGTGAAAGACCGAATATTTGGTTATATTCTTATACATTCAGACCATCGCTGGCGTATGTCGACAAGCACAGATAAGCTCTGGTGGGGGTCGAAACGAGAGGCCTCTTCGCCTTCAGTTTAAGTTGTTGCAATAAATAAGATTGAATAACGTTAATCACATAATTTATGTGTAAGTTTATTATTTTCTTTTCTCATTTAGAATGGACTGTTCGTTTTAGGTTCAAATATTTATTTACATGTGCTGTTTCTTAAGCTTTCTCCTATTGTGACACATATCACAATATGTTTTAATAATAAAGTATGATTTAAAAAGTTGCATTTTTGTCTTAACGTAACAAAAATATTTTTATTCGACATTCGCCATCAGTGTCGACATTTGCCGGTGTAAGTGAGAAATAATGATATTTAGCAAATATTTCGGACATACACCAAGCGACTATGTGAATGCTGACATTCACCGAAGAATATCGACATTTGCCAGATATCGGTCTTTCACAGTAACATACATTAGCCCAATATATCAAAAGATAATGTGCAATACAATATCAGATATACAATAATATATTGGCACAGACTCTGATCTCAATCTGAAATTTCAAACTGCCTTTCAATTTTTAACTGAATATGCAAATCCTAATTTGTAAACTGTAACTGAGCTCGATAAGCTGTATAAATATACATCTGGATTTACTTACCTTGCTTAATACTTTATTTATTGTATTGCATTTGTGCAATAAAATATTTTGGTTTTATGTTAGTTAATTTTCTTCGTGTAAGCGGCGGTAGCAAACTGTTGCCCTCACAACAAATACAATGTAACATACCCAATATTTTCAGAACAACTATAAGGTTTAATTGGAGATCCCCACCCTCATATCTCTGATCTACTGTGTAATCCACATTCCGCCACAGTGGTGACAACGCAAACAAACTTCCGCACTCGCCAGATCACATACTCTCTTATAATATTAGTCATCTTATTTTCATCAATACGTTTAATCAGATTTTATTCACAATTCTGCCCTTGTGTCTATGCAGTAGCGGTAACTCGGTTGGAAGAGAAGCTGGTAAGTAGCCAAGAGTTCGAAACTCGATCCAACTAAAGGCAGTACGTGGGGGATGGTGTACGATAAATCTGATGTGACCTCAAATGTCCCAACGTCGGTGTGGCGTGGAAGTTTGGAGAGTGAGACGACACCAGTTCAGGTGTTCACCTCGTCATCTGACCATGGTCCAAAAGGACGAGGTGTTCTCCTCGGATCTTTCCCATCGTGATTTATCCAGGAGTTTTGCCAATAGCCCATTGTGTTTCTCCAGTGCGACGTTAATTAACGAACTACCACCTGTAGCGCCGTGATGAATAATGTTGAATCGGCCGTGCATTGGAAAAAACAATATGATTCCTTTTCCTTGGAAAAGAAATGAAAGGAAACACGCATTAATATTCAAGAATCGGGCACGACAATCGTTCAACTTATCGAGTTCAATCTGCAAAATTCATATATCAATTTCGAAATTGAATATTTAAATGCAAAATCATCGTATGTAGGTAGGTACTTAGTTAACGTCGCACTGGAACGTCAACGGACTCTTGGCAACGGTCCGCGATCAAACCCGAAGGGAAAGACCGAGGACAACACCAAGTAATTTTGAACCACGGTCAGATGGCGAGGCCAAACCTCAGCTGGCACCCTACTCTCCAAATTTCCACACCACGCCAACGTGAGGACATTTGAGGCCACGACAAGATACAACGTGCATCAGCCTCCTTTGCACAGGACGGTCTTTGGTTGAATTCTAACTCGTAACCCTCAGGTTGCTAATCCGTTACTCCTCCAACCGGGCTACAAAATCAGTGGTTGCGAATACTTAAACAATTAGCCTTACTTAATTCAGCAGAGATTACTATTCAGTCTAATTCCAGTTCTGAAAGGCGGAGTGATCCCGAAAATGTTAACAGCAGCTTAACAAAAAATGTAGTTACAGCACTATCAAAATAAGGCCTTCAATTATTAAACCGTTTACAAGGAATTCCCTTTTATATTAATGAACAAAGAGAACATTGTTCTAACCAGCTGCGTGAAATTTTCGCGTAGCTTTGTTGTTGCAACTAATGTTTCCTTTTAAGTTGAGAGTATTCCATTTTCCAAGTAGTTTTGCGCTGAAAGTAATGGCTTTTTTAGTGTTTTAGTGCATTGGTGATCAAAGGGATTTGCAAAGTAATGGCTCGGAAAGTGTACGGGAATTAAAATTCCCAGGCAAAATTGTATTGCTTTGTATCGAAGTGATGGTTAAGAATTAATTCGATTTACTCCGTTTTGGTATTAAGTATTCTAAGATCTGAAGTGCCGTAGATTGAAAATGCATTGAAATTTGTGTCTTTGTGTGTTTCTGGCTAATGTTATCAGACATTGAAGTGATAAGAAAATTAAATTTGTTTACCTTAATGAATGCCTACTACCATTTGTTTACCTTGATGAATGCTAGGTAAACAAATGGTACTAGGCAAACACGCAAAAACTAGTTACATGTAGTTAGTTACCCAACATGTAGTTAGTTAAAACTAGTTACCTAACTGCATGCAGTTGGGTATTGAATTGATAACAATAACTTGTTTCTTTCGGAAGTGCAATTTGTGAGAATAAGTTTTATTTATTAAGTTAAGTCTTCAGCATATTAAATCACTATAGCTATATAATTATCGCTTTAGTGAGGTGTTAGTGTGAATTCTAAGAATGAAATATTATGCAAATATTCTGTATATCTATAATGTAAATATTCTTAGCAAATATTCCTTAAAGACAATTGCTGATGGTAGTAAACATGAATCGTGCAAAACAAATGAGAGTATATTTGTTAAGCTGGTGCTAACTACACCGCTTTCAGAAATATATCCGAAAACAAACTATCAGTGGCGTCATCTAGGCTGAGCTTCAGCCACCTCTAAAAGAAATACAAATAATAAATTTTCATCGATTCCGATACTTTTGAGGAAGATGAAAACCTGTATTGCAGTCTGACTTTCACGAGAAGGTAGTTGGGTCAGGTGGGTCGGTCTAGTCTATTCTTTAAATACGGTGATCAGTTGGAATTTAAAAATAACCCTTCGATAATTGGAGTCTTTAGCATAGATTATGATTCTAAGTTTACATATTTACATATAGGTATCGTAAGCGATAGCAGTGATAACGAGTTACCGGGGGAAAGCAAACCACGGTGGAAACCATTCTTTTTGCGTGTGACATTTCTCCTAAAAACCTTTCACAACTATTTAAAATATATAACTATTCAATATATATATCCGAAATGGACTTCCGAAGAGAAGGCAGTCGGCCTTGGGTTAACCGATCGAAGAAATTACAGTTGAAAAGATAATAGCAGAATATTATATACGTATATATCATGATCTACTATTAGCTTCTCAACTGTAATTTTTTATGCTGTTGAAAACAGGTGTATAAAAAGCACTTCTTCAGTCAATCCGTTTAAAGGATGGTTCTCTGTAAATGGTACGTTTCTGTAGTGTCAAAAAAGAAAATATTACCTGCATATTCCTTAGCTAAGCAAGTTTCAAAAATAATTTTATTAGCATCAACTTTTGTTAAATTGTGTACATAAACTCCATGTACACAAACCAAAGTTTCATTTCTTTTAATCACTCAACCTGCAAATATTTTTGCCCAAAGCTAGCAAAAGGACTATTGAATCAGGAGATCAATTGTGAAGTTTGGGAGGTAATCGGGGATAAACCATCAGCTTAACTTTCAACTATCTAAACATAGGGCAGATATTATACAAAAGGACGGGGAAGTATCCTAACTATTGATACCATAGACTGCGGTATCCGGTTGGAATAGCAAATTAGCAACCGGAAGGTTGCGCGTTCGAAACTCGATACAACCAAAGTCTTGTTTGTGAGGACGGTTGCACGTTAAATTTATCGCAGCATCAAATGTCCTCACGTTGAGGTTATGCGGAAATTTGGAAAGTGGAGTGCCAGCTGAGATGTTGACCTCGTCATCTAACCATGGTTCAAAATTACGAGTCCTTGTCCTTGGATCCTTCCATTCGAGATTAATCCCGAACCGTTGTAAATATCCCATTGTGTTGCTCCAGTACGACGTTAATTAACTATATACCTACCTGTACCTTATCCTGGCTTTTCTCTCTTCTGTATCAGTGAAATTTTCCTAGCGTGAGAGAGTCCATTTATTTGACTTTGTCTGCTTGGCTTTGGCGCAACTTGGCCAAATATGGCCCTTGCTCCATAAAAATCCAACCAACCATCCTAAAACTACTCTATCAACGCCTTTAAATATTTATTACAAGCAAAATTTTAGGTAGGCAATTCAATTAACGTCGCACTTGATCAACACAACGGGCAATTAGTGAAGGTTCGGAATTAAACCGGAAGGGAAAGATTCGAAGACAACACCACGTAATTTTGAACCACGGTCAGATTAAGAAGTCACACCTGAGCTGGCACCTCACTCTCCATACTTCCCCACCACGTCAACGTGAGGATATTTGAGGCCACGATAGATTTAACATGCACCAAACCCCGTGTACATGACGGTCTTTAGTTGGATCGAACTCGCAACCCTACTGTTTCCAATCCGTTACTCTTCCAAACGTGCTACTGAGGCCCACAAAAACTTTAAGAAATGGCACTAATCCTCCTAGTGGTTAGACGAGGTATCTTGTCATCAAAACTGATCAGTTCTTGTTTGGACGAGATATCTCGTTCATGAGGTTATCATCTTCTCTCGTCGTTAGAATAAAACTGACCAGATCTTGATATCGTCATAAAAATCGTCAATATCTTGAAGACGAGTTATTTCGTCATTAGACAATTGGTCGAGTCTTGAAGGACGATATGTCTCCAAAACGGAGGCATTTTAATCAATCATTAATCTACATTTTAATTAAACCATTTTAATCTATATAAATATATACTAAATATACATTTATATAGATTAAAATGGTGGTAGTAATATCTATCGCTAAAATTGTTATACTTAAATAAGCTAGCATTTAAAGCCGTTCAAATGCCAACATGCTGATCATTGACAAAGAAACTATAACCTGACCCATTTTAGGAAAACACACATTCAACCCTTTCAACACACCTTGAAAAGATTCCTTCAAAATGAAATATAACATTTTCTCCAAATCATTTCATCTTCAGACTTGCACGGCACTTCAACGAGTTCTGAAATGTAGAATGCGTCAAATATATATCATTCGCAGCGAACGCACCACCCCTTCTAAACGAAGCCATACTTAAACGCGATTGTATGCATTGGGAATGCCTTTGAATGGCCAATCTGAAATATGAATAGATCTGGAATGACTGGTAAGGCATATCGCATCTTCCAAAGACAATACGTTTCCGCCTTAATAAAGGTCTCACTGAAATAACCTGGATGAAAAGGCCTTAACTCGATGGGATAGGTATCGGCCTTTGTGGTTAAAATGATGAAGGAATCGTCAGCAGTGCGTTTTAATTGGAAAACGAGGAAGGGTGTTCTTTGGACAATTGGGAGTGCCCGAAACTGTCCTCGCTTGCGGAGAGGCGCAGGAGCAATGTCTTTTGTGTCCTCCATTCGACAAATTAGCATATAATAACCGAGCGTTTATTCGAATGATTATGGGTGTGCGGTGGAGGTATTTTAAAGGAATAAAAGATATGGGAGAGCATTTCGGAGCTTTTTAATGGAAATCGTTTCTGGCGTTGGCTTTCGAGTTTGGTTGATTTTAGTATATTCATATTCAATTGATTGAATACTCTACCAAATTCAACATCATTGAATTGATTGAGCATTCAATCTTTTCATCTTTTACATCGACTTTCTAATAAAATGTACTGACATAATATTCGACTGACATAATATTCGAATAAAATATTTGACAAATTAGCATATAATAACCGAGCGTTTATTCGACTGATTATGGGTGTGTGGCGGAGGTATTTTAAAGGAATAAAAGATATGGGAGAGCATTTCGGAGCTTTCTAATGGAAATCGTTTCTGGCGTTGGCTTTCGAGTTTGTGTTGATTTTAGTATATTCAATTGATTGAATACTCTACCAAATTCAACATCATTGAATTGATTGAGTATTCAATCTTTTCATCTTTTACATCGACTTTCGAATAAAATATACTGACATAATATTCGAATAAAATATTTGACAAATTAGTATATAATAGCCGAGCGTTTATTCGACTGATTATGGGTGTGTGGTGGAGGTATTTTAAAGGAATAAAAGATATGGGAGAGCATTTTGGAGCTTTCTAATGGAAATCGTTTCTGGCGTTGGCTTTTGAGTTTGTGTTGATTTTAGTATATTCATATTCAATTGATTGAATACTCTACCAAATTCAACATCATTGAATTGATTGAGCATTCAATCTTTTCATCTTTTACATCGACTTTCTAATAAAATGTACTGACATAATATTCGAATAAAATATTTGACAAATTAGCATATAATAACCGAGCGTTTATTCGACTGATTATGGGTGTGTGGCGGAGGTATTTTAAAGGAATAAAAGATATGGGAGAGCATTTCGGAGCTTTCTAATGGAAATCGTTTCTGGCGTTGGCTTTCGAGTTTGTGTTGATTTTAGTATATTCAATTGATTGAATACTCTACCAAATTCAACATCATTGAATTGATTGAGTATTCAATCTTTTCATCTTTTACATCGACTTTCGAATAAAATATACTGACATAATATTCGAATAAAATATTTGACAAATTAGTATATAATAGCCGAGCGTTTATTCGACTGATTATGGGTGTGTGGTGGAGGTATTTTAAAGGAATAAAAGATATGGGAGAGCATTTTGGAGCTTTCTAATGGAAATCGTTTCTGGCGTTGGCTTTTGAGTTTGTGTTGATTTTAGTATATTCATATTCAATTGATTGAATACTCTACCAAATTCAACATCATTGAATTGATTGAGCATTCAATCTTTTCATCTTTTACATCGACTTTCTAATAAAATGTACTGACATAATATTCGACTGACATAATATTCGAATAAAATATTTGACAAATTAGCATATAATAACCGAGCGTTTATTCGACTGATTATGGGTGTGTGGCGGAGGTATTTTAAAGGAATAAAAGATATGGGAGAGCATTTTGGAGCTTTCTAATGGAAATCGTTTCTGGCGTTGACTTTGGAGTTTGTGTTGATTTTGGTAGAGTATTCAATTGATTGAATACTCTACCAAATTCAGCATCATTGAATTGATTGAGTATTCAATCTTTTCATCTTTTACATCGAATGTCTAATAAAATATACTGACATAATATTCGAATAAAATATTCGACAAATTAGCATATAATAACCGGGCGTTTATTCGACTGATTATGGGTGTGTGGTGGAGGTATTTTAAAGGAATAAAAGATATGGGAGAGCATTTCGGAGCTTTCTAATGGAAATCGTTTCTGGCGTTGACTTTGGAGTTTGTGTTGATTTTGGTAGAGTATTCAATTGATTGAATACTCTACCAAATTCAGCATCATTGAATTGATTGAGTATTCAATCTTTTCATCTTTTACATCGAATGTCTAATAAAATATACTGACATAATATTCGAATAAAATATTCGACAAATTAGCATATAATAACCGGGCGTTTATTCGACTGATTATGGGTGTGTGGTGGAGGTATTTTAAAGGAATAAAAGATATGGGAGAGCATTTCGGAGCTTTTTAATGGAAATCGTTTCTGGCGTTGGCTTTCGAGTTTGGTTGATTTTAGTATATTCAATTGAATACTCTACCAAATTCAACATCATTGAATTGATTGAGTATTCAATCTTTTCATCTTTTACATCGACTTTCGAATAAAATATATTGACATAATATTCAACTGACATAATATTCGAATAAAATATTCAACAAATTAGCATATAATAACCGAGCGTTTATTCGACTAATTATGGGTGTGTGGTGGAGATATTTTAAAGGAATAAAAGATATGGGAGAGCATTTCGGAGCTTTCTAATGGAAATCGTTTCTGGAGTTGGCTTTGGAGTTTGTGTTGATTTTGGTAGAGTATTCAATTGATTGAATACTCTACCAAATTCAGCATCATTGAATTGATTGAGCATTCAATCTTTTCATCTTTTACATCGACTTTCTAATAAAATATACTGACATTTGCGATCAGCTTCGCTTTATTTCTTCTGATAGCTCGGTTTGAAGGGCACGTCTATTGGAAGAAAAAATAAATCCTATAATGTAGGATTAATTGACGAAAAACACCAATTCATGTTTCCGTAGCCAATCGACAGAAACCTCCAAATGGTTTAGACGACATCAAGATCTAATTTTGGGGCCGCGGTAGCCCGGTTGGGAGAGTAACGGATTAGAAACAAGAAGATTGCGAGTTCAAACCCAATCAAAGATCGCCGTGTATATAGGGGGCTGATGCACCTTAAATCTGTCGTGGCCTCAAATATAATCATGTTGGCGTGGTGTGGAAGTTTGGAGAGGTGTGCCAGCTCAGATTTGGATCCCGTCATCTGACAGTGGTTCAAAATTACGTGGTGTTGAGCTCGGATCTTTCCCTTCGGGTTTCATCTCAGACTGTCGCCAATAGATATATCGTAATTAGAAGACTGACCAGAATTTTATGTACGACATACCTCGTCATTATAAGAAAACTGACCCGATTTTGATGAACGAGATATGTCAGTATTAGAACAGAACTGACCAGATTTTGAAGGACGACATATCTCGTTATTAGAAGAAAACTGATCAGATTTTGAAGGACGAAATATATCGTTATTAGAAGAAAACTGATCAGATTTTGACGGACGAAATATATCGTCATTACAACAGAAACGACAAGATTTTGAAGGACGACATATCTCGTCATTAAAAGAAAACTGACCAGATTTTGAAGGAAGAGATATCTGGTTATCAGAACAGAACTCACCAGATTTGAAGGACGAGATATCTCGTCATTAGAAGAAATCTGACCAGATTTTGATGGACGACATATCTGGTCATCAGAAGAAAACTGACCTGATTTTGATGAACGAGATATGTCGAACTAGAAGAAAATTGACCAGAATTTGATAGACGAGATATGCCGTCATTAGATGAAAACTGACCAGATTTTGATGGAGGGGATATCTCGTAATTAGAAGAAGAACTCACCAGATTTTAATGGACGACATGTCTCGTCATTAGAAGAAATCTGACCAGATTTTGATGGACGACATATCTGGTCATCAGAAGAAAACTGACCTGATTTTGATGAACGAGATATGTCGAACTAGAAGAAAATTGACCAGATTTGATAGACGAGATATGTCGTCATTAGAAGAAAACTGACCAGATTTTGATGGACGAGATATCTCGTCATTAAAACAGAACTGACCAGATCTTCAGCTCGTCATCACAAAAAAAGACAATATCTTCATCATTCAGAATTCAATCGGGATTTTTGATGACGTGATATCTCGTCATTAGCAAAATTGGTCAGATCTTGATGGACGAAGTATCTCATCAAAACCACTTGGGTGATTAATTGTTTTACTTCATAAGTATCCAGAAAAGTTTATTTTGTATTTAGATTCAGACAAATTCTACATAAATATACATAGAATGTCCTCTGGTGTCACGTCTGGTCAGCAAAAAATGATATAATTCAAACCAAGCAGATTTTATATAACTTCTATATTCATTTTAATAGTTCTCTATTCGTTTATCTGACCTCTAATTGACACCCGTTTTAAAAGGCAAGAAAGAGCCCGTCTTACTCACGTGTTTGTGTCGAAGTTTGCATGCATCGTTAATAATTCTTATTCCAATTACCGCGTATTCACTGGCGGTGTCTGATCCTACTACACGCAAAAATTATAATAAAGATGTAGGTAGGTATGTATATTAATGAACGTATGTAAATTACGAAATGTTGTTCTCCGATCTTTCTCCCATTGGTAGGTATTTTAATTAACGTCGCACTAGAGCAACACGACGGGATATTGGCGACGGTCCGGGATCAAACACGTAGGGAAAATCCGAGGACAACACCACGTAATTTTGATCCAAAGTCAGATGACGGGGTGACAACTAAACTGGCACCCCACTCTCCAAACTTCCACACCACGCCAAAGTGAGGACATTTGAGGCCACAACAGATTTAAAGTGGGTCATCCCCCTTTGTGCAAGATGGTCTTTGGTTGAATACGACATCGCAACCCTCTGGTTTCTAATCCGTTAATCTTTCAGGCCTGCTCCGGCGGCCACCTATTTTTTGGTCGGACTGGCCAAAAAATATACCTTTTTGTTCCGCAAAATTTAATTAGTATATGCATCATGTGGTTAAAAAGTAGAATGTCACTGAAATAAACTGATCACTGAATTAAATGCTGGTCTGGTAATTGCGTTGAGCGGTGGATTCAGAGCAAAAAAAACTGATTCTACGTACCGCATACTTATTTCTTCCGCATTTCATCAAGATTATTCCCATAACGTGCTCCAAATTCCAATGTCCCAATGAACGAATTTTACGTCGACCCGGGCCCCAAATAACGACACCGCTTTTATACGAATACCATAAAACCAGGAAACACAAATGAAATTTTTCACTTATTGAAACGAACACAGCGGTCTCGTCCCCAGGGTCCTCCCTTTTTACACAAGAGTCACAAAATGTAGGGTCACCCCTATATTCCAGCAACACCCCACCCTAGTTTTTACAGCTAGGCCCCTGCCACTGCCAAGTACGTAGGTGTCAGATCATAAACCTCCAGAAATATACTGTCCCAACGTGACCCCGCATACAAGTTCGGCGCTTTAGAGTCGGGTGGATTGTTTTGGGTGGGTGTGCTTGAGAAGTGTCCTGGTACCTCCAGGGAGTGGGGAGAAATATAAATCGGGAATTTCTCTGGATGCGAGTCGTAAGAGTTTGGAGGATTTTTATTTTTGCCGGTGGGGTGGTTATTAGGGGAGGCGTAGGTCGGTTCTTTTGTGTTGGAATTTATCAAGGTTGTGGCTTTCCTGGGTTGAGGACTGGATTAGGGTTGGCGGATCGGGGGAGTTATGGTGTGAGCGTGGTTTTTTGCGCAGTCACTTTTGGAGTGGGTCAGTCGACGGATAAGAAGACGCATTTCGGTTCAATTGGGGCATGAATTTAATTTTCCTGTTAATGTAATTGAATATAGGTCGCACTGTTGCAACACAATTGGCGACGGTCCGGAATCGATACCTTCGGCGTCCGACCGTGGTTCAAAATTACGTGGTGTTGTCCTCGGATTTTTACCTTCGTGGTTTGATCCCGGACTGTCGCTAATTGGATTGGACGCCATAACAGGACGCTGTTCTCTTCAGTTCTCTTTCAGCTATATATCTCTTTCAGCTATACAGTCCGCATTACGGAGGAGTTATGCTATTAGGGAGAGCCGAGCAATCTATTATATAAATATCAATCTATACAGGGTGAGTCTAAATTGTTTTTACATAATAAGAGGGGTGATAGTACCCATCCAAACGAGCAATAATTACCATGGAACATAGGGTAGCATTCCACTCTGAGAGGCAGAAAAGAGTCAAATTAGAATTTCAACATGAACTTACAACAGTGTTGGGAAAGCGAATGAACGATACCAAAAGTTGCGTAATCTGATTTATTGATCAGAGAAAAACTCACAGCAAGTGCTCAAAGTGGCGCTGCACAGTTCACACCGGGGAAGGAATGACTGGCTCTCGAAGATTCCTGGTATTGTGTTAATTTTGTCTGCTGCAACACCGATTCTCGCTACGAGATCTTCAGCCGAGTCCACAGGCGTCTGGTACACTAAAGATTTCATGTGCCTCCAGAAGAAAAAGTCCAGTGGGTTGAGGTCCGGTGAGCGAGGAGGCCAAGCCGCAGGTCCGCCACGTCCGCTACCGACCAGGTCATCTTGCTTAGGAGATATGCTACGTAGGCAGGTATAAAACGACGTCAGAGGCGATGACTTGTTCATGCTCGACGCGTTTCGACTTTATTCTTTTCTGCCTCTCAGAGTGGAATGTGACCCTATGTTCCATGGTAATTATTGTTCGTCTGGATGGGTACTATCACCCCTCTTATTTTGTAAAAACAATTTAGACTCATCCTGTACATATAAAACATTGAAGATAGTACACATAGAAAAATAGAAGGCAAGTGAAGGGCAAAACATGTAAGCACAAAAATACAATAACGTAAGAAATGTATTGCAAAATTTGTTAAATTTACGAAGAACCAAATGATGATAACATAAAAGTAATACTCAAAATAATAATAAAAACATAAAACAAATGATAATAATAACATAATAAATAATCCATATACAATAAAAGGTAACAATACACAATGAAAAAGGATACGTATTTAGACCAAAAAACAATTTTTTTCAAAGAGCAAAATCACTAAAAAGACCACTAAAAATAGATTTACTAATTTCGTAAGAAAAGCTCGGTTATTTCGAGAACTTTCGATTTCTCAGCTCTCACAGATATAATAAAAGTTGGAGCTGAGGAATACCATCATTTTAAGGATTTTATGTTAGCAGTGTCTATTCTTGGCAGTACTTCGGCACCAATGAGAGTAGTTTAGTAGAGAAGGTTTCGCCAAATGCCACGGACTTGTGAGATCACAGTCAAAAAGGTAGTGGATGGAATCACCTTCTCAGCCGCAGATGCACAGCGCACTTGTTTTTAGATGGAAACGTTCTAGATACGCCGGAAATGGACCATGACCTGCGAAAAATTGCACCAGCTTTGAGTTCTGGTAAATAAGTTCGGTTGAAATCTGCGGAAAGGATTGATAAGTGTATCTCCCTTTGGAAGAAACATCCCATTCTGCTTGCCATTGGTCCAATACCAAAGTATCAATTGAATTTAATTTGCTTCTAGGCCACTTTAAACTGGTTGTTTGATGGGAAATTCCATTTGCTGCAGACTTCGCAATTAAGTCTGCTTGTTCGTTTCCCTCAATGCAAGCGTGTACTTTTATCCAAGAGATGTTAATTTGGGGTATTTCAACGGGGACGTCGCTAATATCCCGCTGAGTTGCTCCAGTGCGACGTTAATTAAAAAATACAAATACCAATACCGGAATCAATACCAATGGGAGAAAGAAAGGGGCAGCGGTAACCTGGTTGTAAGAGTAATGGTTTAGAAACCGTAGTTCGAATCCAACCAAAGACCGTCTTGGCTGGTGCTCGTTAAATCTGTCATAGCCTCAATTGTCCTCACGTTGGCGTGGTGTAGAAGTTGGGAAAGAGGGGTGCCAGCTCAGGTGTTGCTTCGTCATATGACCGTGGTTCAAAATTACATGGTGTAGTCATCGGATCTTTGCCGTCGGGTTTGATCCCGGACCGTCGCCAGTAACCCACTGTTCTCTAGTTCTAACTGTGTTACTCTAGTGCGACGTTAATTAAAATACCTATCAATGGGTGAAAGATCGGGGAACAACATTTCGTAATTTTCGAATCACTGTCAAATGACGAGTATGGCTTCTAAAGGCATTTCTCCTTGACCAATAGAATCTTTCATGTGATTCTTGCAATCTATTGGTGTAGTTATTTAATCAATATATGTGTATTGTGGTATAGAAACAATACGACACTACTCTGAAATATCGTGACGCTAAGATGGTTAATGCTTGCATCGATAAAAGATGGAAACAATTAATAATTATGGCGGCCACGCATAACAGTGGGCATTCGTTTTACAATGACATATCTGTGGTTCATATACCGAAATTATCATAAAAATATATACGACATATTACTTTTATCCTTTGAGTTATAATATTTTATTTTGAATTATATTTTTATTCAGTGCACCTGATTTTAAATATTTTATTGGCTAGTCTGGATTCTACTTGGAATAATTGATCTGTTTTCTATTGGATTGTATTTTGTCTTGTGTGTTGAGCAGTTTGTTCTGTTTTGGACCTTACTCCATAAGACCCAAATGATGTGGGATATCAGTTTAGGTGTTGACCTCGTCATCTGACCGTGATTCAAAATTCCGAGGTGTTGTCCTCGGATCTTTGCTCATCAAATTTTAACCGTTGCTCCCATGTCGTCTCTCAGGCCCACGATAGCCCGTTTCGAAAAGTAGCGGATTAGAAACCGGAGGGTTGCGAATTCGAAACCCGATCCGACCACCGTCGTGTACATGAGGGCTGGTGCACGTTAAATATGTCGTGGCATCAAATGTCCTCACGCTGCTGTGGTGTGGAAGTTTGGAGAGTGGGGTGCCAGCTCTGGTGAGAACTCTTCATCAGACTTTGGTTCCAAATGATGAACGTCCTCAGACCTGTCCTTTCATCCCGGATTCATCCCAGTTGCCAATAGCCCGTTGTGTCGCTCCAGTGTGACTTTAATTCAACTACCTACCCCTGTGATCTCTTAACCATTCAAGCCGAGTCAAGAGTCACGTTTCTATACTCAATCACTTTGAAGTGTCAACCCCTGAAGTGGAATAGTACATCCTTTCATTTTAACTAGAACTAGATAAAATTTGATATTGGAGTTTCGTTCAGGGATAAATCAATTCCAACTCTAAACTACATTTTCAGATAAAAATCACCCACCCTTGACATTTCCTCTACTTACAACAATTTAAAATATATTTCCCTCTTTTCTCCTATTAATCAGAATTTTATCTACACAATACGTCACATGAATGATTATCGTCAGGATATAGGTTTGGTTGGACATTCAAAAGACCAAGCTATCAAATGAACTCTCATCCTCAGTTGAACATAACAAGCTGGAATGTCAATAAAATCTAAACAGAAATCATTCTCGGCGAATAGTACCGAATAATACCTTTCCTTCCACATACAAGTAGAAAGGGATTTCAATAGCATAATACCTGCCTCTTTAAAACGAAAATATCCCTGAATAAAGTCCTCATTGCCCGGTTCTTCCAGCGCACAAAAAGTTTCACAATGAAACCCAATGAATCTTCTTTTGCAAGTTGCACATTCAATGGGCAAAGGAATTTTTCCACTGCAAAAATCTCCTCCAAAACTCCTGAATATAAGACTCCGCCGACAATGGAATCCCACAATGGGGAAGAGTCAGAATCGGGAGAGAGGAAGTCAGGAAAAATATAAAAAGGAATTTTTTTGTACTGGAAAGAATAAAAAAGGATACTCAGAGACTTATTTTCTAATTACGTACCAATTACTCCCAGTTACGAAATCACTCATGCCGAAAATTAACTTAGACGGAGACTTACTCGGTGCAGCGGCAATTAAAATGCCATTTTACCGGATCTGAACCTCCTCCCCCTCTTAGCGGAGGGGTTGAAAATTGTTCGAGTGTGAAAGACTGTGGGATATATTAGGGGAGACTTGAAAATGTAGGAGGGGGTGGAGTTCTCCTGTAGAGTTTGGGAATTCTTCGGCGATACTTTGGGCTGTAGGATCCGGTGAGTATTGGAGGTTACTGCATTGGAAAGTCGGGGGTTTCTGAATAGAAATTTTAATGGTGTCGTATTCAAAATGGAAGAGCAGCAACCACTTCGTATATCGTGCTTCTTGGATGACAGGAAAAAAGCGCGATTTATACCGAGTATTAATGACTAAATAAATCTGAACTGACGTTTGTAGATAATTAAAACCCATTATCACTGACATGGTTTAGTTAACCACTCTGTTTTCCTTTTTCCTACATGATAATAATGTGGAAAATCATTGGAAGAAAGTTAGTTGTAGAGTAGCATTGTTGTGCATTATATACTAGTGTGTCACAGTAATAAATTCACAATATATGTAACGCATTCTTAGAGACTAGAAAAAAGAGCGCTATATGCCGAGTATGAATGACTAAATAAATCTGAACGGACATTTTTTAAAGATTGAAATCCATTATTAATTACATGTGGTTTCATTTGCCACTCTGTTGTCGCTTTATTTCCACATGATAATAATGGCATTCACTGCAGAAAAGCAGTGAAGAAAGTTTAGGTGTACAGTAACATTGTTGTGGTTTAAAAAACTTGTTTCCCAGTAATAAATTCGCGAGATATACAGAGGCCGTTCGGACATTTTTTGAACGATTTTAATGGAATGAAGATCAGTTTTTACATGAAATTTTGTGTTTAAATGTTCTATTTGCTAGCCCTTATTGTTAACTATCTTTCTACACCTTATTTCTATGATAATAATGACATTTGTAGTATCAACAGAGGTATTTTGTTCCATTCTTGTTCCACAGTTTTCCAGTCCTTGAATTGTTTTCGGTCGACGTTTCGATAATACTCTTTTTAAAAGTTCAAAAGGATAAAAGTTCATGGGTGAGACATATGGAGAATTAGCAAAAATATCAGTAAAGGGTATTGAATTGATACCAGTTTCTTGTTTCATTTTTTTCCAAGAATTTAATAATGGATTTACATGTGTTGCTGCTTGCTTTATCCTGATGCAGCTCTGCTGATTGTTGACACTGTGGGTAGAAATATGGTACTTCTTTTTTGATTATTGGTAATAAAATATGGTCTTGATAGTATGTGGGAGTTGATTTTCACATTTTTTCCACTCTCTTTACTTTTAATTTTCCTTTATATGCAAAACCGGCAACAATCATAAATCCCTTAGAGAAAGTTTCTTTAGATTCTTTGAACCACGTTTTAAGATTTTTTCCTCTTTTATGATAAAAAGTTTTTATTACAATCATTTAAATACACCCACGCCTCGTCTATTGTCACAACATTTTCCCATCTTTCTAATGCTAAATGCTTCTCATACAAAATTCTACAGCGAGTTCTGCGTTCTGCAATATGTCGTGGAGACAGACGATGAACATTGTCTTCTTCGGCCTTGTTAAGATTAAAATCTATGTTTATTATTTTATTTACAATTGAAACTGAACATTTTAATGACTTTTCAATAGTCTTTTGACTTAGCGGATTCCTTTTTAAAATTAAAGATCTTACCTTACAAATATTCTCAAATTCTTTTCTTTCTTGAATACGTATTTGGAAGTATTTTTCCACTTTTACGTTTCTTTCCTTTCTTATTCATAATATTACTTATCATACCTTTAGACACCGAAAAACCATGACTTTTACAGCGTTTTTGAATAATTGAATAAGCATAATTCTCTTCGGAAAGAGCGGAAACAGCCTTCCATACATTGCTTATTTAAAAGAGCCATTTTGAAAGTAAACAAACCTCCGAGTTAGCAGATAAGTTATACTTTATTTAATTGCTGCGAAAATAAAATTCTTTCGTAGCATACAATTTTTTACAGCTCATCAAAATCATTCAAAAATGTCCGAATAGCCTCTGTACGCGCGGGACTAGAAAAAAGCGTGAAATATATCGCAAGTAATAGAAAGAAAATCTGAACTGGACATTCATTGGGAGATTAAAAACCCTTTACTGTTGCTATGGCTTGGTTTAGTTTGTCATTCTGTTGTTATTTTTTCCTACATGGTAATAATGATAAGGCATTGCGGAAAAGCAGTGGAGGAAAGTTAGCTATTGTTGTTTGCATGTTAATACTTCAAAATAAATTTACAGAATATATCGAACTTCTTAAGGGATTAGAAAAAGTATGATACATCCCGAGTATAGGTAGATCATGTGTAAATAAACATGAACTTTAATATTTTATATTTAGAATCCAATCATTAGTAAAAGATTAAAGCAAGTTGATGATAAAATGGGTTTTCTTTGATGCTCAGGCAGGTATAAATCTATAGTGACTGAGAACACCAGGGGTGCCCACAGGGGGGATCATGGCGCAAGTTACGCCATCAGAATTTATTTTGGGGGGGATTTTTTCAGGACGTTTTTTTTGGAATTTTCAGGGTGGAAATTTTTCAGGAAAAAATTAATTATTTAATAAGAAACCTTTTTATTGTTATATATATATATATATATATATATATATATATATATATATTCATAAGTAATTAGACTATCTGAATTTGTTTAAAAGTCTACTGTTTCCTGCTATGACAACAATTTCACTATAGGAAGTTATTCCATAATTTTTTATTGAGCAACGCTTAGTTGGCAGCGCTGATACTCTGCCCATTCATAACCATCTGACACCTTAAGGTTTTCCGTCCGTCACCGTTACGTCATGTGGATCGCTAGTAGTCCCATAGACAAGATAAAGTTAAGTCACCAGTTGAAAGCAGGTAGCCGTCTAGCCGTGTACGTTTTGTGTAGTCTGTCTCGGAGAAGGAAAGGAAGTCATTGAAGATTTAGAAATACAACCCTCTTCATCAAGTATGACCCAAGGCGTAGATTTTGAAAACCTTGATGAAAATGGAAGTCAGGAAGAAGTTGATGATGAAACTGAATTAGGACACGGAGAGGTAGAATCATGTAGCAATCCATCTGCTGGAAGACCTTCAGTTTCCATTCAACAAGAGGAAACTCTAACAACTGAAGATTCTCCTGATGATAGATTGAAAATCCCAAGAGATCCAGCATCATATGCCAACATCAAACTGTCAGCTGAGGAAATAAATAAAGCACTATATTTGGAAAATCAAGATTTGAACAATCAAGCTGAACAATCAGATCAGTTAGTCCATCCCAATCGAGAAGTGCTGTATGTTGTCATCGATTGTTGTCGATATTTAAATGAAGAAATGCTTCGATTTCGTTAAAAGGATGTAGCAAAAGAAAAACTCATAGGTCTTTTCAGGCTATTGAGTAAATATAGTCCTGATGCTAGGGTATACCTTGAAAAAATTGATAAAGCTAGAACTGAAAAAGTAAAGCTGGGGTCTAATTTCTTGAGTTATCGAAACATTTTCGATGTAATTAACATAATGAGTGACATCGTTGCTTCAAAAATCATAGATAGTATAAAAACGACTAACATTTATTCTAGACTCAACTCAAGACATTAGTATAAAAGAATGTTCAACATTAGTTATATTGAACATAAGCATGGTGCCCCAAAGGAAAATGTCAAACCTGAAGAGCGGTTCATTAAGGTTTTCATTAGTGGAGATACCACAGACCAAAATCTTTTTAAAGATATAATGAAATGCCTGAATTTACTTGGTCTTGACCCAAGTGGAATTGTTGGTCAAAGTATGGATGGGGCTGGTAATATGAGAGGAAAATTCAATGGTGTAAAAGCGCTAACCCAGAGAGAATGTCCCAAAGCGCTCTATAAATGGTGTTCTTTGCACAGATTTGCTTTAATTGCGGAAAAATCTATGGACACATGCCCCTAAATGAAAAATCTATTTTCTCTTTTAGAGGAATTATGTCTTCATGTCAAGTCATACAAGGCATGATCTTTTTACTAAAAACTACAAGGATCCAACCAAAATAAGGAGACTGAAAAGAGTGCAAACTACAAGATGGTCAAGCAGAAATGATGCACTGCAAACAGTTGTCACCTGCTATGACACAATAAAGGAGACGTTGCATAGTTTGTCCATTGACAAAAAAGCAGCTAATGAATCAAAGGCACTGGCAACTGGCCTGTGGAAACAAATGACCGATTTTGAAAACATTTGCTCAATACATGTTGACTGAGCTATTTTCAAAGTGTCACCAATCACAATTGTTCTACAAGCAAAAATAATTAATTATAGCAGTGTGTCAAAAATTGTTGATCAAACCAAAGCTAAGTTTGTAAAAATGCGAAGTGAGTCGGAGTGGAATAAAGTGAATGATTCAATTATTGCCTTTGCTGATGTGAATAATATTTCGCAACCCCACCGTAGAAGCAGAAAATGTAAGAGGTTTATGGATGAAATGGCTATCGATGAAAGAATAGATGATCCTCTTAAGAGGATCAAAGAGGAAGTTTATTTTCAAGTACTAGATTCACTTATTAAACAACTCAATGACAGATTCTGAGTTCTCTTTCTACAATCTCACAAATGTCAGTGCTTTCACATGAGGAAATTTTGAAAATTGCAAGAGAAAAAGAAAAGCAGGGATATAAATTCTTGCCAGATTCTTCATCAGTGAAATACTTGTGTGGGTTTTACGATCTTGAAAGTGACCAAATAATAGAGGAACTAGAAACTTTTGCAAATTTGTATAAGTTTACTCACTCAGAAATTGACATTTCCGACCTGCTTTTAGAGAAATAAAAGTGTAAAAATAGGACACCTGACAGGGAATCTGATCAGGAAGTGAAGGTGGAAATGAAGTTGAAGTCTGTAAAGAATGGAGATGAGGAGGAAGATTCAGATCATGATGAGTTGCTTTTGTCTGTTGATCAGTGGGTAAAAAGAGGCTTTATTAGGGCTTACAGATGCCTGCAGTATATGTCAGCATTTCCTCAACTCACCATGCTGTATCGTATCCTTTTATCGTTACCTGTCACAAGTTGCTCAGCGGAAAGGACGATGAGCCGTTTAAAGATTGTAAACAGGTTAAGAAGCAGCTTAGGGAACGATTGGCTGTCAAGCTTATTGATACTATCATCTGAGAATGACATTCTCAAGAACATCACAAATGAAGAAATTATCGAAAAGTTTACCATATCAAGTGCACAGAGAAAAAAAGCTTCTGTTAAAATCTTATAAATAGTACATAAATCCCTGTGCTTAAAGAATTTATTTTCTGGTCATACTATAAATTTTTGTCAACCTAGTGTGTTCGAATGTTTTCTCTTCCCTCCGCATAAGATAGCTGTTTTGTCACTACTCTAAAACAATTTAGTTTTTAAGGTTTTATGAATACTCTCATCCAAATTTATCTCTTAATTTTATTTATTTCTAACTGATTTACAAAACGTAGAGCTTTGTGTGGATTCAGTTGGAAATTTAAGATTTCAGTAAAGGTTATATGGTTAACTGGATTTGAGGGGGGCGGTAAAGAAATTTTTTTAGGGGATTTGCGCCAGTGGGCTTGGGGGATGGGCACCCCTGTGAGAACACAGAACCTAAAATGCGAGGGGGAGTCAATTTAACCCTTCTGTTAGTTATCTTGACACGATATCTCGTCATTAGCAAAAAACTGATCAGATCTGGATCTTGTCATCATAAAAAAATCGGCAATATCCTGATGACGATATATCTCGTCATTTGCAAAATTAGTCAGAATTGAATGGACTAAATATCCCGTTGAAACCACTTGGAAAGTTAAATGGCTTGAGCTGGGAACACAGACCATTTAAAGAAAAGAAATGTCATTCGGAACAAACTATCCAAATATCTAAAAATCTCAAAATAAATATTTTTGAAAATCTGTGTATTCCAACTCTCCATAAACCTTCAAAGGATTTTGACGATATATCTCGTCCATCAAGATCTGACAAATTTTGCTAATGACGAGATACCTCGTCATCAAGATATTGCTTAATTTGTTATGATAACGAAGTCAAGATCTGATTATTTGATCAGATCTAATGACGAGATGTCTCGTCCATCAAGATCTGATCAGTTTTCTTCCAATGACGAGATGTCTCTTCCATCAAGATCTGATGGGTTTTCTTCTAATGACGATATGTCTCTTCCATTAAGATCTGATTGGTTTTCTTCTAATGACGAAATGCCTCTTTCATTGAGATCTGATTGGTTTTCTTCTAACGACAAGATGTCTCTTCCATCAAGATCTGATCAGTTTTCTTCTAATGAGATGTCTCTTCCATCAAGATCTGATCGGTTTTCTTCTAATGACGAGATGTCTCGTCCATCAAGATCTGATCAGTTTTCTTCCAATGACGAGGTGTCTCTTCCATCATGTTCTAATCGGTTTTTTAATGCGAGATGTCTCTTCCATCAAGATCTGATCGGTTTTCTTCTAATGACGAGATGTCTCATCCATGAAGATCTGATCAGTTTGTTAAATACTTCCAAATACCCTATGTAAAATGACATACCTTTAGCCATAATGTACTATAAACCTCAGTAGAATATATTGCATATCAGGATACACTGTTAACAGGCAGCTACGATACCTAAAAACACCAAAATTTTCCCAATGAAGACAGAACCCCAAGAAATGAGGCTATTTACATGAGAGTCACAAAAATTGCGGATAGCAAAAAATTGCAATAAAAGACTCACAGCAGATTAAGAGCCGACTGCAAAAGAAGATTTTTATGTATGCAAATACGCAGACTCGCGCGGTTGGGTCTTTATTGCCGCTTTTAGTACGGATCCAAAGCCCTCTTTATCTGCTGTGAGGTTTGCATTGGAATGGATGGGCCTCTGCTTTTTAAGGGATCCGATTTCGAAAGAAAGTTAAGACTTTCTTTCCTTTTTTTCATTTCGGTGCTTTCGATCAGAATGTTGGGGTTGTATTTATAGGAGGGTTGGAAACTTGTGGTTCGCTAAGATGTGTAGTGTTAAGGAGATGCAAGAAAATAAATCTCGGTGTCTGTTTCGCTTTCAGAGACGTCATTAACGGGATTCAAGGTTTTATTGGATGAAAGTTTAGATGCAAGCTGTGGTGCTGGTTTGGGGAAGGTTTCGGTGGGTTTTTATTTTGCTTGAGAAGTTGAGCGTTAATCTGGTTTATGTGGAGTATAAATTAAATGGAATGGAAGAAAAATTTTAACAGTTTTTGGTGACTAGTTATTCCCTAAGTTTTGTGCGGTAAAATATTTAAAGTCGTGAAGCATGTTAAAATGTAATACACAATTCCACACGCCTTTTCTGTAACATTTGTTCTTAGTCGCTTTTAGCTGGTTTATAGGATTTTTTTGCAACATTTCCTAATTGTTTTTTGGGTGAGAGCTTCTGTGGCTCAGTAGTTTTCTGGCAACCTGATGGACCAATATGGCCCTTGTGCCATGAGACACAATCAACCAACCTAATCGTTTTGAGTTAGTTAAATGATTGACGCAAGGGCCATGGCATGGGCAAGTTGCTCTCATTAAGAGAGAAAACACACAGCTCAGGTTCGATTTCTCCCTGTCTATTCCTCTTTTCTGCTTCAGAAAACCTTGTGTGTGTGTCCATTTACTTGGCATTGTTTGTCACAGCTTGGCCAAATATGACCCTTGTACCATAAAACTCAACGAACCAACAATGCTAGTTTTGTTGGTTAAAATATTTGAAGGCGTGGAGTCTAATATAAAATGAAGTACATAATTCCAAACAAAATTTTGAGTCTAATAAAAAGTAATACATAATTTCACTTTTTGTGTAAAATTTGTTTCTAATTCGCTCTGAACCTGGATGATGGGATTCTTTTCAATATTTCCTAATTATTTTAGGTGTATTTCTCTCTTCTGTGTCTAAAACTTTCCTTACTTTTTAATGTCCATTACTTGATGTAGTTTGTCTTGTGTTTGGTACAGCATGGCCAAATATGGCCCTTGTGTCATGAAACACAATCAACCAACCTAATCGTTTTGGGTTAGGTTAAATGATTGACGCAAGGGCCATGCATGGCCAAGTTGCTCTCATTACGAGAGAAAAATGTCAACATGTAGTTTGTCTTGTGTTTGGTACAGCATGGCCAAATATGGATCTTGCGCCATGAAACACAATCAACCAACCTAATCGTTTTGGATTAGGTTAAATGGTTGAGTTTTCGGACGCAAGGGCCATGCATGGCCAAGTTGCTCTCATTACGAGAGAAAAATGTCAAGCAAATAGTCAGACGCACACAAACGGAATGCTGAGTCGTCGGGCTCAGTGGATTTCCCCACAGCCCTAGCAACATGCGAGTTATGGGCGCAGCAGGTTCAATTCCTGTAACTTACACTGGGTGTATTTCCCTCTTTTGTATTAGGAAAAATTTCCTTATAGGTAGGTATTTAATTAATGTCGCACTGGAACAATACACCGTGCTATTGTCGACTGTCCGGGATCAATCCCGAGGGGAAGATCCGAGGAAACACCACGTAATTTTGAACCACTGTCAGATGACGAGATCACACCTAAGCTGGCACCCCACTCTCCAAACTTCTACACCACGCCAAAGTGAGGACATTTGAGGCCGTGAGAGATTTAACGTGTACCCCCCCTATACATACAGGCATCCCCTTTATACATGACGGTCTTTGGCTGGATTGGAACTTGCAAACCTCCGGTTGTTAATCCACTACTCTTCCAACCGGGCTACCGGGGCCCAAATTTTCCTTGTGTAGATGCATTGCTTAAAGTTGTTTGTATTGTGCTTGGCATAGATTGGTTAAAGATGGCCCTTGTGTCATAATACACAAAAGACTAAGCAGAAGATTTACTGACACAGGATAGTCTTGAAACGTGAGCTTGTTTTGAATTAGTACATCATAAAAATTCAAATTTGACGGTTGTTTTTAGGTTATGGTCATTTTTGCACTGTAAAATGACCACCGTTTTGAAATTCATATGCTGTCATTAGAATAGCTTTAATTCAGAAATGAAAATTTTTACCTCTCTGAATTTTTCTCAGATTAAAGTACATGAGTTAGATTTTACTTATACAAAGTTTCAGAGAGAAATAAAAGGGTACATTTTTATAGCCCTTTAAAGTCGACTGTTTTTAGAAGGGAATTTTCCATTTTGCATGTAAAAACCCACTAAAATGTAAAATTACCACTGCTTTTATATTTTATATACACTACTGAAATAAATGGCTTCCATTTGGTACCAATTACTAAATCTGAACAATTAGTTCTCAAGGTAGGGCCCTGTATAGACAGTGGAAAATCCAAGATGGCCACCATTTTGTAAAATTGGCCAATTTTTTAATTCTCGTATTCGGCTAATATTGGACAAAGTATTTAAAAAATTGAGATCTAAGGGTTTCACTGCCATGTCTATCTGTGGTAAAAATGTGAAAAAAATCCATGACTATGATACAACACCCTTCAGATGTCTCCACATGGAATGACCCTGCTGACTTTGGTAACATGATTCTTAAATTTTACTTCCATGGTTCTATGGGTAGGTATGGTAGGTAAGTATTTTAATTAACGTCGTACTGGAGCAACACAACGTGCTATTGGCGACGGTCTGGGATCATCCCCCAAGGGAAAGATCCGACAACAACAAAACGTAAATTTGAACCACGGTCAGATGACGAGGTTACACTTGAGCTGGCACCCAAACTTCCCCACCACGCCAAAGTGAGGACATTTGAGGCCACGACAGTTTAAACGTGCACCAGCCCTCTTCGTACACGACGGTCTGGTTGGTCACAACCCTCCGGGTGCTAGTCCGTTACTCTTCCAATCGGGCTACCGCGGCCCTATGGTACTGTGGGAAACAAAATTAAATATAATAGCGTTGACCTAGAAATTAATTCCAGACACAATAAGATTATTCAAACCTCAGACGCCAGAGCTCCGCATTCGAGTTTAACAGTCGCTTCAGGCAGATATATTTATGTTTTATACGTAACATCCAAATCTCGAAACCAATCTTTTAGAAATTTTAGATTTCCCAACTTCCTTTAATACATGTTACAATTAGTAAAACTCAGTGTGAGTTACAATTACGCTTCTGCTTTCGTATGAATGATTTAGAAACCAATGTTCTCTCTACCAATACATCCACTTCACTTCTCATCTCACTTCACTTCATTTGCAGTGGTTTCTTTTTTCCGAAATTTCCATTCAACCACTACTCCCAGAAAAGCGAAGGACTCTGAATAGAACGATTAGAATTAGATCTTTGGCATCAGTGCATGCTGATATTCGAATTTTTAAAAGGAATTTTTACCATTCCAAAACACCCCGTTCTATTTGCGCTCTATTTCCTAAAGCAAATTCCGGATCCGTCTTTTCTCCAGTCTCCCGGAAAATTACTATTCCGGCCGATCCGGGATCGTTGTTTACCTTTTCCGCTTTTTATTCCCTCTTCTCCTGGGAATCTTACTCCAAGTATTTATAATGAGAATCCCGGAGAATTTTTCCCGGATTCCGAATCTGATTGAATTATCGGGAAAAGGTTTAATAAGACGTTAAACTCGCAGTTTTGTTTGTATTTATGTATTTTTTTACCGTATCCTTCTATCCAGTCACTTCATAACCGGATATAGTAAGCTTGCTTTTTGTATCGTGCAAGTCATGCGCAGGATGTTTTTCGTCCAATCACAGTCGCTTTGTTGGCACAGCGCGTCCAATCGCGCGTCTTTGTTTAGAGGAGCTTAACTCTTTGCACACATACACTGCGTGATTGTGGAATTTGCATAATCGTGTTACACCGGAACGGGATATAAAATGATTTAATTTATACGAGAGTACGAGGGGGACATTTGCCTGAATTGGCACACACAAACCCGCTTCTCCTCATTGATGAATTGAGGATTTAATTATCGATATTTACGATGTTTAACGAAAAAACATGGATAAGACAAACAACGTTTATTTTCTGATATTTTCTAACAAATAGTGGAGGTACATACCTAATCAAAGCTTCCAGCTACAGTTGTTTGTATAAGGCTTTTGAATACATTAAACGCGAGTTCTTTTGGTTTATTATCAAGTTGTTTCTTTTACTGGGCCTGAAACGCAACAAAAACTTATCGGTGATAGAATATATGCTTTCTCAAACAAGTCTTTTATGACAAAAGATGAAGTATTCGCTTTACCGGGGGGTAAAACCGATCTGGACTAACTGTTTTGTCAATATCCAATTATATTCTTCAGCAGGACTTGGTAAACAGCAGAGCCTCGATGAATGGATAAAAACTTTAGATTGCTTTGAATGAAATTTTCAGTGCCACATGAATATTCACAAAAGATTCTTGTAAAAATGATCAGAAAGAATTCAATTCAATTAATTTTTATAGAATTGCATAGAATGAGGCCCTTGGCATTGTTCAAGTTTCATATCCATTCCGTAACACTTTAGTTATTCAGTATTATAGAACTTTACCACTCTAAGTACCACTCTCTTTACCACTCTCGAGATATCTCTCTCTTCGACGAGATATCTCGTCCGTCAAGATTTGAAAAATATTTCTAATAATGAGATATCTCGTCATCAAGATATTGTAGATTTTTTTCATGATGACGAGATCAAGGAAAGGAGAGAGGATCAGTTTTCTTCTATTGTCGACATATCTCGTCCTTCAAGATCTGGTTAATTTTGCTAATGGCGAGATCAAAGAAAGGAGAAAAGAGCAGTTTTCTTCGATTGCCAACATAACTCGTCCATTAAGAACTGGTCAGTTTTGCTAATGACTGGATCAAGGAAAGGAAAAGTTTTCTTCTATTATTGACATATCTCGTCCATCAGGATCTGGTCAATTTTGCTAATGACGAGATCAAGGAAATGAAAAGGAAGTAGTTTCCTTCTATTGCCTACATATCTCGTCATTCAAGATCTGGTCAAATTTGCTAAGGACGAGATCAAGCAAAGAGCAGTTTTCTTCTATTGCGGACATATCTCGTCCATCAAGATCTTGTCAGTTTTGCTAATGATGAGATCAAGGAAAGGAGCAGTTTTGCCGACATATCTCGTCCATCAAGATCTGATCAGTTTTGCTAATGATGAGATAAAGGAAAGGAACAGTTTTCTTCTATTGCGGACATATCTCGAACTGGTTAATTTTGCTAATGACGAGATCAAAGAAATGAGAAAGGAGCAGTTTTCGTCTATAGCCGACATATCTTTAAATCTAGATCTGGTCAATTTTGCCAATGAAGAGATAACTTATCAAGACAACCACAAGAGCGTTAACACTCTTATGGGTTCGCGCACATAATTCCATCTTGGACCCTACAATCTTTCCTGCATGATATCTAACCACTTTAGATCTTCTCGATGAATAGAATCTTTCCAAAGATTCTAAGGAAATGAGCAATAGTATATTTCCAAATGACTTCAACGCGTTGGCGTGGTGTGGAAGTATGGAGAGTGGTGTGCCAGCTCAAGTGTAACATCGACATCTGACCGTGGTATCTCGTCAATGCCACTTGGAAGGTTAATTTGTATAGTAGTGGCTGATATCACCACAGTACCTCCGAATCTACTCTACCGTGATCTCTGCTCGAGAAAAGCTGTTAAACTTTTTTCGGCCTTTACATCCTTTTCGCTTATACTTACTTAGGATATTTCACTTACTCAGGATATTTCATTTAATTACGTCACCGCGAGCAATTACCTTAAGAGCTTTGAATATCGAGGCACGAATCGAGTCTAATCCACGACGGATAGACTCTCTTCGCCCCTGGGCTGACGGTTATTGGAAACGTCGTCCGGAAATCCCCTCTTTTGAATGACGATCATTCAATGTGTCCTGCTTCTTCACTTCGCTTCATGAGCGTTGACACTTTGATTCCATTTGGTTCTCAGACCTGACGGAGAAGGGGATGTTCTCGCTTTTTGATGGAAAATCCAACCCTACTCCTTCCAGTGAGAGGTGCCTTTGTTTTTCACGTGTGAAGTAAAGGAATACCTCCGACTTTTCCGTGGTACATAATAAATGCCATACATAATGCATAAGAAATGCCGTACGTAACACACAAAAAATGCCTTACGTACTACATAATCAATTCCATATGTTATAAATGTCGTACTTAATACACAATAAATGCTGTACATAATGCAAAATAAATGTCATACATAATACCGTACGTAACCAAAAAATGTCGAATTAAAAAGCAATAAATACTATGCATACTGTAAAATAAATGCCATAGGAAATGCCGTACATAATACATAAGAAATGCCGTACCGTAACACAAAAAATGCCGTACTTAATACACAAGAAATTCCATATATTATAGATATCGTACTTAATACACAAGAAATTATATATATTATAGGCATCGTACTTAATACACAATAAATTTATGTATTATGCAAAATAAATATCCATAATACATAAGAAATTCCATACTTAATGCATAATAAATTCCATATATTATAAATGCCGTAATACACAATGCAAACTAAATGCCACATAATACAAAAGAAATACCATACATAATATATCAGAAATGCCGCACGTAGCACATAAAAAATGACGCGCATAATAATGCATAATAAATATAGTTAATAAACAATAAATGCCATGCATAATGCAAAATAAATGTCAAATGTTCAACATAGGAAATGCCGTATATAATACATAAGAAATGCCGTATATAATACATAAGAAATGCCGTACGTAACACAAAAATTGCCGTACTTATTTCATCAGAAATTTCATATATTATAGATATCGTACTTAATACACAGTAAATGTTATGTATAATACAATATAAATATCGTACATAATATATAAGAAATGCCGTACTTTAATACATAAAAAATGTCGTACATGATAATGCATAATGCCGAATGTAAAAATAAAATATGTTGTACATAATAATGCATGAGTAATGCAGTACCTAGAGAATAAAAAATCCATATATTATAAATATCGTACTTAACACAATAAATGCTACACATAACTCATGATAAATGTTGTGTATAAAAATGTAGTATTGCATAATAGATAATACATAGATATTAATGCATACTAAACGCCGTACTTAATTCGAAATAAAGGTTGTACTTTAATATAAAATAAATGCCGTACTTAATTCAAAGTAAATGTAATAATGTAAAACAAATTCCGTACTTAATACAAAATAATAAATACCGTACATACATAAAAATTGCTGAGTTAACGGGAAAAAATTCAGACTTCTTTTAAAATTATAGTTTTCAGAAATTACAAAAATATGTATATAGCGTTAATTATATATTACTAAATATGTATATAATTTTTTACTGAAGATAATTTAAAACTCTTCGATGAAAGATGTTTCGTATTCCAAAATTATAACTTACATAAAAAAAGTATTTCATGAAAATAAACATGCATTTTTAGTTTTACATTATCAAGGGATATTTACTCATTTATACTGTTGTAATATTTGCAATTGTATTTAGTAAGAAGTGGCTCTAAAATCTACCCAAAAGAAACAGAAATCTAAATATGTGCCTAAATTAAATATACTGAATATTCAAATTCAAAAAATTGTTTAACCGGCGTCATTGTTTGAAATTATTTATCATATCGCAAACATGAAATTTTATTTTTTGTGTGTGCAATAAGTAAAATGGTAAACATATTTCAATAAAAGTAAGACAGTTTTTTAAGTCTTGTATTAACTAATCCACGCAAATTGTAAAATATTGACTCTTAATTTCAACAATAGAATAGTAAATGTTGATATAAAGCGATGTGAAACAGTAATCCAAATCTAAACACTTAGGCAGGTGTAATTTCTTAGTTAAATGTAAGACATTAAAATCATAAGGACTAAATTGCTTATGAATTGTATTTTAAATTGAAGATAGGAAACTTAGTAACATTTTAAAATAGCGTTATACTTAATTATTATTTGTATGTTAATACGAGATTAACACATGTATAGGGAGGAAAATATATTGAAATAACTTTTTGACATAGGATTATATTCATAAATTTGTTGGTATTGTATCATCAATGCAAATATTGCAAACCTAAACATTTGAAGTAGAGCGTTAATCCTTTCAAAAATATTTGTAAACGATTAAAGTAAATATCAGTTTCGTAAGTAAAAATAAGATTTAAGAATCATTATTGTCTGATTCTCAGCAGAATTCAATTTTAATTAAGTGTGTCTATAGACATTTTGTGTTCGAAAATATCTCTCAGCTTCTAGACTTAATGCTTTCTCCCATAAAGTATGGAGAAAATAGTACGAAAACAAGCTTGTTGAAAATCCCCGAAAGCTCTATCCTTGATCTAACAGACAAAAAAATTTCTAAAGGAGTTAAATATTTTCTTTCATGTAGTTATGTATACATATATTTGATAACCAAGAATAAATAAATGAATTTATTTTCTACACATGACATTTCATGAATTTCATTTTAAATTTTATTTTCTACGAGGGCTGTTCAATAAAGAATGATCATAAATTAATAAAAAATAATTATCTGTACTAATCCTCCAAATTTTGATGGTCTTTTTCAAAATACTCCCCATTAGATACAATGCACTTATCCACCTTTTTTCCATTACAAACACATGCTGGAAGCCATTTTTTGACAGGTCCTTCAAAATCGCCTCCGTAGCTTTCACCACTACCTGTGATGATGAAAAACGCTTTTCCTGGAGGTGTTTCTTCAAATTCGGTAAAAGTATTATATGCTAAATCAGGACTATATGGAAGAAGGGAACACACGTGACGTTGATTTTTGAAACATACCCATTAACAAAATTGGCAATATGTGGCCTTACGTTATCATGGTGTAGCATCCATCCTGTTACTTTCAAATGGGGTCTTTTGCGATGGATGTGGCCTTGGAGAGTTTTCAGTACATCTCTATAGTATTCTCCAGTTACAGTTGTATGGAATCAGGTATGTATGTATTATATGCTAAATCAGGACTATATGGAGGAAGGGGAACACACGTGACGTTGATTTTTGAAAGATACCCAATAACAACATTGGCAATATGCGGCCTTACGTTATCATGGTGTTCATCCATCCTGTTGCTTTCAAATGGGGTCTTTTGCGATGGATGTGGCCTTGGAGAGTTTTCAGTACATCTCTATAGTATTCTCCAGTTACAGTTGTATGGAATCAGGTATGTATGTATGTATTATATGCTAAATCAGGACTATATGGAGGAAGGGGAACACACGTGACGTTGATTTTTGAAAGATACCCAATAACAACATTGGCAATATGCGGCCTTACGTTATCATGGTGTTCATCCATCCTGTTGCTTTCAAATGGGGTCTTTTGCGATGGATGTAGCCTTGGAGAGTTTTCAGTACATCTCTATAGTATTCTCCAGTTACAGTTGTATGTAATCAGGTATGTATGTATTATATGCTAAATCAGGACTATATGGAGGAAGGGAACACACGTGACGTTGATTTTTGAAAGATACCCAATAACAACATTGGCAATATGCGGCCTTACGTTATCATGGTGTTCATCCATCCTGTTGCTTTCAAATGGGGTCTTTTGCGATGGATGTGGCCTTTGAGAGTTTTCAGTACATCTCTAAAGTATTCTGCAGTTACAGTTGTATGGAATCAGGTATGTATGTATGTATTATATGCTAAATCAGGACTATATGGAGGAAGGGGAACACACGTGACGTTGATTTTTGAAAGATACCCAATAACAACATTGGCAATATGCGGCCTTACGTTATCATGGTGTTCATCCATCCTGTTGCTTTCAAATGGGGTCTTTTGCGATGGATGTGGCCTTGGAGAGTTTTCAGTACATCTCTATAGTATTCTCCAGTTACAGTTGTATGTAATCAGGTATGTATGTATGTATTATATGCTAAATCAGGACTATATGGAGGAAGGGAACACACGTGACGTTGATTTTTGAAAGATACCCAATAACAACATTGGCAATATGCGGCCTTACGTTATCATGGTGTAGCATCCATCCTGTTGCTTTCAAATGGGGTCTTTTGCGATGGATGTAGCCTTGGAGAGTTTTCAGTACATCTCTATAGTATTCTCCAGTTACAGTTGTATGGAATCAGGTATGTATGTATGTATTATATGCTAAATCAGGACTATATGGAGGAAGGGGAACACACGTGACGTTGATTTTTGAAACATACCCAATAACAACATTGGCAATATGCGGCCTTACGTTATCATAGTGTAGCATCCATCCTGTTACTTTCAAATGGGGTATTTTGCGATGGATGTGGCCTTGGAGAGTTTTCAGTACATCTCTATAGTATTCTCCAGTTACAGTTGTATGTGGTGGTACGACATGTTGATTCACCATTCCTCGAATATCGAAAAATGATATGATCATAACTTTGTCAGCAGAAGCAACCACTCTCGCCTTCTTCGGTGTTGGTGATGAAGGAGACTTCCACACAGAGCTCTGTTGCTTAGACTCAGGGTCATAATGATGAAGTCAACTTTCATCAGCAGTGACAATTTTCGAAAGAAACATTCCATTATTTTGTAGCCTTGATTTCAACTCCGAACAAACCTCCACACGCAAATCATTTGTTCGGGAATGAGCAGTCTCGGAACCCACCGCGCACATTTTTCCATTTTTGCCGTAGGCGAAAGTAAAACTAGGCGTGCTTGGCCGGCTGCCAAGGCCACAGCAGTGACATCATGATCGTGAAACTCGCGCCATCTATTCTCCACTTATCCCGCTACACATGCAATATGAATTTTATTTTTCTTGACTTTTTAATCACCTTTAAAAAAATTATGACCATTCTTTATTGAACAGCCCTTGTATATCTTGATAGTTATTTGAGAATAATAGTTGATGTCCTTATCGGGATCAAGTTTAACCAACCCGTCAACAAATAACCGTACGCGTAAGGTATGTAAATCGTAACAAATCGGTAGTTATGTTCAGATACGGCCCTCTAAATGTTTTTATCATGCCCGCAGTCAAGATACAGTGCTCCGAACACGTTGGGCCGCAGTAGCCCCGTCGGAAGAGTAACGGCAACTGGAGGTTTGCGAGTTCAAGTCCAACCAAAGACCATCGTGTACAAAGGGGTCTGGTGCACATTAAATCTGGTGTGATGTCCTCACGTTGGCGTGATGTGGAAGTTTGGAGAGTGAAGTGCCAGCTCAAGTGGGACCTCGTAATCTGACCGAGGTTCAAAATTGCATGATGTTGTCCTCCGATCTTTCACTTGGGGATTGATACCCAAGTGAATAATCGTCAATAGCCCGTCAATAACCGTCAATCGTCGCTAGAGTAACACAATCGTCAATAGCCCGTCAATAACCGTCAATCGTCGCTAGAACAACACAATCGTCAATAACCGTCAATCGTCGCTAGAGCAACACAATCGTCAATAGCCCGTCAATAACCTTCAATCGTCGCTAGAGCAACACAATCGTCAATAGCCCGTTGTGTTGCTCTAGCGTGACGTTAATTAATTACCATTACCATTACCTAACATGTTTACCCTGGACTCGTGCCAGGTGTAGTCTAGCTTTGTACGGTTGAAGAATATCAGGTCATAGTTGCGACGGCCACGTGCAAGGTGGTCAGTTGGTCTACCATGTAGTCCGATAACCTCAGGGACGCCAAAACGATAGTTTGGTGTCTTTAGCGCTGAAATGTCGAACGACCTGAAGGGCTGTTATAAAACTTCGCATAAATCGTAATATGCTTGTCGAAAATTTTATGATGTCACTTCCGGTCTTCCGAAATATCTAGGCTAAAAATACCAAACTATTATTTAGGCGTCCTTGAGTTGACTTGCGATTGTAGATGGTGCATGTTCGATTCCTCTTTGGGTGCATTTCTCTCTTCTGTATCAGTAAAAACTTTCCTTGTTTGGGTTTGTCTTTTACTTAATATTGTCTCTCTTGTGCTTGGTGCGGCTTTGTAAAACATGAAAAACCAACTGAACCAACCAACCCTGGGTATGTAGGTAGGTATTTTTAATTAACGTCGCATTGGAGAAACACAAAGAGCTATTAGCGACTTCCGGGACCAAACCTGAAGAGAAAGATCCGAGGAAAACACCTCGTAATTTTGAGCCAATGTCAGATGACGATAAACACTTGAGCTGGTGTTTAGAGCACCCCACTCTTTGAACTTTCACACCTGGCCAACGTGAGGATATTTGAGGACACGACAGGTATAACGTGCACCAGTACCCATCTACACGCGGTCTTTGGTTGGATTCGAACTCGCAGCCCTCCTGTCGCTAATCCGTTACTCTTCCAACCGGGCTAACGTGCCCCCTTTTCATGATTTTAAAAAATGCAATTCTTTCGGATACTATTGTACAAGAATGGGCAAATTAAACCTCTTGGTGGTTTGTCTCGACGAGATATCTCGTCACTAGAAAAACCTTACTATATCTTGTTGGCGAGATATCTCGGCACTAGAAGGAAATTGACCAGATCTTGGTCTAGCTGTCATAACGAAAATAGGCAATATCTTCATGACGAGATATTGCCTACCGCGACCCAACCAACCCTGGGGTTAACGGTACCTGAGAGTCAATCCAGACGAAAAGTGAAGATATCGTTATAGTCAATTGCCTTTCATCTCCGGAATGCCACGTACGATCGAAATACGAGAAACACTTTTTCGGACTGGCTTTCGCCAAGGAACCATGATGTATTTGCTTGTACTTTTTCCCCAACTGATTCTGCGTTATTCGGTTCTAAATTCAGAGGCGTGTGTTAGTGTTAGTTCATTTGCTGTTCGTTATACCCTTTGTTGATCTGACGGCTTGGTTTCTTGACTGTATCAGAATGAAAAATTTCGCTGTAACAAAATACTAATTACAACTAATACGTATAATAAAGTTGCGGAAGGACCGCTTGCGTAGAGCTAAGGAAGTTCTTATCACCCTGGCGTCTTTCACCTGATTGATACCCACGCTTTCACACAGTGCCCTCTACAACATGTTGTTCCGACGAGATATCTCGTTCATCAAGATCTGACCAAATTAGCTAATGAGACATACCATCATCAAGATATAAATACTTTTATGGTGCCGAGATCAAGACCTGGTCAGTTTTCTCCTAATGACGGGATATCTCGTCCAACAAAATCTGCTAATGGTTTTACTAATGACAAGGGACCTCGTCAAGACATCCATCAGGAGGTTGAACACCTTTTTAATACGAAATTCGTTTTCATAATTATAAAGGCATGTAGTGTAATATTCTGCTCCTTCACCCGAATCTTGCTTGCTGGGGAACACAGAGGCGCAAGTGTCACGTGGTCAGAAAGAGAATTGACCACTTCACGCTGTGAGGGATTTCACTTGAGGGTGGTCGAAGTAGAAGAAAAGGTCAGAGAAGAGACAGGGAACGAAACAGCGAGGAAGACGGTCGGGTATTGCAGACCGATCGCACTTTGTGAGGCTGTACATTGAGTCAAAGATTGTCATTTGTTGTTTTAATGTCTATCCAATACACGTTTTGTTAAATTTCGAGAGTTTGGTTTCTTTTGCCAAAAAGGTAGATAGGTAAGTATTTAATTAACGTCGCAGTGGACCAACACAATGGGCTATTGGCGACGGTCCGGGATCAACCCCCGAAAGGAAACATCCAAGAATAACACCAAGTAATTTTGAACCATGGTCAGATGACGAGGTCACACCTGAGCTGTCACCCCACTCTCCAAACTTCCACACCACGCCAACGTGAGGACATTTGAGGCTCCGACAGATTTAATGCTAGTCCTTTAATCTTCCAACCGGCTTACCGTGGCCGTTTATGCCAAAAAGAACCACACGAGAATCGTACAGGGCTTCAATTGCACAGTATCCAGAAAGTTAGGTAGGTGGTTAAATAACGTTACACTGGAACAAAACAACGGGCTATTGGTGACGGTCCGGGACCCATCCCCAAGAGAAAGATCCAAGGATATATATATATATATATATATATATATATATATATATATATATATATATATATATATATATATATATATATATATATATATATATATAACGCCATGTAATTTTTAAACACGGTCAGATTACCAGAACAACACCTGATCTGGCACCCTTATCTCCAAACTTTCACACCACGCCAATGTGAATACACTTGAGGCCACGACAAATTTAAAGTGCACCAGCCTCCGTGTACACGTCGGTCTCTGTCTAGACCGAGTTTAAAACTCGCAACCCTAATTTATAATTCGTTACTCTTCCGACTAGGCTACCGTGGCCCATCTAGAAAGGATATGGCACCAAACGCATAAAATATCCTGAAGTAGTAAGAAATAAATTAAACCCCTACATGGTCAGAACGATCAATACAATTCAGACCTCACCGTAGACACCCATAAAGAACTTTCACTGCTTAATAGGAAAAACACACGTCAGCCGTATCCATTCCGTAATACTTTAGTTATTCAGTATTATAAAACTTTACCACTCTAAGTAGTTTCGATGAGATATCTCGTCCGTCAAGATCTGAAAAAAATCCTAATAATGAGATATCTCGTCATCAAGATATTCAGGGCCGCGGTGGCCCGGTTGGAAGAGCAACGGACTAGCAACCGAAGGGTTGCGAGTTCAAATCCAGCCAAACACCGCCGTGTACAAAGGGGGCTGGTGCACGTTAAATCTGTCGTGGCCTCAAATGTCCTCACGTTGGCGTGGTGTGGAAGTTTGGAGAGTGGGGTGCCAGCTCAGGTGTTGCCTCGTCATCTGACCGTGGTTCAAAATTACGTGGTGTTGTCCTCGGATCTTTCCCATTGGGATTGATCCCGGACCGTCACCAATAGCCCATTGTGTTGCTCCAGTGTGACGTTAATTGAAATTCCCCCCCCCCATCAAGATATTGTAGATTTTTTCATGATGACGAGATCAAGGAAAGGAGAAAGGATCAGTTTTCTTCTATTGTCGACATATCTCGTCCTTCAAGATCTGGTCAATCGTGCTAATGACGAGATCAAAGAAAGGAGAAAAGAGCAGTTTTCTTCGATTGCCGACATAACTCGTCCATCAAGAACTGGTCAGTTTTGCTAATGACGGGATCAAGGAAAGGAAAAGTTTTCTTCTATTATTGACATATCTCGTCCATCATGATCTGGTCAATTTTGCTAATGACGAGATCAAGGAAATGAAAAGGGAGTAGTTTCCTGGTATTGCCTACATATCTCGTCATTCAAGATCTGGTCAATTTTGCTAAGGACGAGATAATGTCGTTACTCTTCCGACTGGGCTACCGCGGCCCATCTAGAAAGGATATGGCACCAAAAGCATAAAATATCCTGAAGTAATAAGAAATAAATTAAACCCCTACATGTCAGAACGATCAATACAATTCAGATCTCACCTTATACACCCATAAAGAACTTTCACTGCTTAATAGGAAAACACACGTCAGCCATAAGACGAAGTACACCAACTAATACACATCTGAAGCGTTACATAATAATTCAATATTATCAACTTCGCGTTCGAAACTGAATTCAGGAATCCGCAATCCCATTAAAGACCTAAGAAAACCTATTTGTATTATTGGGAAAGCAGTATAAAACGGCGGAGGAATAATTTATGGCCATCTGCTACTTTCCTTACCTATAATGCAATGGCCATAAAAGTCCTATCAGTATTGTAACGAGCACTGGGGTGGGGAGGTATTCATGGCGATATCGCTCCTTTGCACGAAAGTCCATCCCTTTTTATGGCAATAAACAGTTTTAGGGTGGAAAGAAATAAACGATCTCCGATCAGGCAATCTGCAACAAGACTTGTATTCGCCATAGGGCAGTTGAAAGTCATTGGTCTGGATGAAAGTTGGCTTTTGACCGTCCTAGAGGGTTGTTGTCTTGACGAGTAAACCCAGTCAGTTTTGCTGATGACGTGTTATCTCGTCATTAGCAAAACTGACCAGATCTTGATGGACGAGGTGTCTCGATATTAGAAGAAAACTGACAAGATCTTGATCTCGTCATCATCAAAAATCGGCAACGTCTTTATGACGAGATATCTCGTAATTATCAAAATTTGTCGGATCGTAATGGACCAGATATATCATCGAAACCACTTGGAGGGTTAACCCTCCTAGTGGTTGTCTCGACCAGTCAATTTTGCTAACAACGAGTTATCTCGTCATTAGCAAAACTGGCTAGATCTTGATGGATGAGATATCTCGCCATTAGATGAAAACTGACCAGTTCATGAGCTCATCATAGAAACATACTGATGACGAGATATCTCGTCATTAGCAAAATTATTTACATCCTAATGGACGATATATCTCGTCGAAATCTCTCTTGGAGGGTCAGTTAATAGCTGGTCTGAACTGTAGAGGAAATGTAAAAGTTTAGTGAGCAATGGTAATATTCTGATGTGCCCATATGACCAAACTAGTCACCTGACCCAGACTACTTCGTCTGCCCAGTGGCAACGAACATTCATCATTTGAATGGTCCAAGGAACGGGAGAAGACCCGCATCCATTGATTCATCATCTGATTGGTTAATACGATATAATAGACTTATGATTTCAACATTTTTGTCACACTATAGAAATGCACATTTCTACCCTGCCATAAGACTTGATAATGCGAAACGAAGGAATAAATGTCGAATCGGCCAATCAAGTCAATTTTTCCGCAATCATGTGACTATTAGTTGACCTGCTGGTCACACTTTTTGAAGCTCATTCGATAGCAATGTTCAGTCTGCTTATATTCACGTGTATGGTCCGAACCCGAGGGTTAATCTATTGTATCGCAAATAGGGCACAACTGTACCCCCTCCACCTGTGGGTGCTGAAAGAATCCTGGGGTTGTGTTCAGATGAGTTGCATAAGAATAGCTTGAACTCGTAAAATAAGCAACATTGATCTTTTTTATCGTGAATGTTCATTTCGGATGTTACTGAATTTTTCCCAACATTAAAAATCACCAGTCAGCAAGATTATCTTCCAAATCAACATTTTCTTATAGAACAGATAGAAATCATTGCTTGGTTAAAAGACAGGCCATAGTTCAATATAGTCTTTATTGTATTATATTTTTCTTAATCTACAGTAAACAAGTTAAAGGTTTATGCAAGCCAATCTTGGTATTTTAAGTTTTCTAAAAATTCTTAGTGATGAGTAGGTCAAAAAGTATCTCTCATTTTTTATCTCTCCTGATTAATCCAATGAGGATTAATCCGGTGATTGTCCCAACGAGGCATCTCGTTATAAGCAAAACTGACCAGATCTTCATGGAGTGAAATTCGCGTCATTAGAAGAAACCTGGTCAAATCTCGATCTCGTCATGATCAAAAATATTCGAAAATATCTTGACGAGACATCTCATCATTGGCAAAATTGGTCAGATCTTGATGGACGAGATATCTCGTCGAAACTACTTGGACGGTCAAGTAGAAGGCAGTCAATGAAATCAAAGAACTCAGTTTCGCATATGCGTTTGTAATGACAATTTTATTAAGTACGCTTAGCGTTATCTGTCTCTTGTTTTTTTTTGGAAAAATTACCCTTTTCTATATACTTATGTGTATGTACATTACTTGACATTGCCTGTCTTGTATTGGCTCCCATAAAACCCAACACTTATTTATATCTTGTAAAGATTTGTTCAGTTCCGCGAACATGAGCATTTGTTTTATTACATAATTATCTATTACTACTCGACTTTGCTCGAGAGTTTGTGCTGCTTCAAAGAAAGCATGTTGCGTCCTCAGTTCCCAAGTTCCTCAGTTGTTTTCTTGCGTCGTCGAGCAACTTTTTGAGCTTTGTCCGCTTCAAGAGCTTGTGTTTTTCGTCTTCTGATAGCCTCGTCTGGTGAAATTTTTTTCGCTTTGTGCTTATTCGAGATTGATTAAAAATTTATATCTTAAAATTTTATACTAAATTTTTCTTCTGAGGTTCTTAGGGAGCAAAACTGAAAATAGTTGAGTCATTCTGTATATTTGAAACAGAATCAAATGCAAATTTCCTAGCGCCAGAGACCAGCATTCGAGAGTTTTTCACGCTCCATGCAAAGAGATCTTTGCTTTACTTACAAGATTTCATTTACCAAAATATAGTTTTCGAATCCGGTTGTTTTCAAGTAAAGAAAAATCCGTAGCAGTGTTGTTATTCGTAAGCCCATGTCCAACTATTTTTAGTGCAAACAACGAAACGTTGCATATTTCAATTCGATTTTCGTTCTGTTTTCATAAATTTAGAAAAATCCATCCAGCTCTTGTGATTTGGAAACGAATTTCGAAATAGAACAAGTGGACCACGGAAGGTTTCATAAGAATCTCCTGTTTCCCGTTCTCGTTCCAAAGCAAATTGCTATTTCATTTTCGAAGATCCACAGGTAAATACACCCAGTCCAGAACAATTTCGGTTCCAATCCAGTCTGATAACTCAGTGTTATCTGTTTACAATGTGGACATTCTTTGATAGGGAATGTTCTCCTGAGTGCTCGAGTACGAAGAGTGGAGTGATTGTAAGAATATGGGGATTTTGAAATCCATGTCAACCAAGAAAAGGGTTTTAAAATAAGTTTAAATAAATCCCGTCTGGAATTCATTCATGTTCAACTACTCTCAACTTTATCCTTGTTTCCCGAAACAGATTTGTTTGCATTTTATAAGGTTGCAAAACTTCCGACAAAGAACTTTAACCCTCCTGGTGGTTGTCGTCTCGAGAAGGTAACTCGTCATTAGCAAAACTGACCAGATCTTGATGGACGCGATATATCGTCATTAGAAGAAACGGCCACATCTTGATCTCGTCATCATAAAAAATAGGTGATATCTTGATTACGAGATATCTTGTCATTAGCAAAATTAGTCAGATCTTGATGGACGAAATATCTCTTCGATCTATTAAACCATTATTCACCAAAGGATATTGTGGATTAAATAACTTTTTGGACTACTTCTAAATAAAACAATTCGCTGTAACAAAGGCCTTTAATTGCAACAAATAAAATAGTGGCCGAAAGATCGTTTGCTCAGAGCTAAGGAGACGGCTGTCTTGCCTGATTGTCACTCAAAGAACGCTCCAAAATATTGTTGGAGTCTTAACCCTTCCGATGGTTGTTTCGACGATTTATCTCATTAGCGAAATTAACCAGATCTTGATGATCGAGATATCTCGCCATTAGAAGAAAAACCATGCAGATCTTGATCTCGTCATCATAAACCAATCGGCAGTGTCTTGATGATGACAACATCAAGATCTGGTCAGATTTTTTCTAATGACGGGATCACAGACAAAACCTCTAGATTTTGGTCAAAATGTAGCGGTTTTGGTAGTAATCAAAATTGAACTTTAGACCGAAATGTAAATTTTACGTAAAAGAAATAGATTTATTCATCAAAATATTTTCCTCATCAGTTTATTCCACGTCTCAATATTCCAATTTGTTCCGGATATGGTAATTTTCAAACTGGAAACGAGAACTGTAAATCAAAACCATTAAATTCTACATCAGAATTAAACTTCAGACTAAAACGTAAACTTTATACAAGAGAGTTAGATTTATATAATTTTTTTTATCAGACCATTCCACATGTTCCAATTTGAAGGGAAAGTGGTACTTCTCAAACTGGAAAATAAAGCTTTAAGTCAAAACCACTAAATTTTACATCAGAACTAATTCAGACTAAAACATAAACTTTACGTAGAAGTATATTTATTCATCAAAATTCTATCCCATCACATCATTCCACACATCCTAATGTTCCAATTTGAATATAAAGTGGTACTTTTCAAACTGGAACGAACTTCAGACTAAAACGTAAACATAGCATAAACGAAGTAGATTTACACATAAAAATATTCTTCTCGTAGATCATTCCACATGTTCCGATTTGTTTCGATATCAATCGGTTATTTTCAAATTGGAATAGCAATTTTTGTTCAACAAGCTCACTAAATTTGACATGAGAACTCAAATTCACATTAAAAGATAAACTTTACACAAGAAAATTATATTCATATATCACAATACTTTTTCCATCAGATCATTCCACGTGTTCCAGTTTGTTTCTAATTTGCTAATTTTCAAATTGGAACAGCAAACTTTGTAAATTAAAACCCCTAACTTCTACATCAGAATTCACCTTCATACCAAAAGATAAACTTTACACAAGAAAATTGCGTAGATTTATACTTAAAAGTGCTTTCTTCCTTCAGATCATTCCACATGATTCATTTTGTTTCGAAATTGGTTATTTTCAAATTGCAAATGTATACTTTGTAAATCAAAACCACAAGTATACAGTAGAATTTTTTTTAATTTTGACTAATAATCCAGTTTTTCCCAAAAAGTCATTGGCTTATGCTTAAAATCATTTAAGTAAGAAAAATCATATTAAGGTAATTATTAATTATCTAATTAAGATATAATCAGCTAATTAGCATGTTTTTTAACAGCGATATCTCAAATTATAATTTGTTCAGAGACAATTCCTGTTAGAAATTATTCCTAATATTATTCTTAACGTTTTGACCCTCAATCAAGTTGCTAGAGGGAATAGGTTATTTTTTCAATTGTTTTAAGCAAAGAAGTCTAAAAAAAATCAAGACTTTTTCAGAAATTTTATCATTTAAAAATCAACTAAAAATTAATTTCTTAACTAAAAACTGATTGAAATTCAGCCCATCCACTGTATTACGTAGATTCAAATGATACAAAAATAATTATAAAAGATCGATTCATTGTTGAGTTACTATTGTTTGAACAAAGTATTGTATTGCAAAAATACAGTTCTTCAAAAATTGAGTTTAAACTTTTGGAAACAGGTTTGTACTGGTGACAGTACCTAATTGAAAATCCCTAGTAACTAGAAAAGTATTCTGAATAGTTACAAGATCTTTGTATCATTTAAAATCTCAGAAATTGGGAGATATTTTGAAGCAATGGAAACAAAATCGATATTCTGGTCAAATTTCGTGATTTCTAGTGCATACATACATTTTAATTCTACACCAGAATTCTACTTTTCATTAAAAGGTAAGCTTTACATACAAGAATCAGATTTATATACATTTCCCATCAAATCATTACATTCGTCTCTCCTTATTATACACAGCCATATATCGACAGCATAAATATCATTTCATTACACACAACGACGAAAGCATTCTTTTATCGTCGACTCCTTTGACAGAAGACGAACGACACTAGGTCCCCTCCCAATCCCCAGACTGCACCCCCCCCCTCACAAACCAGGAAATGTAAGGAGCGACCAGAATGGCTATCTTTTCCTCTTCCGCCCGGTACCGGATATGACGGTAGTAGCCAGCACGGGCCATTACAAGACATCATACTGGAGTATGAAGAAGAAAAAGAACAAAATAATGGCTCGTGCGCAACAAAAAGACGTTGACAGCGAGAACCATTTTTCTCTGTACAATAACACTTGACTCCTGAGAACAAAAGAAATAAAAAAATACTAATACATAAATAAATAAATAAGTAAAAAATATTCCCTTTTATATGAGTTCCCTTTTTCGTCCTATTTGGAAGCTTTCGCCATTTTTTGTCCCGTTGAGGGTCGGCCATTTTGATTAATGTATGGAAGTTGTTGCAAATTTTTTGTTGTTGCTCCACACCCATTGCTTGACCAAGGTCGAAAGGATATTAGAAGCTTTTTTTAGTTGTTGAAGTAGGTCAGTATTTATGGTGATGGAAAAAGGGGTTTTCTGTTGAATATTCGTTACTGGGTATAATAGGAGTGGATATTGAGAAGTTTTTCGTTCTGTAATTTATTTGCACGATTAGTTCTTGTATTTTTTTAGGTTTAAATAGCATTTATGCACCAAGTTGTTACTTTACGTTTAGGAAGAATTTTCAAAATCCTACAGTTCACTCTAAAACTTAGGTATTAAGTTAGAATCAGCTAGAAAAAATTTGTTGAATCACCCTCCAATTTTATCACTTTTTACATCATTCTGGCATATTACCGTTTTGTAAATCATCTTCAAATTACATTTTATATCGATGTCTTAAAAGTCTATTAAGAATGGGATACCTATCTTTTTGCATTCATATTTCAAAGTTGACCCAGCTTCTTTTATTAATATCTTGAAGCCTACGCTTTTGTATGTCATTTTAACCACATAGTTTCTTATTTTTTAATTAACAACCATATCAATGCATTTTAAACTCAACATTTTACTCTTTCCATATTGAGATAATTTTAATGAATTTATCTTTTCCTTAATTTTGGAGTTTATCTTGGCTTTATGTTTTTACACTTATGTTTTATCGTACTTTTAATATTGTCTGGTAGTTAATATACTTCAAAACTTCAGAATCTATTTTATTAAATCTGTTTATGTCTTGAGATTTGGCGCCGCTTATCCATTTTTCGATATTGCACCATAAAAACCAAAACAACCATTTCAAAATGAATAAAAATACACATAAAAGGCCAGGTTAGTTTATAGAAATAAATATTTCCAAGTATTTCTTCTGGTAAATAAAAATGAAAATAATAAATAAAAACAACAAAACCAATATAATTTATAGCGAAATATAAAAGAGCGAGAGTAAACTAAAAACGACGAAAGATGAAAAAGAAATAAAAGTCTTGAAATTTTGTTAGAAAGGAAACAAATTAATAAGTATATGGTTAATAAATACTGTTGTCAAATAAAATAAAATTATAATAATAATAAAATAAATTAGCAAATTAATTAAATACTCTTATCAAAATAAATGAATTAACTAAATACTCCAATCAAAATAAATAGTACAAAAATAGTCTGACATTACAATAAAGCATAAACTGCATTTAAAATCACCTCGAATTTATTATTAACTCATACTACGATATAACGAAGCATATTACTACCAAGGAAATTACTGTATTGTTTTGTTATAAAAATATGTCTGAATCGGCATAGGCTCGATTCATATGACTTGTCCTGGTCTTCTTAACTTATCCCTCTCTTGTATCAGTAAAACTTTTCTTGTGTCTGTCCGTTAATTGAAGGTGTTTGTCTTGTGCTTGGAATAGTTTGGCCAGATATCACCGTAGCACCATAAAAAACCCGACCCAAACCCCAAAACGTCTGATCAATTACATTCACTTTATTATTGAGGTATTTTAATTCGTTCATTTTATTATTTCGTTATTATTGATTACATATCAGCCGTATTTATATTTTCATTATTTTCGTATAAGCTCACTTTGGTGATACCTTTGGCAGCATATGTAGTAAAAAAGTTATTTTACTTATACAATAACATAGTAGATTAAATAGCATAATATGTGAAGTTTTAAATCAACCTCGAAAGTAAAAATTCTGCATTGATCTATAAACGAATATCACTAATTGTTTCCTTTAAAAAGCATAATAAATAGAATATTCAAGCTAATTCTTTAATCGAAATTATATCTATTTGAAATTTACCATCACATTAAAACAATTTAAGTGTTGACCTCTTCACCTGACAGTGATTCAAAATTCCGAGGTGTTGTCCTCCTATCTTTTCCTTCGGGATCCATCCCAGACCGTCACCAATAGCCCGTTGTTTTTCTCCTCCCAGTGTGACGTAAATTCAAATACCTACCCAAATTAAAATAGACAAATAGTAAACATTTTTGCATACAATAATTTGGTTAAAAATTAAAATTTAGAAGAAAATATATTTAAGCGAAGCATCAACGTTTCAGCACAGTAAGATTGATTATTTGCCCTTAAAGCTTTCACTTTATTTCTGTTTGCACAAATAACAAGGTATTGTTGCGTTATTTGTTAAAAAGTCGAAACATTGATAAAACTTAAACACCATCACGTTCATATTTTATTCTTTCTCTGTGATACTTAAATCAAATTGTTTGAATTCAATGCTTTTAGGATTATATTCTGGGATTAACAAAACGGAACTTGAAGATCAGAAAAATAAATTCTTCATACCTCTTACAAGCAGTGTTACCAGATTGGGCGCAGTTGCACCCTTCGTGCTACATTTAATCTCATTGGGTGGCAAAATTTTGCATTAGACACTTGAGAACACTTTTGAGCTAAAAATGGGGGGGGGGATTTCAATTAACGTCACACTGGAGCAACACAATGGGCTATTGGTGACGGTCCGGGATCAATCCCAAAGGGAAAGATCCGAGGACAACACCACGTAATTTTGAACCACGGTCAGATGACGAGGCAACACCTGAGCTGGCACCCCACTCTCCAAACTTCCACACCACGCCAAAGTGAGGACATTTGAGGCCACGACAAATTTAACGTGCACCAGCCCCCTTTGTACACGACGGTGTTTGGCTGGATTCGAACTCGCAACCCTTCGGTTGCAAGTCCGTTACTCTTCCAACCGGGCCACCGCGGCCCCTTTGAGCTAAAAATGATAGACGCTTGCATCATTCTTGCATCAGCAGCATGGACTTCTCATGCGAGAGAACTGCATAGACATTGTATTTTCCATATATTATCCTTCATGAGTATATTTTTTTACAATTGTTAACCCCCTCCAAGTGGTTTTTACGAGATATCTCGTCAGATAATAGCATAGTTACCTGATGCTTTATCTACCGGTGTTATGAATTTATTTTGTAAGTCTGTAATAGCTAGGACTATTGCCTGATAGTAATCTGTGTTTTTTCCAGAAGGTGGGAGATTTTCATTTATAAAAATGTTAAAGTCATTGTAAAGTTTCCTTTTCCATTCTGTGAAGTGGTTAATAGGAGTATTAAATTTAGTGGAAGTCATAATACAGAAATTATCAATGTGTCTTCGAGGAAATTTTTAAGTATAAAACTAACCTACGACTTTAAAGACCTATTTTCTAGTATACCACTAGGCAAACTTAAAGATGTACTAAACTACTATTATCATGACTTTAAAAATCTAATTACTATTGATTTTGAGGATTGGGAATTTATAGTTAACTTCTGTATCTAATAATTTTATTTTTAAAGGTGAGCATTTATTTATTCAAGTTAAGGGTATCTCCCAGAGTTCCAATTTTTCATCCATTCTTGCTAATTTATTTCTACGTTATTATGAAAAACTTTTTGCCTACAAATTAATTCTGCTTTGAGATATATTGATGATTTAATTGTTTTTAATGATTGTAGTTTTGCTAACCAATGGAAATCAATTTACCCAGATGAATTTTATTTATCATAAGCTAATTCTGATAATAATAAAGCCGTCTTTCCAGACTTGAATATATCCACTTTAAATAATAAAAGTGATATTAATATTTATTAGAGAGATGATTTCGAATTTCCGGTTTTTAAATTAATATATTCGAATTCAAATATTTCTAAAATAATATATTATAATACAATTTCTAGTCAACTGGTACGTTTCAATAAAATTTGTAACTCTAAATCTAACTTTCTCTTGCAATGTAATAATCTCATTAACACACTTCTTTGGGATTGATCCCGGACCGTCACCAATAGCCCATTGTGTTGCTCCAGTGTGACGTTAATTGAAATACCCCCCACCCCCCCCATTAACACACTTCTTAATAATAAATACCCTCACTCTTTTATAAGATTATTCTTGAAAGATTTAAAAATACTAATATTATTTAACTGATGATTTACCATAATGGCGTATAATGGATACTTTTCTGTTGACTAACAATTCTATTTGATGTACTAATTATAATAGGACTTAATTTATTAAAAGACTGGATTCGAACACTTTCTTTTCGGTTTCAGGTTCCGATAAACCGATTCGAAATTCCGAGTCGAAATCAGAATTCCAGTTCCGAATTCTCAACTGTGATTTTTGGGAGTTATGATTGGCATTTGCTGGCGGTCCTCATGTATGTTGCTTCGGGTTGTTGTCGATCTAAGGTTTATTAATATGGGTAAGTTTGTAGTCTCTTCTGTAGTTTTGTATTGTACTTGTCTTTGGTGTGTGTCCTTGGATGTCCCCGGTTTGGATTTCCTAATTTGTATTTATGCTCTTATGGTGTTTGAGGGTGTGTGTGAACTACTTTTGGTGAACTGCCGTCCACACGCAGGAAACACCATATTGTGTTGACTAGGTGAGACTCCTCCCTGATGAAGCCCTGATCCACCAACACTTCTTAATTTTTTAATTTTCTTGATATTCTTAAGTTTAAATTTCTAAATTTCTCTTTGTTTTGTAATATTGAATTATATTGCTATCCATGCTATGCCTGCAGTTTCAGCGCGCATACATCAACAGTTCTGTTTTCTGGCTTCTGTTTGACTATTTTTATATCCCCAGGATCTATGCTTTTTACTTGTCGCAGTTTTGACCTTTTATCGATTCACATATATATATATATATATATATATATATATATATATATATATATATATATACATATATATATACATATATATATATATATATATATATATATATATATATATATATATATACGTATATATATATACATATATATATATACATATATATATATACATATATATACATATATATATATATATATATATATATATATATATATATATATATATATATATATATATATATATGTCGGAATGTCTAGGCGTCATCCTGCCCACGTTCCAAAAAGCGCGGGAAACATTTCCCAAAGACCAATCGGAGCACTTCCCGCCAAAGGCGCGAACCCCGCAGACTGACTTCGAGCGATTTGATGTTAAGACGTGGCTTTGCACGGATGTGCCACCAGGATGTTAATCCCACTATGATTTGATGTTTAATCTGATATTTGTACATAATTGACCCCTGTAATTAACCCCCCTTTTCCCCTAGATTTTATTAAAACAATATTTAATAGTAATGATGCTCTCCTCAATTCACTTCTAACATATTAATCCACAACATATATATATATATATATATATATATATATAATTCGAGAGAGAGAGGGAGATTGAAAAGACAAGACTATTAGTACCAGTCATGTATCGCGTCAAGAGAAGTATTTAAAATTCGCGAGTAATAGAAATTACAAACTGCTAGAACGCAGTCAGCTGTTGGTGTCTAGACGTAAATATGTAGTATCAATCAGGTCTTGTTGCTTTTTGATTTCGGATTCCAGTGTAGCATCTTAAAGGGCCAATGGACTTTCAAAATCACCCAAATCTATCTTTATATTTATGTATTAAAAATTAATTTATATCAAATTACGTGGGTAGTAAAAATAATTTTTAAATAACGATGACTTTTAATAGATTTCCATATACAACGACATTACGGATATAGTATGTAAGTAAAGTTAGTCTACTACAAAAACGCGTTGTTCTCCGATGGAAATTGAGGGACAGCGGTAGCCAGGTTGGAAGAGTAACGGATTAGCAACCTGATGTGTTGCGAGTTCGAATTCAACCAAAGACCATCGTGCACAAGGGGGCTGGTGCACGTTAAATCCATCGCGGCCTCAAATGTCCTCACGATGGCGTGGTGTGGAAGTTTGGTGATTGGGATTCCAGCACAGGTGTTGACGTCGTCATCTGACCGGGATTCAAAATGACGAAGCGTTGTCCTAGCATCTCTCCCTTCCAGCATTTATTCCGAACCGCCGTCAATAACCCGTTGTGTTGATCCAGTGCGAAGTTAATTAAATACCTACCTCTTGTGATTTCAAAATGTTCTCTGCGCAGTATCGAATATGTCACCAAAAATAGCTATGAATCAAATCCGTTCTTAACCGGAAGTATTAAACTGGTCGGACAAAATAATATGAACACCTGTGAAAAAACAACACTCGACGGAACCCCTTGTATACTCCCGCCCTCTAGTGTGGAAGTGTGCCACCTAGAGGACGAAAATGTGCACACATCAGTCTATTAGTAGCAGTGATAGCGTTCGGTTGCGAAATACATTGGGGCGTTAAAACTTCGTTATGGCTGACCTCACAGATTTCGAAAGAGGCACGATTGTTGGAGCCCGTCTTACCGGAGCCTCAGAAACGAAAACGGCCACCCTTGTTGGTGTCGGGAGAAGTACAGTGTCGACGGTAATGACAGCCTACAGCAAACAGGGAAAGACATAATCTGCCAAGCATAAAAGTGGACGAAAGTCGAAGCTGACTGATAGAGACAGTAGGGTTTTGAAGCGGATTGTGGCCAGAAAGCACAAGACAACAGCATCCGAGATATCATCTGAGATGAACACACATCTACAGGAAGGTGTATCGACAAAAACTACTGCATGCAGCAAACGTACACGGTAGAGCGGCTATTCCAAAACCATTGGTGACAGCATGCAATGTTTTGAAACGACGAAAATGGTGTCACGACCATAGGAATTGGACGCAACAACAATGGGAGAATGTCATCTGGTCAGACGAATCGTCGTTCACATTATTCCAGACTAACGGACGTGTTTACGTTTGGAGAACGCCAGCACAAGTCTTTGATGTTGACTGTCTCCTTCCTACTGTTAAGCATGGAGGAGGATCAGTGATGCTGTGGGGCGCGATGTCTCACCGTGGTCTCGGCCCACTTGTTGTCCTGCAAGGGTGGGTTAGAGCACCGGTTTATGTCAGTATTCTGGCCGACCATCTTCATCCAATGGTGCAAACTTTGTTCCCTGATTCTCGACCTGTGTTCCAAGATGATAATGCGCCCATTCACACTGCTGGAACTGTCGGAAACTGGCTTGACACGATGATGGACTGCAATACCACATGGGGCACCCTCAATCCCCTGATCTAAATATAATTGAACCTTTGTGGGGTATTTTGGAGGGCAAATTGAGCAGTAGGTTTCAACCTCCAACGACACTTTCTGAATTAGTGACCTTTTTGCAGGAGGAGTGACTACGTATTCCTTTAACTGTTGTGCATGACTTGTATTTGTCCATTCCACAACGGATACAAGCTGTAATTGATGCAAAAGGATGGCCAACAGCCTATTAACCACTTAAAGCACGAGTTTTTTTTGGAAAAACTGGTAAAAAATGATCCAGTTTTTTTGACAGAAAATGAATATATATATAGGTATAGTGTAAGTTATTTTTTGCGATTTCAGTTGCGGGGGGTGGGGTAAAAGTTATAAAAAAATTATTATACAAACAAAGTGTAAACGATTTGATTACATGTTTATTTTGAATTTCAAAATATTAATAATAATAAAATATTAACTTCAGATTCACTTCCATCACTCAAGAGATCATCACTTTCATCGCTGAAACTTTCTGATAAATTGGCATATTCAAAATCGTCACAGTCGCTCATTATCAGATAACATTTTCTAAACAAGTTACAAAAACACTTAGTAAAAATTAATTTATGGTTAACTGTTTACTTTTATGATATTTAACGTAATAACAATTGATATATTACCATTTATACACCTAACAACTGCTTTATAACAAAGAATTCCTAACAAACTTATAGCTAATCATCAAAATGCACCACTTGGTTTACACAAGAAAAATGGTGCATAGTGGTGCCATCTACGGTAAATAAATTTAATATCCATCTATAAATAAGTGGTAAATCATCTATGATAAATAAGTTTATGCTATCTTTGGTATGTTTAATCTAGCCTATCTATTTTTACTAGAACGGAAGAGTGCCCGTGTGAGACACGGGCATGTGCAAATTTGCCGGTAACTTTCGCCCGTGTCAAACACGGGTAAATGCGTTAAGTGGTTAATAAGGATTTTGTCTCATTTCACAGGTGTTCATATTATTTTGTCCACCCTCTGTATATTCTCCTTCCGGTGGAAATATGCCCTTGCACCCCATAAAACCCCAAATAACCTTCCGGTGGTCTGTTATAGTTTCCATTGAAAATCTCTAAAAAAGAACTTTTTATGATAGGCAGATATTTAATTAACGTCACACTGGAGCAATACGACAGGCTATTGGCGACGGTCCGGGATCAAACTCAAAGGGAAAGATCCGAGGAGAACACCACTTAATTTTGAACTACGGTCAGATGACGAGGTCACACCTGAGCTGGCACCCCACTCTCGAAACTTCAACATCACGCCAAAGTGAGGACATTTGAGTTCACGACAACATTTAACGTGCACCAGCCCCCTTTGTACACGACGGTCTTTGGTTGGATTCGAACTCGCAACTGTCCGATTGCTAGCCCATTACTCTTCCAACCACGCTACAGAGGCCCAACGTTTTTATGATAGAAAAAACTAAAAGTTGTTAAGTAAAAGCCATTTTTGTGTAAAAGCCAAATTGGGCACTTTCTCCTATGGCAACCCTAGTCCTAAGCCCTAAATGCAACTTTTTAGCTCTAGATATCAAACTCTCACGCCATTTTCTTTCGAAACAAATCCCAAAACTCGCCTTATCTTAAGTACAGCAATAGGGAATCAATCAATCAATAAGCCCCGCGAAACAATCCTAAATAAATAAAGAATACTCGCTTATGGAAAAAATGGCTCAAAAATTCTAAGAAAAACCAATTCCCCCTTCCTTTGTTGCGCCATGAGCTTCTATCTAAATAAACATGGCTCGCAATTACATTGTTCTATGATCATCTCGGCAAAAGGGGATTGCGACTCGCATCTTATTACGTCAAAATCGGAAAAAATCAGCGCTTCAAGCGGAATTTTTAATGGATTAAAATCTCGTTCTTCTCGTGCATACATGCTCTGCTTCTTGTGACGTATTTATACCTTATTTCCATTTGTCGTGCTAAGCGAAAATAGCATGTGTCAGAAGCACTTGTCCTCGAATGTCCGATAAAAAAAGCAATTCGGGCAAATTTCGTAAAAGTGCTTTTTCGTTCTACCCGTGTGACTCAGATGAATCAGGGTTATTATGGGATTACTGCGTTTTGGAGCAGCGTTACTAGGAAAGCGTTCGAAAGAAATGTTTTCTTTTAATATGCATTCGCCTGCGTAGTTTGGATGTTTTCGTATGTATTTCGCTGTCTTGTTATCGAAATTGGGTGTTATATACAGGGATATTAAATTGCATTGTGCACGGCAGACACGTGCCGTTTCACTTGCAGAGATAAGTGAAAATTTGGCACTTTACCAAAATGCGATGTAGCGAAGTGTTTTTAAAGTCGGAGTGTTGAGTCGTACGATACGTATTCAGTATGTTATAAAATAAATCACGGTAATGGTTTAGATTCTTTTCAGAGAGATTGAGAGAGATCGTTTTCAAATCGAATTTATTTTGAGTAAGAAACTACATTAATTGCTAAAAGTTGATGTGTCGAGAGTGTTTTTCGTTAAGCTGAAAATTTGTCTATGTATTTATTTTTGGACTAGCTGTACCTGGCCACGCGTTGTTCTGGCTCATCTGGTTAAATTGAAAAGAAATATTGCCATTGTGCATTTATCCCATACGATAAGTTTGCATTTTTGCAATACTTTTCCCATGCTGGATGCTTTGGAAATGTTACACGTGGGGATTCATTGAATTGCATGTCAAATGACAATTTCAAAGCGGAATGAGCAGTTCTTCCACCTGGTATCAAAGTCGCAGCTATTCCGGACGACGCAAGTGCTAAAGCAATGTGATTTGGGGATCTGATTGCAGCCAGAATAAATTTAATTAGGAACGTTTTACCAGTTCCTCCTGGCGTTACATTTTTATTTATATAACTAAGTACACTAAAACATGCGCGTATTCGAATGAAACGTTGTGGCAAAATTTCAAAGCAATCGGTGAAAAATTTTGGGAGATTTTGCGTTAGGAACAAACAAACATTACATTTTTATTTATATAGATTAGCAATAGCTAAGTAGACTAAAACATGCGCGTATTTGAATGCAACGTTGTGGCAAAATCTCAAGGCAATCGGTGAAAAATTTTGGGAGATTTTGCGTTAGAAACAAACGAACATTACATTTTTATTTATATAGATGTATAACAATTGTTATTTTGTAGTTATTCATATAGTCGAAACTTTGCATAATCCATGTTAGATTCGTTTAATACAAATGTTCGACTGTTTATGACTCCAGCAGCTCCAAATTTTCCCCTACCGGCGACTTTTGGTATTAATTTATTTTCGCGGAATACGTCTTCCTGTCTTCAAAGTGCCGCGGTAGACCATTTGGAAGAGCAACAGATTAGCGACTGGAAGGTACAAGTTCGAAACTCGGTCCAGCGAATACCGTCGTGTACACGGGGATAGTGCATGTCAAATCTGTCGTGACCTTAAATTACCTCACGTTGGCGTAGTGTGGAAGTATAGAGAGTGGGGTTCCAGCACGGGTGTTAACCTCATCATCTCACCGTGGTTAAAAATTACCAGGCGTTGTCCTTGGATCTTTACCTTCGACATGGATACAATACCGTCGCCAATAACCCATTGTATTGCTCCAGTGCGACGTTAATTAAAATACCTATCATACCTACCGATTTTTCGATGTAGCTACAAATGAGTTATGAGTATCCTGTATTTTCATGTTGTGATTACTTTCATGAGCTTGTGATTTAAAAAGTGGCATTACCATTTCATATCTTACACATAGAACCCGGTCAAATTAACTCTCGTGAAGCAAAAAATATCCGTATATAGCGGCAAACCAAACTAATTTTCACATACCAGCATTCACTTGAGAAGAGTAATTTGTGCTTACAAGAATGGTATCACTCCTAGAGCATTCATTCATTGATCCAATCCCATTTTGTTCAAATATACTGTGTGAATATATTATTTCTCGTTCCTTGATTGTCTGTGGATCTGCCCATGTGGTACTTCTGATAATTAAATCAAATTCCTAATGCATGCAAATTAGAGGGCGCACTTGGTGGCTAACTATAGCTACTAAACTAGTACTTTCAGACATACTAATTAGAATTAGAAGTCATGAAAACTTTCCCCTTTCTCATGTTTTATTTAGTTGTGTGCAATTAAATCTCATACTGCGTTACGCCATTTGTGTAATTTCTGAATTCGCGAAACAATTGGTTGTAAGATTTTTTGTTTTCCAAGTACCGTTGCCACTTTCAATGTACTAAAACATACTGTTGCCTGGAGTAAATTAGAAGGTAAGTTCATTTCCTGTAGTACCTGTTTATGTGCATGGTAAATACAGTTTTGTTCATATTTAGTATTTCGCCAATAGCAACACGTCTTATTTCGTATCAAAGAAAATTGTTTTTAGGATAGCTAATAGAAAAACCTTTTCGCATACGCAGTAACATCGAAGAGATTCGTCAATACATTAGCAAAGTTTTGGAAGGTAGGTAGGTATTTTAATTAACGACGCACTGGAGCAACACAACAGGCTATTGGCGACGGTCAGGGATCAAACCCCTAGGTAAAGATCCGAGGACAACACCACGTAATTTTTAACCACGGTTAGATGACGAGTAAAGTTTTGGTTTGTGTTTTCCTTAATTTGCTATCGAAGCCTGCGTTGTGGTATTCAGCAGTACAAGTATGTATTTTATGCATTTCTAATTTGCGTATTGAGGTTCGTCGTGGTTAAGTGGATTAATCCACTGCTCTAGCGGCCTACGAGTTGTAGCCGAAGCAGGATCTCTCATTTCCTGACATATTCACTTCTTCCTTGGATGTTTTTCTCTTCTCTGTCAATAAAACTTCCCTTATGTGCACATATTCATTTACTTGATATTGTCTCTTGTTTTTGGCACAGCTTGGTAAACATGGTCTTTGCACCATAAAACCAACACCAACCAACTTTACGTATTTTTGTATGAATTAACGATTTGTGAAAAGCACTATACATTATGTATGATATTTTTGCACTTAGCAAACTTATGGAACATGATTAAAACCTTCAAACAATCAAATGCGATGAATTATTTGATGCGGTATCATAAGGCAGCTTAAATAATTCGTTGAAAGTGTATTTTAACAATTTCATATTTCTGTTCTGTTTCTTTAAACCTTCAAGCAGCATCGACGAAATATCTTGTCCTTCAAGATGCTTTCAATTTCGCTAATGACGGGATATCTCGTCCATCAAGATCTGGTCAATTTTACTAGTGACGAAATATCTCGTTCAGACAAGTAAGAAAAAAATTGTTCGATAGTGAAGATAAACTACTAGGAAGGTTAAATGACTTTTTGACTGGAAATTTCGATTTTGTTATGCCTATTTTATTACGCAAAAACCATATAATTTGTTTTAAAGGTTTCTTTTGTTTCGCTACACATATACTGTTATTTAACATCTATTACACACATCCGATTCGAACCACAGACACCGTATTTCGAACACTGTCACACGAAACAGCATCTCGCACGCCCCAACGCAGTGACAACTCAACTCCCACTCCTTGACTTCACTTCGCTTCCACGTCGACAGTGGGGATTGTCTCGCAAAACCGCCAGGCCACCCCCTCGACTTGATCTACCAAGGGAAAACATAAAAAACATTTGCAGCACAGGAAATAAAGCTTGTCAAACATTTCAAAAACCCAGAAAGACGATCGAAGCTGGGGAAGAAGTTACGGGGGCTGAAATTGTCCCCTTGTATTTGCCGACACGCAAATCGTCCGTGGTTGATATCTGGCATGCTCCCTTCACTTTTGCAAACTTGGGGGTCGTATTTCCGATTCACCATTTGCATGTTTTTTGAAATAACGATGGTGCCGCCGTAGCTCAGTTGGTTTGCTCACTCCGCTAACAACCTGCGAGTTCTACGCAGTGCCGTAGGGTAAATATAAAAGTAGAGTGAGCAATGGTAAAATTTTGATGTGCCCAGAATCATGTGACCAAAACTAGTAGTCACGTGGCCCTTAGACTGCTTTCGTCTGTTGAGTAGAACTTAACATTCATTATAGGATCGGACCATGAATGAGAGAAGACACCTATCCATTGATTCATATCTATATACATAAAATAGGACGTGTGTTTATATATATATATATATATATATATATATATATATATATATATATATATATATATATATATATATATATATATATATATATATATATATATGTATATATATATGTATATATATATTCTATACAAATCTACACCGTTTCACCAATCCACACCAAATTTGGTATACTTATACTTTAGAACACTGCGGTCAGCATAGGCTAACTCTTAACCCCCGTTCTATTGGCCCCAGGGGGCTAAAACCTATTCGAAATCGCCATAGAAATAACATTGAGCATAGATTGATTGCTTTAGGCAGCTATTGTTGCTTTATCAGTGTTGATCGAAAAACAATTTTTTCCGAAACAAATTAAATTACAGTATTTATGTTTGAACTGACTTTTTAGTTCTTTCCATGATGTAAATAAATTATAGATATTTTATTGATGAAGGGAAAGAATATTTTAAAATATTTTTGTTTGCAAGGAAATTCAAGGAAAGGTTTTAGGAGTTCAAGGATTATTTTCAAGGAAAGTTGGTGTATATTTCGACCCACTTTCCTTAAATAATTTATTGAATACGTAATGATTTGTAGAATTATGTTTCACTAGGCTTTTTAGGTAAGGCATGTAACTTATTTTAAAATGTCCGGAATAGTTACATGTGAATCCTCCGTTGAAAGCAGTGATTTTCTTTCTTAAAAATTCTGTAAAATTGACCTTCAGCTTTTTGAAAAATTTTTATCTATTCAGTTTAATTTTTCTACATCGATTACACTTATTTCTAACCAAAGCACCTCTATTCCGAAAAGCACAAACGAAAAACTCATTGATCATAAAAGCGTAATTTTGCTATTTGGTATCTACCAGAATTAATGTTTACTTTTTTTATAAATCTTTGTAGAACGCATTTTTTCGTCGGAATTTCGTTTCTGTTTGTCTTTATGTCTTAATATTTTACATCTTGCAATATATTCAGGAATTAAATGTATATATTTGCGTCTGAAGTATATCGTAGATGCTATGAAAAAGTTAAAACGTATTTTCCGTACAACTTTAATTATTGTATTTTTCTGTGGAAGAAAATTGATTATTCTAATTAACTTTTCATGCAACATTTAACCATTTCAACCCGAGCAACGCCGGGTAATTTAGCTAGTAAACTATAAAAATAGAAGAAATATAAAATTCGAGTAAACAATAGTAGAATTTTTATGTTCACAGAATCATGTGACAAAACTAGTAGTCACGTGACCCTTAGACGGCTTTTGTCTGCTGAGTAGAACTATCCATTGATACATCATCTGATTGGTCCGTGCGACTTAGTAGTACACTTTGGCGATTTTACCATTTTTGTCGCCAAACTATAGAAATGATCATTCGTGTACTTACCCTGCTACGAGAAGTTATGTCGTCAAACGAGCCATAGCAATTTTCGTAGAGCAGACACGTGACTACTATTCGACATGTTGGTCACACTTTTTGAAGCTCCTCACAACAGCAATGCTCAGACGACTAACAGTTCACGTTTATGGTGTCGACGCATCAACTACCACATATCCATTCGGAATTTATTGTATATGGAATTTTTATTGCCGAAGTGCCGAAATAATTTACGATAAACTGGTCCAATGACGTCACGTTCAGAATATATAGAGGAAACACGTATTAGCACAGAAACATTAGCACCAACTCATCATTTGTTTGGTCCATTGATCGATCATCTGATAGCAGTAGACTGGCGATTTCACCATCCTTATCGCCATTCCATAAAAATGCGCATTCACTCACGTAGCTTGGCATAAGACATATCAGAAGAGATAAGATATCAAATCGACTAACAATCAAGTCTATTTTTCAAAGAACAGACACGTGACTACTAGTCGACATGTGTTCACACTTTTTGAAGCTCATCTCAATAGCAATGCTCATTCTACTTATATTTCACGTGTATGGCCGGTGTAGGTTCGATTCCTCCTTGGGTGCATTTCTCCCTTCTGTGTAAGTAAAACGTTCCTTGTATGTGTATGTCCGTTACTTGACGTTGCCTGTGTGTGGAACAACTCGGTCAAGTATGGTCTTTGTGCTATAAAACTCAATCAACAATCCAAGAAGAAAGTTTCACTGACGCAGAAGAGAGAAATACACATAGTATAAGCTACAAAAATCGATCATGCGATACGAATAACTCGCAAAATGTATCTGCAGTGAACCACTGCCACGGTCCAACCACTCCTGGCTGTTTAGCTTTGCTTCGAAAACTGCCCTGTATTGCCTAGCCTCTGGTGCAGAAACCTGCTCCAATCTGTCTCTAGTTCCAGGCAAGAGCCAATTTGTTTTAACCCTGTCGCGAATTCAAACGTCCTCAAACCTTCAAATGTCCCTTGGTGTGGAGGTTTGTAGAGTGGGGTGCCAGCTCTCTCAGGTGTGACTTCGTCATCTGACCGGGTTTCAAATTACGTGGTGTTGTCCTGGATCTTTCCTTTCGGATTTGCTCCCGGACTGTCGCCAATAGCTCATTGTGTTGCTCCAGTGCGATGTTAATTAAAATACCTACCTACCTTTATCCATTATTTTTTATTTTACAAAATATTTTTTCACTAGGGGTCCAACTCTTAGAGTGGATTCCACGAGATAACTTGTCCATCAATATCTGACCAATTTTGCTAATGACGAGATATCTCATCATCACGATATTGCCTATTTTCGTTATGAGGGCTAAACCAAGATCTGGTCAATTTCCTTCTAGTATCGAGATATCTCGTCATCAAGATATTGCCCATTTTCGTTATGGTGGTTAGACCGAGATATGGTCAATTTCCTTCTAGTGCCGAGATATCTCGTCATCAAGATTCTACCTATTTCCGTTATGATGGCTAGACCAAGATCTGGTCAATTTCCATCTAGTGCCGAGATATCTCGTCATCAAGATTCTACCTATTTCCGTTATGATGGCTAGACCAAGAGTCTGGTCAATTTCCTTCTAGTGTCGAGATATCTCGTCATGAAGATATTGCCTATTTTCGTTATGGCGGCTAGACGAAGATCTGGTCAATTTCCTTCTAGTGCCGAGATATCTCACCATCAAGATATAGTAAGTTTTTTCTGGTGACGAGATATCTCGTCGAGACAAACCACCAGGAGGTTTAAGATGCCCATTCTTGTACAATAGTATCCGTAAGAATTGCATTTTTTAAAATCATACAAAGGGGCCGCGGTAGCCCGGTTGGAAGAGTAACGGATTAGCAACCGGACGGTTGCGAGTTCGAATCCAACTAAAAACCATCTTGTACAAAGGGAGGTTGGTGCACGTTAAATCTGTCGTGGCCTCAAATGTCCCACGTTGGCGTGATGTAGAAATTTGGAGAATGGGATGCCAGCTCAGGTGTGACATCGTCATCTGATCATGGCTCAATATTACGGGGTGTTGTCCTCGGATCTTTCCCTTCGGGTTCGATTCCGAACCGTCGCCAATAGCCCGTTGTGTTGCTCCAGTGCGCCGTTAATTAAATACATAGATTGTAGGTAGGTACCTACAATTTTATTATAGGGCTTTTAGGGGGGCTTTTTTCTGCTCTAAAAGCCCTTTTACAGGGGCTTTTAGAGCAGAGTGAATAAAAAACTATAACAGGAAGAACATCTGAAAAAAAGAACAAGGATAATAACAAAATTAGAGTAAATATTCTGAACCAATAAATTTCAAAACCATTTTGAGATAAGAAACGCAAACATAACATGAAAAAACTGCAAAGCTATCAAAATATTGATCTAACAACGCAGCCGCAAGTTTAGATTTAGATTTAAAAATGCTTTTATGTTCAAGTGGATGTTTACATTTTTCCGAAATTCATAAATTTTAATCACAGTTTTTAAAAACACACTTTTTTGTGTGAAATTCTTATTTTATGAAATTTATATTGATATATACTCTTCTTTTCTAAAGTAAATATTCATATACTCTCAAGAGATTCTAGATGTTTTTAATAGTGAAAGAGTTTGCATTGTGTAAAATAAATCGTGAAAAAATATTCTTAATTCCATAATAAAATTCAGACATATGAAAATTTTTATTGTTTGCTCTGAAGAGAAACTACATCGGGAGAAATGTAGCTAAGGAATTATATAAAAAAATGGTATTATATTTTGTAATTTTTAGTATTTGTTAATGATAACGAAAACCCAAAACTTTTGTTTCGAAGTATTCGTGACTTGAAATTATGCTGGAAATGAAGAATGATGAGACAAAGGAAATAAAAAGCAAACTTAGGATAAAATAAATTCATATAGCATTAAAATTCGACGTTATAATATTCAAATATGTACAAAAGCAGACAAGAAGCTGATTTTTGTTGTTAAAAATAAGGTTTCAGACTTGGAATACTTAAAATTCCTGGATGTATTTCAAACTATAAAACTGAAAAACCTTTATTTCACATTCCTTAAAAATATCTGTTTTCAACGTACTACAATAAAAATGTAAGTGATAAAATAATTTTAAATATTTGCTAACCAAAAAGGAATCTCAAATATGCTCTACTAATTGCCATATAAAACAAAATACAGAAATTTTCTTTCAATTTGAGCTTTACCCTCGTAGGGGTTCACACAATATAACATTATATATATATATATATATATATATATATATATATATATATATATATATATATATATATATAACATTTATATTAATATAACATTTATATTAATATAACATTTATAAAATATAACATTGAAATATAACATTTCCAAAATATAACATTGAAATATAACATTTCCAAAGAATTCTAGTCTAAAGAGAGTACCATAAAAATCGTTCCAAAGGATTCTATTCTACAGAATGGACCAAACAGAATCGTTCCAAAGAATTCTAATCTACAGAATGGACCAAACAGAATCGTTCCAAAGAATTCTAGTCTATTGAGATTACCATAAAAATCGTTCCAAAGAATTATAATCTACAGAATGGACCAAACAGAATCGTTCCAAAGAATTCTAGTCTAAAGAGAGTGCCATAAAAATCTTTCAAAAGGATTCTATTCTACAGAATGGACCAAACAGAATCGTTCCAAAGAATTCTAGTCTATTGAGATTACCATAAAAATCGTTCCAAAGGATTCTATTCTACAGAATGGACCAAACAGTATCGTTCCAAAGAATTCTAGTCTAAAGAGAGTACCATATAAAATCGTTCCAAAGGATTCTATTCTACAGAATGGACCAAACAGAATCGTTCCAAAGAATTCTAGTCTATTGAGATTACCATAAAAATCGTTCCAAAGGATTCTATTCTACAGAATGGACCAAACAGTATCGTTCCAAAGAATTCTAGTCTAAAGAGAGTACCATATAAAATCGTTCCAAAGGATTCTATTCTACAGAATGGACCAAACAGAATCGTTCCAAAGAATTCTAGTCTATTGAGATTACCATAAAAATCGTTCCAAAGGATTCTATTCTACAGAATGGACCAAGCAGAATCCTTCCAAAGAATGATAATCTACAGAATGGACCAAACAGAATCGTTCCAAAGAATTCTAGTCTAAAGAGAGTGCCATAAAAATCTTTCAAAAGGATTCTATTCTACAGAATGGACCAAACAGAATCGTTCCAAAGAATTCTAGTCTATTGAGAGTACCATAAAAATCGTTCCAAAGGGTTCTATTCTACAGAATGGACCAAACAGAATCGTTCCAAAGAATTCTAATCTACAGAATGGACCAAACAGAATCGTTCCAAAGAATTCTAGTCTAAAGAGAGTGCCATAAAAATCTTTCAAAAGGATTGTATTCTACAGAATGGACCAAACAGAATCGTTCCAAAGAATTCTAGTCTAAAGAGAGTACCATAAAAGTTGTCCAAAGGATTCGATTCTACAGAATGGACCAAACAGAATCGTTCCAAAGAATTCTGTTCCAAGGAAAGAAATTATATAATCGTTACAAATTATTCTAATTTATGGAAAGGACCAATAGTATCTTTCTAAAGGTAGGCAGAATCCATATTCTTTCAACTAATCGATCTGATTATTAGTCATTCAGTGTTTTATGTGGTAGAAACAGTATTACATAATTCGAAAATAAGGGCAGCGGTAGTCCGGTTAGAAGCGTAACGGACTAGCAACCGGAGGGTTGCGAGTTTGAATCCAACGGAAGACCGACGTGTACAAGAGGGAATGGTGCATATTAAATATGTCGTGGCCTTAAATGTCCTCACGTTGGCGTGGTGTGGAAGTTTGGAGAGTGGAGTGTCAGCTCAGGTGTGACTTCGACATGTGACCGTGGTTCAAAACTACGTGGTGTTATCCGCGGTTCTTTCCTTTAGGGTTTGGTCCCGGACCGTCACCAATAGCCCGTTGTATTGATCCAGGGCGAGCAACACAATGGATGCATGGGAAATTAAAATATCTACATACCTTTCTTCTGTATCAGTAAAACTTTCCTTGTGAAAAAAAGTATGTGAGAGATTGAGCGTGGTTGTGTGAATGAGTGTAAGTGAGAGTGTGATACGGAGTGTGGGAAAACAAATGCGTGGTTGTGATGGAGTGTAAAACGGAATGGAAGAACGAGAATGTGGTTGTGAGAGTTTGTGTGAGTGAGAGTGTATGTGCGAGTGTGGGACAGAAGGCGTGTGATTGAGAGATCGCATGCGTGTGTGAGGCTACGAATGAGAGTGTTTCTGTGATAGAGTGTGTAAAAGAGAGTATGCGTGTGAGAGAGGTGAATGCATATCTGATTGTGAGAAAGAGTGTATATCCGGGAGTGTGCGTGAGAGAATGTGTGTCCCAGAGAGTGAGAAATAGAGTGTGGGAGAGAGTGTATATCAGAGTCTGTGTGGAAGAATGTATGTAACAGTATGTGTGAAAAAGGAGAGCATGTGAGAGAGTGTATGTGCCAGAGTGTGAGAGACTATGTTATGTTAGAGTGTATGTATGTTAGAGAGTGGTGTGTATGTTAGAGAGTGTGTGAGGGGAGGGAAATACGTCAGTGTATGTGAGAGTATATATGTGAGACAGAGAGAGTATTTGTGGAGAGAGAATGAGTATGTATGTAAGAGATAGAGCGTGGTTGTGTGTGTGTGTGTGTCGGGAGAGAGCTTGAGTGAGTGTAAGTGAGAGTGTGATATAGAGTGTGGGAGAACGAGAGCGTGATAGTGATTGAGTGTGTAAAACGGAATGGAGGAGCGAGAGTATGTGATTGTGATAGAGTGTGTGAGTGAGAGTGTTTGTGCGAATGTGTTGCAGAAGGTGTGTGATTGAGAGATCGTATGAGTGTGTGAGACTGCGCATGAGAGTGTTTCTGTAATACAGAGATTTTGTCATAAGAGAGAGTACGTGTGCGAGAGAGTGTATGTCAGGGGAAGAGTGTGTGAGAGTGAGCACGTCAGGGGAATGTGTGTGGATTTTGTAAGTATGTGTATAAGAGAGAGTATGTCAGGGAGCGTGTGAGGGAGTATATGTCAGAGTGTGCGTGAGAGAGTATGCAAGAGTGTGTGTGTGAGGAAATGTAAATACGGAGTGCATGTGAGAGAGTGTATGTCAGGAGTGTGCGTGAGAGAGTGTATGCCAGAATGTGAAAGAAAAAGCGCGAGTATTTTAAAGAGTGTGTATTTTAGAGAGTGTGTGTAGTTAGAAAGTTTGTAAGGGAGAATATGTCAGTCAAAAATTGCCCCTCCTGGTGGTGGTATCGACGAACTATCTCGCCATTAGCGAAACTGACCAGTTCTTGATGAACGAGATATCTCGTCAATGGAAGAAAACAGACCAGATCTTGATCTTGTCATAAAGAAAAGAATTTCTTGATGACGAGATAGCTTGACATTAGCAAAATTCGTCAGATTCTGAAGGACGAGATATCTTGTCGAACCATTTGGAGGGATAAGTAAATAAACAAATAATTCCTATCTGCGAGTGGAGGCAATGGTATCCCAGTTGGTACAGTCGCACATACACAAACGGTGGGTAGCGAGTTTAAAACTGCAAACAACCAGACATTCCTATGCATGAGGGCTAGTGCATAATAAATCTATCGTGATCATTCACATTGGCCTCGATGTGGAAGTTTGGAGAATGGGATGTGCCTTCTCAAATGTTGACCTCGTCATTTCACCATTGTTCTAAACGACGAGTTGTCCTTGGATCTTTCTCTGATCCTGAACAGTCGCCCTTACCCCTTTGTGTTGCTCCAGGGGGGCATTAATTAAATGACCAACCTACCTGCAATGCCCGATTAACCTTATTACCCGGTTAACCCGGTTTTGACGAGATATCTCGTCCATTAATATCTGACCAATTTTGCTAATGACGAGATATCTCATTATCGAGATGTTTTCGACCTTTTGATGATGACAAGATAAAGATCTGGTCAGTTTAATTCTAATGATGAGACATCTTGTCCACCAAGATATCGTAAGTTTCTAATGACGAGCTATCTTGTCTATCAAGAACTGGTCAGTTTTGCTGATGACGGGAACTCGTTCACCTAGATCTGGTCAGTTTCTTTCTAATGACGAGATATTTCATCTATCAAGATCTGCACAATTTTGCTGATGACGAGATAACTCGTCCACGAAGATGTGGTCAGTTTTGTTGAAGAGATAACTCGTCCCCATAGATCTGCTCAGTTTCTTCCTACTGACGAGATATCTCGTCTATCAAGATCTGATGAGTTTCTAATGACTGGATATCTCGTCTACCAAGAACTGGTCAGTTCTGTTGTTGAAGAGATTACTCGTCCACCTAGATCTGCTCAGTTTCTTCCTACTAACGAGATATCTCGTCTATTAAAATCTGGTCAGTTTTTCTGGTGACGAGATAACTCGTCCATAGAGATCTGATGAGTTTCTAATGCCGAGATATCCCGTCTATCAAGATCTAGTCAGTTTTGTTGACGTCTAGATAACTCTTCCATCAAGATCTGATGTTTCTAATGCCGAGAAATCTCGTCTATCATGATCTGATCAGTTTTGCCTGATGACGGGATAACTCGTCCATAAATGTCTGAGGAGTTTCTACTGACGAGACATCCCGAATAACAAGATCTGGTCAGTTTTGCTAACGACGAGACACTCCATCAAGACAACCACCAGGAGGTTCAATAAGCACGTTGCAATGCGTAGTCGACCCCCTAGCGCAACATAGCACCTGTCATTCCAATTCCATTCTTTTTGAGTGCGCTTTTGCCAGTTGTCAGGGGGGGATGCGGAACCATCCATCAAAATGCTTCTCCCGGAGGATGCCCGCGTCTCATCTCCATCCCTGCAGAGTTATGATTTCGAATGAGGCTCTTCTTTCGACCCTTTGATGTCTCGCGCTGATTCCCTGAGCCTTGATTGAGATTTCGTTCTTTTTGGCTTTTCTTTTGGGACATGCGGAGTTGGGTAAACTGTTGTTTTGGTTTTTAACCCCATTGTGCGTAAAATGACGTGTTACGTAAACTGATTTTATAGTTCTACGCGAAAATATATACTTTTTTACCACACGAGAACCTCAGCGTACCATTTGACCTACATGGTGGTTGTCTCGACGAGGTATCTCGTCATTAACAAAACTGACCAGATCTTGATGGACGGGATTTCTCGACCTTAGAAAATTAATTGAGTAAAATAATTGAGTAAATAATTGAGTAAATTGAGTAAATAATTGAGTAAACTTGTTTTTGATGGACGAGATATCTCATCCTTAGAAAAATAGCTGACCAGATCTTGATGGACGAGATATCTCGTCATTAAAAAACAACAGATTATATCTTTATGAACGAGATATCTCGTTCTAAGAAAAATAACTTACCAGATCTTGATAGACAAGATATCTCGTCCTTAAAAAACAATTGACCAGGTATTGGTGGACGAGATATCTCGGCCTTAGAAAAATAACTGGCCAGATCGTGATGGACGAGTTATCTCGTCCTTAGGAAAATAAGTGACCAGATCTTGATGGACAAGTTATCTCGTCCTTAGAAATATAATTGATCAGATCTTGATGGACGACATATCTCATCATTAGAAAAATAACTAACCAGATCTTGATGGACGAGATATCTCGTCCTTGTAAAAATAACTGGCCAAATCTTGATGGACGAGATATCTCTTCCTTAGAAAAATAACTAGCCAGATCATGATGGACGAGTTATCTCGTCCTTAGAAAAATAACTGACAGATCTTGATGGACAAGTTATCTCGTCTTTAGAAAAATAACTAGCCAGATCTTGATGGACGATATATCTCGTCATTAGCAAAATAATTAACCAGATCTTGATGGACGAGAAATCTCGTCCTTGTAAAAATAACTGGTCAGATCTTGAAGAACGAGTTATCTCGTATCTCGTTCTTAGAAATATAACTGATCTGATCTTGATGGACGATATATCTCGTTATTAGCAAAATTGGTCAGATCTCGATCAACGAGTTAGATAGTCGAAACCATTTGGATGTTCAGGGAGTCGGGGCAATGGGTGTCCCAGAGCGATGATTTCATGCCCAATAGGTGGTTCATTAAACATGTTACATTGGACCCAGAGCATTGTAGGTAATACAAGGAAGTGCATGTTCGCAATAGTTTTTTCAACAAAAACTAGTTGGTAGTTTTTAATTTACGCCAAACTGGAGCAACACGGGCACTGGAGCCATTGGCGACGGTCCGGGATCAATAACGATGTTAAGTTTCGAAGAAAACTCCTTGTCATTATCACAAACGATTAGCCGACAAACAAACCTGAGATTGCACCTCACTCTCCAAACTTTCACACCACGCGAACGTGAGGACATTTTAGGCCACGACAGATTTAGCGTGCACCAGTCCCCTTGGTACATGACGGTCTTTGATTGGATTCGAACTCGAAACCCTCCGGTTGCTAATCTGTTACCCTTCCAAACGGGCTACCGTAGCACCAAAATAGAGCAGGACGTGAATTGGGAGTAATGTTGACTCAGGGGAAATTAAAGTTTCGCGGAAGTAGAAGTAAAGTTGGGGGAGACAGAATGTGAGAGGTGCAGTATCAGCAAATTTAGGGGTGTTTACAGGCATCTGAAATAGACAAAAATGACTTTGAGTTAATGAAATCTTACTGGGAATTTAATAAATGAATAGTGACGAGGTGTTTTCTTCGTATACATTGGAGATTGATCTCAGACCGTCTCTCTCTCGCTAATAACTCCAGTGCGACGTTAATTGAAATACCTACCTACCCTTCACAAAATGGAGGCTGCCGGGGCTCAGTGGGTTTGCCCACTGTTCTAGCAACCTGTGAGTTCAAAGAGGCGCCATTTGGATTAATGCAATTTACTATAGGTGTATTTCTCTCTTATGTGTCGGTGAAACTCTCCTTGTGTGTATTTCTCTCTTATGTGTCGGTAAAACTCTCCTTGTGTGTATTTCTCTCTTATGTGTCGGTAAAACTCTCCTTGTGTGTATTTCTCTCTTATGTGTCGGTAAAACTCTCCTTGTGTGTATTTCTCTCTTATGTGTCGGTAAAACTCTCCTTGTGTGTATTTCTCTCTTATGTGTCGGTGAAACTCTCCTTGTGTGTATTTCTCTCTTATGTGTCGGTAAAACTCTCCTTGTGTGTATTTCTCTCTTATGTGTCGGTAAAACTCTCCTTGTGTGTATTTCTCTCTTATGTGTCGGTGAAACTCTCCTTGTGTGTATTTCTCTCTTATGTGTCGGTGAAACTCTCCTTGTGTGTATTTCTCTCTTATGTGTCGGTAAAACTCTCCTTGTGTGTATTTCTCTCTTATGTGTCGGTGAAACTCTCCTTGTGTGTATTTCTCTCTTATGTGTCGGTAAAACTCTCCTTGTGTGTATTTCTGTCTTATGTGTCGGTAAAACTCTCCTTGTGTGTATTTCTGTCTTATGTGTCGGTAAAACTCTCCTTGTGTGTATTTCTCTCTTATGTGTCGGTAAAACTCTCCTTGTGTGTATTTCTCTCTTATGTGTCGGTGAAACTCTCCTTGTGTGTATTTCTCTCTTATGTGTCGGTAAAACTCTCCTTGTGTGTATTTCTCTCTTATGTGTCGGTAAAACTCTCCTTGTGTGTATTTTCTTAACTTGACGAATCCAACCAAAGAGCGTCGTGTATAAAGGGGGCTGGGGCAGTGTAAATCTGTCTTGGACTCAAACGTCCTCCCGTTGGCGTGGTGTTAAAGTTTGGAGAGTGGAGTACCAGCTCAGGTTTTTTGACCGCGTCATCTCAACGTGGTTCAAAATTACGTGGCGTTGTCCTCGGTTCTCTCCCTGTGATTGATCCCGGACCATCGCCAATTTTCCGTTGCGTTGTTCCAGTACGAAGTTAATTAAAATTACATTCCTACCTCAACTTGACGCTGTCTTGTGTTTGGTTCAGCTTGGTTGGTAGGTAGGTATTTCAGTTATAACGTCTCATTGGAGCAATCCAATGGGGTATTGGCGACGGTCCGGGATCATCCCCGTAGGGAAAGATACCAGGACAAACACCACGTAATTTTGAACCACGGTCTGATGACGAGGTCACACCTCATCTCGTACCCCACTCTCCAAACTTCCACACCATGCCAACGGGAGGTTATTTGAGGCCACGACAGATTTAACATGCATCCTCCTCCTTTGTACATGATGGTCTTGGGTTGGATTCGAACTCGCAACCCTCCGGTTACTGATCCGTTACTCTTCCAAACGGGCTACCACTGCTCTGTTCATCGTGGCCAGATATGGCAATTGCACCATAAAAACTCAAAAGCAAGCGGAATATTTCCTGTCAATTTCGATAACGTGATATTTATATCTTTGAACTTAGTGGGTTTTTTTCAATTCAACGATAGATATACACTTATAGCATATATCGTTAGATTTTTTTCGGGGTTAAGTTGAAAGACGTTTGAAAGCCTTTACTTAGAAAAACAATGCTTCTAAGTCCACTAAAACAGGACATTCCAGATGGTAATTCCAGCATTCAAAAAACGTTATCTATCCATTACAAAGTAACAAAAAATAGATAAGCCTACTTTTTTCGCATTCATCGCCAGTTACAATCCATTCTCCGTCAAAACCTTTTCATCCAGCCTTTCTCGCTCCAACTACCCACGCAACTAAAAAACTCAGAAACATTTTACATAAAAATATACACTTATGGGAGAATAATTCTACAAAGGCGTCTACCATGAAGAATTAGAGAAAAAAGCGGAAAACACGGCCAAACAGCGCAACGAGGAAAGTTTAGGAGCAGCGTAGGACGAGCCTATGGATCACTGATCCCCTACATGCAAAAGTGGGGTAGACTGTAAAAAAATGGCCATTTTTTAAATTAGAAGCAATCCATCAAAGTCATGGCCACGCGTATGACCAATAGCCGGACGATAGTGATAAACGACAAAACACGATATTAACTCAACGAACCCTGAGTAAGTGATAAATCGATACGAGTATATTGTGTTTCCTTTAATCGGAAGGCATCGATTAATTTGTGAGGGGTATGTATTGGTATCGGAAACTCGTTTAGGCTGGAGAATAAGCGACGATTGCTTTGGGAGTTTGATGTTAAATTTTATGGTTTTTTAATGGGATGGGGATTTAAATTGGAAAAAGGTTTTATAAAAATGAACTGAGATCAAAGTTTCGCGCACTTGGCGGATGCGAAAAATATCATTTGGTAAAAATCCAATTATATATAATTGCATTGCGGGCGAAAAATACAGCATCTTGAATTAATACTACAAATTACATGTAGTTTAATGACGTAAATTCGACTACCTACCCAACTTTTCTCAAGACAGTAAGTCCACAAATAAACAGGGGGCCGCGGTAGCCCGGTTGGAAGAGGAACGGTTTTGCAACCGGGGGTTGTGAGTTCGAATCCAACCAAAGACCGTCGTGTACAAGGGGAGTACACGTTAAATCTGTCGTGGCCTCCAATATCCTCACGTCGGAGTGGTGCGGAAGTTTTGAGAGTGGGGTGCCAGCTATGGTGTGACCCCTCATCTGACCTTGGTTCAAAATTACGTGTCGTTGTCTTCGGGTTTGTCGCCAACAACCCGTTTTGTTGCTCCCAGTGCGACGTTAAATAAAATACTTATCTAAATACCGCAAACAAACAAGCGCATTTTATTTTACAGACACATGAAAATAAATCTTTATAGACAATACAGATTTAATTTACAGTTTTTATTTTGATTCTGGACGATATACTAGATGTATATTCAATTTTGTCCCTATGGTTTTATTTTGTAAATTCTATACTTAAAATCTAAGTTATTATGTAGAATTTGGATTTGTCTTTTAACCTCATACATTTTAAACGGATAATTTACCATTCACAGTAAAGTCTAATCAGCCCTTGTGCAGCCAAAAATGATCATAAGGTGACAAAACTAGCAATTCATTTAACCATCCAAGGGTTTTGACGAGATATCTCGTCTAAGATTTGGTCAAATTTACTAGGAATGCGATATATACTCGAGACAAAACTACCCTATTACTCTAAAGGGGGCCGAGGTAGCCCGGTTGGAAGAGTAACGGATTAGAAACCAGAGGGTTTATTTCTCCAGTGTGACGTTAATTAAAATACCTACCTACCTACTCCAAGGGGAATGAAGAACTAAACAGGAAAAATATTGCTCCTTATCGAGAACTGGTAACATTTTGAACAGGTTTTTGCCCAAGAGGATGGCCATTAGAGGGCAGTTGTTGACACGAAGATAAACCACCAGGATGATTAAAATTTTAGTTTCAAATTCTTATTTACTTCAGTTTTAGGCTTTTAAATATCTCATACGCTTAAATGTGGGTAGGTATTTTAATTAACGTGGCGCTGGATCAACACAACGAGCTATAGGCAACGGTCTGGTCTTAACCATAGACGTGAGGTGTGAGTAGACTGAGCATTGCTAATGAGAGGAGCTTCGAGAAGTATAAATAACATGTCGACTAGTAGTCACGTGACTGCTGTCTCAAAAGTCGACCCGAAGTGAAAGATCTGACGACAACATCACGTAATTTCGAACCGCGGTCAGATGACGAAGTTACACCTGAGCTGGTGCCCCACTCTCCGAACTTCACACCACGCCAGCGTGAGGGTATTTGAGACCACGACAGATTTAACGTGCACCAGTCCCCCTTGTACACGATTGTCTTTGGTTGGATTCCAACTCGCAACCCTCCGGCTTAAATTTTGGAGCCATTGTTAGGTAGGTAGGTATTTAATTAACGTCGCGTTGGAGCAAAACAACGGGCTATTGACGACAGTCTGGGATCAATCATAGACGTGAGAAAAGAGTAGACTGAGCATTGCTAATGAGAGGAGCTTCGAAAAGTAGGAAAAATATGTCGACTAGTAGTCACGTGACTGCCGTGTCAAAAGGTGGCCCAAAGTGAAAGATCTGACGAAAACACAACGTAATTTTGAACCACGGTCAGGTGACGAGGTCACACCTGAGCTGGCACCCCACTCTCCAAATTTCCATACCATGCCAACGTGAGGTCATTTGAGGCCCCGGTAGATTAAACGTGCACCAGGCCCCTTTGCACACGACGGTCTTTGGTTGGATTCAAACTCGGAACCCTGATGGCTAGTCCGTTACTCTTCCAACCGGGCTACCGCGATCCTTGGGAACCATTGCTAGAGCCAAATCGAATACGATACAGTTGATACACAAAATAATTCCATCATCCTTACTTCATCTTCACAAGCTATCTCAACATATCCAGCCTCGGCTTTCATTCCACACATGTCCACAAACAATCACACTTTCTTTTCGCGGCTCTGACGTTCCCCGAACAAAATCATATTTATTTTACCCTTCCAACGCTCGGTTACAAAACACCCCTTCCTAGACAAACTTCAGCAACTTTTAATTAACAGCCCGAGTTCTTTTATTCCAAACAAAACGATGGATTCGAAACGGAGATACGCGGCGCTTTTCGCCCTCCGGAGTCCCGTTTTAAAAACATTTCTATGGCTTCATAAATTAAAAACTTAATACACAAAAGAGGCTATAGCTAGGAAAGGTTTAATTTCTGAAGCCCTTAATTTACTTTGGCAGAAAGTTGCAGTGGAATAATAAGACTCCACGCGTGCAAAACCTTTGACGTAATTTAATTCTATTTATTAGATACTTGGGGAGGAACATTTTTCGTTCAATGGTTATTTCCTTCAATTGGAAGGTCCAATTGAATAGATGGAAAAGTTTAGATTTTAATTAAAATAATTCTGGGGAAATAAGAGAGTTTGTGATGTCTTTCGCAAACTGAATGAGGGAGCTGTTCGTTATTTGTGAGAAATTTTGTTGATTCTATTCACTCCTTATTTTGATTGAAGTTGGCTAATGGAATGTGTTTCTAGGAAAGATTTTGATTAGGTAGAATTCATTGTGGTAAACATCCCATTTCCTGCAGTTTATTTGTAAAATATGATTGCATTTAGACATAACAACACCGTGGGTACTGTAATTACTAATTTACAGATAAGTAAGCGCCCTTTAGTGGTTGGTTTGTCGTTCTACGGTCATTTTTTGGTACAAAATGTCTTATTGGATTCGAACCTACGACTCAAAAGTAGAGTGTTTTAGGTACAGCTTTGATATACACTTTTTTGGCAACGCTTTTGGCGCCTTTTTGTTGCGAGTTGTGGTAGGCAAAGGTAACCCCGCTTTATTAGGATTACGACAGCCTCGAGATTACTCGAATCTCTTAATAATTTTTGTAAATAATCATAATTTTTTTTATTTTACCATGCCTAAACAACTCGTTTGCTTATAATAAATGTCTTTTATAGCATTTATATAAAATTATGTTGTAAATGCTTACCAAGTAGTAGTGATCATGAGTTGTGTAGATTTTTTCCATTTTGTAAAATTATTTTCATTAATTTCTTAATTCTAAGCCTAAAACAGTGTTTTTCTTTGAAATTCTTCCTTGGCGACATAAAAAGCAAGACAAAAAAACACGCGCCAAAAGCATTGACACAAAAAGTATTATTTATATCAAAGTTGTACCGCGCTTTATATTTACGATTATTTTATTACTACACTCATGAAGTATTACTAAATTTAACCCCTACAGTACATATTTCACCACATGAGTGCCTTAATATTCCGTAAAATAACTCTCCCTTATCTTCTTTTTTCACCCGTTAGTGTTTGTCTCACTTCTATAGCAATCACATATGTCTTCCTTATACAGTGGTACTTTGAGATACGAGTTTAATTCATTCCATGACCGAGCTCCTATGTCAAAATGCTCGTATCTCAAATCAATTTTCCCCCATTGAAATTAATTGAAATCAGATTAATTCGTACCAGCCCTCAAAAAACCACTCCAATTTTTAATAATGTATTTATAATGAACAAATATTGTAGCTGAAGTTATAGCCTTTATCGACTCCTGCTTCAAAATAGTACATATCGTAGAATATGTGCGATCGTACTGCTGTGCCAAATCTATTATTCTTACGCCTTGCTCATGTTTGTCTATTATCTCACTCTTTAATTCCATGGATATTACCTTTTTCCTTTTCTCCCACTGTTCTTTACACTCACCTTCTTTGGACTCATGGTTATAAGAAAAAAAATTAGCTAAATAACTGTACATAAACCCCGTTTTTCCGTGTTTAGAATTGACGCATCTGGTTGGAGAGAAGAAAAATGAAAAAAAAAAAGAAAGGGACTCGGGCCTTGCTGTGGCAGTTGACAATAAATGTCAAACCAAATTAAGAAATTGATTGATTTTGTGACAGACGTTAACTGTCATCAGGTGAGGTAAAGATGTCAACTGAACGACGCAACAACTTGCGAGCAACAACTTGCGAGGTCCCCAGTGTGGGGCTACAGCTTTGAGGACATCAGAGGACGCCGAGTTCTGGAGTTTTGTAACACATTTAGTTTCAATATCCTTAACATTCCTGAGCTCGGGCCCACCTTCCTCGCCCCTACGGGCAAGGGTTGGCCCGACCTTTCTCTTATTAACAATCTTCTTTTGGCATATTTTTACTCTTGGAATATACTTGATCTTGAAACTTGCAGTGATCATAGATACCTGTCTGTGGTCCTGGATAACAACCCAATAGCCTTATCGGGATTCTTCCTCAGAACCAAATTTGGTCTGGGGAGTTTCCCTAAAAAATTAAAACAAATAGCTCCGAATATAGAAACCCTATCAGAGAGAATTAATTCTTTGAACAATATTGATCATTATTTTGAAACCTTAATAACCCAAATTAAAACAATAGCTCTCAAATCGTTGAAGAAAACCCCTAAAAAACAAAGAATTAAGATACAGTGGTGGACAAAAAGTTTGGCCTCCTCAAGAAATAGGACCACGGCTCTGCATAGGAAGCTCACATCACTTAGAAATAATAATTCCCCTCCTAATGAGGTCCTTGCCGCGGAGCTTGACTATAAAACTTTTAAAAATAAATATAAACTTCAGATAATTGACGCCAAAAGATTATCATGGCGATCTATTTGTACAAACACTCAAACAAAATTTGGCAACATTTTTAAATATACCTTTCAAAAAAATAAACCAAATATTAATCTTCAACTCTTCTTTCCTAATGATCCTAATTTAACTTATAGCGATAAAATTTCTAAATTGATGGATAATTTCTTTGGCCCCTCTGACTCCCAAAATTTTAACTTATTTAATACCAATATCTTGTCCTCTAATTTTAATTTAAAATTAACCTTAAATGAATTAAAATTGACTTTCGACAACTTAAAATCTGGTAAGGCTCCCGGCCCGGACCTCTTAGACTATAAAATCTGGACTTTTATTTTTCAGAATTATCCTAATTTATTATTAAAACCAATAGAAACTTGTCTTCAGTTTGGCTATTTCCCAAGGTGCCTCAGGGGTGGTGGTGTCCGCTTCATTGGAAAACCAGGAAGGGACCCATCCTCCTGTGGCGCCTACCGACCTATTTGCCTACTTCCAACTTTGGGCAAAATAATAGAAAGGGTCTTCACCAGGAGGTTGACCTCCTGGTTGAAGACCCACAATATACTTCACCCATTACAGTTTGGATTTAGAGAGCTTAGGTCCTGTGAGGAGGCCCTTGATGTCGCCATAAATGAAATCCGGAAACATACTAAAACTCATCACTCCGCTCTCACTGCCATTGACATTACAGCTGCTTTCGACAACATGAACTGGCAATTGCTTGAGTCTGTACTAACCTCCATAAATTTACCTAATCATTTCATTAAATTTATCACCTCCTACCTTACGGACCGATCCATAACTTATTCTGATTCTACTATAACACTAACCAGATTAATAACTAGAGGTTGCCCACAGGGATCGGTTCTCGCGCCTACACTTTGGAATCTGTACTTTAATTCTGTCCTACAACTAAATTCTAATGATTCTTACATCCAGGCCTTCGCAGACGACCTAATGGTAATAACCATTGGGCCCACACGAAGGATCCTGGAGCTTAACACTAACAATTCACTTAAATTAATATCCGATAAAATTAAAGATCTTAAACTTGAACTCTCACTCAGCAAGTGCCAGTCAATTATTTTCTCTAAAAATAATAAAAAACTTCAGAGAAATCCTATTTTTAAAATCGATAATTATACTTTGAAGATTAAAGACTCTCTTAAAATTTTAGGTCTAGTAATAGATAACGGGCTCACGTGGAGTCAGCACATTCTTTCACTTGGTGAGAGGTGTCTCCAAATAGGAGACACTCTCTCCAGGGTTGTCGGCGGGGACTGGGGCGTCCAGGCCCAGCTCCTAAAAATATGGTATGAGACGGTGGTTGAGAAAATGATAACATATGGAGCTGGTGTCTGGGGCGGTAATTTAACCAAAGCGCAAATCGATAGGCTCAAATCAATACAAAGACCTTATCTTCTAAAAATCTCACGAGCCTATCGAACCGCCCCAACGGATGCCCTAAATCTGCTTACCGGGGTACCGCCCCTCCACGTGAGCTTATTGAAATATTTTAAAATTTTTAAAACTTGGAAAAAGCGGCTGCCTGACCCAGCTTTGCTTGGGCTGTCACCATCAAATTATGACTGTAATATTCAAACTACTCCTATACCACCGGATAAATTAATATTAAATTTTCCTGAATTAATTACTAACCCTGACCTAGAAGTGTACACGGATGGCTCTGGCATTGATGGCAATGTCGGAGCCTCCGTGTGCATGTTTGAAAATAATGCTCTTAAAACTATACTATGCTATAAACTCAAACCTTATAACTCCGTATTTCAAGCTGAGTTAACCGCCATTCATCGCGCAATAACTTGGTCTGCTAATAATAATAAAAGAATTAACCTTTTTTACTGACAGCCTAAGCTCAATTATGGCCATCCAATCTCAAAAAATCAAATCAAAATATGTAAATATGATTAAAAACGACTTATATAATAAAACAGGAATTGGCCTAAGCTGGGTCAGGGCTCACGCTGGTGTCCCTGGCAATGAGGTGGCGGACCATTTTGCCAAATTGGGGACTGTTGGCGGTGAGGATCTTGGTGTCCCTGCCCCAAAGTCCTATATTAAAAAAATACTTACAAAAGATGCACTACTGGACTGGCAGGGATACTACAATAACTCTGGCAAGGGCCTCAGGGTTAAAGGATATTTCCCTGGGGTCTGTGTTAAGAGACTCATCTCCAACAGGTATGTCGTCTGGTTCCTAACAGGACATGGGCCGTTTGTCGCCTACTTACACCGCTTCAAAATTAAAAATTCGGATCTTTGCACATGCGGTGAAGTGGGCGACGCCGACCACTACTTCTTCGGCTGCCCCCTCTCATCTCCCTGGCATCTGACCAGGCCTGCGGACGAATTCAAAATCAAATGGCTGGAAAATGGAATCAAATGGCTCGATCCGCAGGCTCTGTTCAGGGTTAGGAGGTGTGTGGGGGTGGTGGCTGATTAATTTGCAGGTTGATCTGCTCCGCTGTCACCTACTTTTAGCTTCTCTTTTTTATTTTTTATCTATTTATTTTTATATTCTAACTGATTTTATTGTAAATAATTTGAGAATCATTTTTATATATTAATCTATGTGTTTTAACTCTCATGTTTTTATCTTTCATGTTTCCATTCTATCATGTGCCTTCATCATGTTGGATGTGTCCTCTGTTCCTCCCCGGACTGCGCATGCGATGCCGTCTAATCACGTGGTCACCTATATATACCTGTCACAACGTTCGTGTCACCACGATGTTCGCTGCTGAAATTCAGTTTGGTTCTTTTTTCTACATGCTACAATTGGCTCTCGTCCTGCCCACGAACACCCTCCACTACTGAAATTATTTTAATGATTGTTTTAATAAAAACTTATAGTTATCTTTTAATATATTATAATTGATGCAAAATTCCAACACTTATCCACTTTAGCCTATTATATCTTAATGGGTATCTTGGAGACCCTTATTGAGGATCTTTTCTCCTCGGGCTTCTGTTCCATGATTGTGCATTTGTTATAATCTTAGCCTGCATTTTGGGATCCTCTCCCTGCTTTGCTTGGGTTTTAATATTATATGACTGTCAACTATGCATATTACAGTTGATCGAATTCTTAAGTACTTTTAATTGCCTCTTTTATTTTTAAAATTTTGATGATTAAAAAATGTTTTGTCGTCACCACCGGTACATCTCTTATATAGGGCGCCAAGTTACATCCTGCGCTCAGGACTTAATATTATTCATCAGCATTTTGGGCTCGAGCCCGCCGTCGGGATCGCTTGGAGTGTTTTAATTCATTTTAAGTTCCCAGCACAGTCCACAAATAAAACGACTGGCTGGGTTTTTATGTTTTATCTCCTTGTAACCTTGTCCAGACTAACACTTAGATGAGGACTTGGATGGGGGTGGACCGGGAGGAGCACCCGGAACCCCAGGAACCCTGTGGAATCATAGGTGGAGTATTGAGGGCTTGTAACTTCTCTTGGTCGCTGTCCTCATCACTGTCATCATTGGACCGAGTGCTGCAGATCCCTCAAGTTGATCTTCTCCCTTTTTTGGTCGCCGTCTTTTCTTGGGCGCCATCTTCATCGTTGTCACCATCTGATTGAGTGCAATACGTCCTCTGTCGCTATCTGGTGGAGTTGAGGATGACTTGGAGCACACCGCAACGACGAGACTGAAAAGAAAGAAAAGGATAAAGAACTAAGTACAACTAAAAGGACTTAGTTAAAATTATTGATTTGATAGCACACCACAACGAAAAATACGATAATAAAAAAAAGGGGTCTACTTACCTCCCTCCGGACATTTGAAGGGGAGCCTGGTGATGGTCTTGGAGAGCTGGAGAGTTGGACCAATCGTCGAAAGAAATTAACTTACCTTCGGAACTCTGGACGACTGCTCCGAGCAAATATGTTATAGTATTTAGATTTTTAATTAATTTTTTACCTTATGGCCCTGTTGGCCTTCCTTTTTATGATCACTTTTCTCCGCACCCTTTTGTGCGTTGAGCCAATGTTACAGCCATCTTTGTCGGGACTATCTTTATGTAATTGATTTTTCGTTATTATGTTTGGCCCTTTTTATGGCCAGATCACTTTTCTCCGCACCTTTTGTGCGTTGAGCCCGTGCCACAAACCACTTTTGTCGGGACTTTTTATGTATACATGATCTTGGTTTTTAATAAAATTGTTCGGCCGTGCGCGTCCGCACTGGAGGCAGGCTCTCCCGATCCGTGGATGGGCTGCCCGGTTCCTCCGACGTGCGATGGGGATCAAAAGCCACTAAACCCCGACCCCCACCCAGGCTCAAAACCTCGCGGTGAGCCGGGGGAATCGAGGGTCTTGAACTGAACGACGCGCAAGACTCGGGAATCTGAGCGGAGTGGTGGTTGTGACGTTCCTCGTATCTCAAATTCTGGCTCGTAACTCAAGGCAAAAAATCGACCTAGTTACAGCTCGTATCTCAAAAAACTCGTATGTTGGGGCACTAGTATCTGAAGGTACCACTTTACTTAGTGACCACAGTGACTCTTGTCACCTCTTTCACTCTTAGAACTTTCCCATCTACCATCATGGCTTCAAACAGTCCCGCTCACTCGAGATGTTTGTTGGGTCTTCCCTTTCAGATCAATGGTACACTTCATCCCAACGCTTAAATTCTCTAAGTGGTCCGATGATATATCTCGTTCATCAACATCTGACCAATTTTGCTAACGACGAAATATCTCGTCATCAGGACATTGCAAATATTTGACGATGATTAGATCAAGATCTGGTCAGTTTTTTATAATGACGAGATACCTCGTCCATCAACATCTGACCAATTTTGCTAACGACGATCTATCTTATCCATCAATATCTGACAAATTTTGCTAATGACGATATATCTCGTCATCAAGATATTGTCGATTTTTCTGATGATGATGAGATCAAGATCTGGTCATTTTTCCTCTAGTGACGAGATATCTCGTCCATCAAGATCTAGTAATTTTAATGGCGAGATATCTCGTCGAGATAACCACTAGAAGGGTTAGTTAGCCACTTAAATCCTCCAAGTGGTTTCGACGATATAACTCGTCGATCGAGGTATACCAATTTTGGTAATGACGAGACATATCGTCCATCGCAATCTGATCAGTTTTGCTAATGACGAGATACCTCGTCAAGAGCACCGCCAGGACGTTTAAGATGCACGTGCAACTTAATAAAATACGGCCTTTTCTACCAATAAACTTTCTAAATGGATCTTCAATATTGTCCTTTAAATTTCTTCTTACCCCTTGGAGGCTAATTTTTGACTATTCATTCTTTCACGAGCCCCTTTGATTAGGGAGAACAGAGCTCTTTCAAACATTCTACACCCAAAGGGCTATTTTGCCACAGCATGTCTACTGGTTTTAACTCTCCAGGTGGTTGAAGTATTATCTCGTCACTAGCAAATTAGTCAATCTTGATGGACGATATATCTCGTCATCAGGAAGAAACTGACCAGATCTTCATCTCGTCACCACATATAAATCGGTAAAATCTTGATGAGATACCTCGTCATTGGCAAAATTGGTCAGCTTTTGATGACAACATACCTCGTCATTAGCAAAATTGGATAGATCTTGATGACGAGATATCACGCCACTAGCAAATTAGTCAATCCTCATGGGCGAGATATCTCGTCATCAGGAAGAAACTGACCATATCTTCATCTTGTCATCACACACAAATCGATAAAATCTTGATGACGAGATACCTCGTCATTGGCAAAATTAGTCAGATTTTGATGACAAGATACCTCGTCATTGGCAAAATTGGTAAGATCATGATGACGAGATATCTCGTCATTAGCAAAATTTCTCAGATCTGATACAAGATATCTTGATGGAACATCTTGGACTATTGATAAAAAATTGTCCTTGAATTCTCTACATCTCCAATAATGACCTCACAAGACAGCCAATTAGTCACCCACTACCAATGAACTTATTTGATTCCTCCCGTCACAACTTTGACTTTGATTTACAGTCATGCTAACATTGTGTAAGTGGTGTATGTTACATTTCATAACACACTTTTTACGAAGATATTGTAAAATGCCTTGCAAGATATTACAAGGCAATTTAACTAACCCAACCAAACCTTGTGGAAAATTGCGAGTACGCCAGCTCACAATTTTCCACAAGGTTATTTTAGCCTAAATAAGCTAAAATTAGATTTAAGCGCGTAATTAAATTCCTTTATTCCCTAATATTTGTTTAAGTAATAGCGAAAACATTGTTATAATGATTACGATTTTGGTAACGTTATGCTAGGGATTGAGTTCATTATAGCAGAATGGAAATTCACAAGCTATGTATTCAAACATATTCATATAGGAGCTATATATCAGGCATATTCTAATGGGGGGATCCATCATGTCGTTTTGATCACCAAGCTGAACAGAATGCAGAAATTACATGGTATCGTATATTAGTTTAGATAATTCTATCCATACATCGCTCTATGGATCAAAGCAGTGACGTACAATGCTGTAAGCTCAAGAGTATTTTCTAATGAAGTCAGTCAGCGGCATTAAATTAATAATATATTTCCAAAAAGAATTTCAAATATTTATGCATCGTTTTCGCAAAATATAGTTAGCTTTGTATTACGTTGGTGCAAAAGTTCGCCCCTTTTTTTTGACAAAAATTGAAGGAAAATTTCGTTTACTAAAAATTACATTTAATCAGTATAGTGTGAGCAATTCTGTTCGATGACCTCTCTCTCTCCCTCCCTCACCCTCACCCTCTCCCTCCCTCCCTCTCTTCCTGTCTCCCTCTCTCTCTCTCCCTTCCTAGCCCGTTTTGTTGCTCCAATGTGACGTTAATTAAAATACCTACCTATCCATTCATTTCAGAAAGCGTATAACAAAATCAATATTAGTAAATTCTGTAATTATATACAAAATAACAATAGCATATATGCAAAGGATTTATAAGCAGTGTTAGGTACCCCTTCATGAGCTGAATGTAATATTGCATGTATTTTCTACGATATACGGTATAGTATTACAGTAAGGCTTTCCTTAACATGAGCACACTGATATTTAACAGATTCAATAGGTTTGAGAACCATGTAAAAACATAGATATATATCATTTTGACACTACATGCAATAAAGTATCTTCTCAAAAACAATTTAATCTCAAAAAATGACAAAAATAATTTTTATCTCCTCTTAAACAACCAATTCGAAAGTTCTACTCTATTTCGTAATGTAAGGAAAGTAGGAAGGTACTTGAATTAACGTCGCACTGGAGCAACACAACGGCTATTGGCGACAGTCCGAGATGAAACCAAGACGTGAGACATAAGGACAACACCTCGTAATTTTAAACACGATCAGACGAGGTCAACAACTGAGCTGGATCCCTACTCACCAAACTTCCACACCACGCCAACGTCCACGACAGATTTAACATGACCCAGCCATGATTTAACCAGCCCCTACGTACACGACGGTCTTTGGTTGGATCGAGTTTCGAACTAGCAACCCTCCTGTTACTACTCCGCTACTCCTCTAAACCGGTCCCTCATAATCAGGAATGGTTAAAAATTAATCTTAAATTTCGAAGTTTAGGGAATGGGGTTCCTGCTCAGGTGTTAACCTCTTCATCTGACTGATTTTAAATGGTGAGGAGTTCTCCTCGAATTCATCCTTTCTGCATTGATCCCGAACCGTCTCCAATAGCTCGTTATGTTGTTCCAGTGCAGTGTTAATTCAACTACCTTCCTAGCATAACCAGAAAATATTCAAGGAAATTCAAAGTTAAAAATGATAAGCTCCACCTTTTCTCTCACAAACAGTAGCGAATAATTATCAGTTCAGGGAGATCATAAAAAATGTACCTATTTTTTCTAATAGCGCAGCTCACGGGTTTCTTTTACTAAAGAAAGTACTAGATGAAATCTTTTCTCTACATTATATTTATGCCTTGTTAGAGGAATGGTAATTCAACTACCTACATAGCATAGCCAGAAAATATTCAAGGAAATTCGAAGTTAAAAATGATAAGCTTCACCTTTTCTCTCATAAACAGTAGCGAATAATTATCAGTTCACGGATCAACTAAATGAGTTTATCGAAATATGTAATTGAATACTTTCGAAATAAGCGCAAAATGATAAGCTCTATGACCTGTTACTAAAATAAATGTTCCGTGACCGATAAGTTTCTAGAAACGCTGATCGAGCTCATTCATTCACGCTACCTAATGTACCAAAAGAAACTAGCTGTTTCGAAGAGACTTCACGGAGCCATTTATCTTCACAAAATGTCACACGTTTAAGAATAAAAACCGCGTTCAACAGACTTTAAAATGGATTTTCCTTCCTCACAGTTCAGTTGACCGGTCTATTTTAAGCTTCCTTAAAAGTATTTTTAGTCGAGCTCATATGTGCTCAAATAGATTCATGGGTTTGGGTAAGAGTTAAATTATTTAACTGAAAATCGAAAATGTATGTTTTTTGATCAAGGAGAAAGGTAGGTTTTTAATTAACGTCGCAATGGAGCAACACAGAGGTCTATTGACGACTGTCAACCTTCGAAGTGAAAGATCTGAGGACGACACCACGTAATTTTGTACCACGGTCAGGTGACGAGGTCACACCTGAGCTGGCACCCCACTCTCCAAATTCCATACCATGCCAACGTGAGGAAATTTGATGCCACGACAACATTTGACTTGTACATCACGGTCTTTGGTTGGATTCGAACTCACAGGCCTCCAGTTGCAAAACCGTTTCTCTACCAACAGGGCTACCGCGTCCCCTGTTTGTTTGGGGTCTTGCAGTTTCAACTCGCGATCCTCCCGTTCTTATCCGTTACTCTTCCAAAACCGTGCCCTGGGTAAAGAAAGATTTATGCATAATAGTGTAAGTTTTTATTGTCTTTCCTTGTTGATACCACACTCATCAAATTATCTCGTCATAATCAAAACTGACCATATCTTGATGAACGAGAGTAAGGCTGTCGAGGTTCAGTAGGTATATTCAGTAGGTAGGCAGATAGCAACCTGCGTGTTGTAGGCGGTGAAGGTGTGATTGCTGTCAGGAGTTTCCTCTCTGGGTGTATTTCTGTCTTCTATGTTCCAGTAAAACTTTCTTTGTGTGTGTGTCCAGTACTTGATGTATGTCCTATATTTGGTACAGTATGTCCAAATATGGCCCTTGCGCCACGAAACCCACCAATCAACCAGTCAAATTTGATGGACGGGGAACTTAGATAGACGAGATATCAACTTCTTATGACAAGGTATCTCGTTGTAGGAAGAAAATTGAAATTTTATTGGTATTTTCGTTAAAATAGAATCTCTTGGAAGGATTCTATAGATCCTTACCTTGTAATACCATCCTTTGGAGTGATTGTTTTGGCCCATTTTGTAGATTAGAATCCTTTGGAATGGTTAGTTTGATTGGTCTTTTCCTTAGAACAGAATCCTTTAGAAACATTCTATTGCAACTTTCCTCAGACTAGAATCCCTTGGAGCTGCTCTATTGGCCAATTGTGTAGAATAGAATCCTTTGGAAGGTTTTACTGCTCCCTTCTTTTGAATAGAATGCTTAAAAAAGATTCTACTCACCCTTTACATTGAATTTAATTCTTTGAAACAATTCTGCTATTTTCCTTAAAAGGGAATCCTTTGGAAATATTCTATTGGCCCAATCTCTGGAATAGAACACTCGAAAGACTACATCGGTCCTTTCTTTTAGTAGATAGGTAGTAAATTAATGTCACACTGGAGCAACACAACGGGTTATTGGCGAAGGTCAGGAATTAATCCTCAAAGGAAAGCTTCGAGGACAACGCCTCGTAATTTTGAACCACGGTCAGATGACGAGGTCACACCTGAGCTGGCACCCAACTCTCCAAATTACATACCAGACAAACGTGAGGACATTTGATGCCACGACAGATTTAGCGTGCACCAGTCCCCTTTGTACACGACGGTCTTTGCTTGGAATCGAACTCCGGTTGCTAATCCGTTACTCTTCCAACTGGGCTACCGCATCCCTGTGATTTACTCAGAGGGTTAATTGCAGTATCCAAGAAAACAGCACAAAGTCCTTTTTCAAAGGAGCAACCGTACATTAAGAGCACTCATAAAACAAAAATTCATTAATCCCAGCCAAGAAAGAACGCAGCCGGGTTGCTGGTTATTAATGAATCTGGAAATTTATTACTGTCATTGGGGCCTCTCTGTACACAGATAGTGTCTTATTCCATTTTAAATGTTAATCCAAAGTGCCCCCAAAAGTTATATTTTGGTCGTTATCTCCCCTCCCCCTTCCGGGCTCTTTCTTGCAATTTATCATTGTGTTTTGGCAACGCGATAACTTTGCGCGGGAAAGCGCCCGCACGCGATAAAGCAGTTTTGCATTACCCAGATGCCCTTGCGTCCTGTTCTGTGAGTTCACTTCGCTTCATTTGAAACAGAAAAGAGAATGGGAAAATAAATTCCGCTCTAATTTCGTTTCCCTATACAGTGCGAGGGTTGTCTCCCGGTGGTATTATTTTAGTCCATTATTGCGATGCCTTTTGTTGGATAGGGCAGGGTAGGGTTAATTTGGGCTGTTGCGAAAATGTACGCAGGAATAATACGTTTTTTTCCATATTTGAGTACATTAATGTAATTAATGCACTTGGACCTGTTAACTTTGTTGACCCTCCTGGTGGTTGTATCGACGAGTTATCTCGTCAGTAGTAAACCTGATCAGATCTCGATGGACGAGATATCTCTTTTATCAAGCTCTCGTCGTCTCTCGTCATTAGAAGAAAACTGACCAGACCGTGAAGACGTTATCATTAAAAAATCGGCAATATCTTGATGACGAGATACCTTGTCATTAGCAAAATTTATCAAATCTTGTGAGACGAGATATCTTGTCATTAGCAAAATTGATCAAATCTTTTGTTCGAGATACCTTGTCAGCAAAATTGATCAAATCTTATTAGACGAGATACCTTGTCATTAACAAAATTGATCAAATCTTGTTAGACGAGATGAGATACCTTGTCATTTGCAAAATTGATTAAATCTTGCTAGACAAAATACCTTGTCCTTAACAAAATTGATCAAATCTTGTTAGACTAGATACCTTGTCATTAGCAAAACTGATCAAATCTTGTTAGACGAGATACCTTGTCATTAGAGAAATTGATCAAGTCTTGTTAGACAAGATACCTTGTCATTAGCAAAACTGATCAAATCTTGTTAGACGAGATACCTTGTCATTAGCAAAACTGATCAAATCTTGTTAGACGAGATACCTTATCATTAGCAAAATTGATCAAATCTTGTTAAACGAGATACCTTGTCATTAGTAAAATTGATCAAATCTTGTTAGACGACGAATCTCGTCGAAACCACTTGGAGGGTTACTGCAAATAATAGTACTTGGCTCTGAATTTTATCAAATTGCTAAGTAGTTTCGACATGATATCTTGTTCATCAAGATCTGACCAATTTTGCTAATGAGGATATATCTTGTTATTAAATTATTGCCAATTTTTATGATGACGATATCAAAATCTAGTCAGTTTTCTTCAAATGACGAGATATCTCGTCCAAGAAGATCTAATCAGTTTTATTTTAATAGTGAAATATATCGTCGAGATAACCACTAGGAGAGTTAGCTAGCTACAATATAGGATTAAAAATCTATCTGTATATATGGCAGGTATTTTCTGTCAAGCTGGATGTAGGTGGCGGTAGTGTTTCTGTGGAGATACATGTTTCCTGGACGTCCGCTTTTTGTTTAAAAAAAGGGACTAAATTTTTGTTGATTTGGGGGGCCGCGGTAGCCGGTTGGAAGAGTAACGGATTAGTAACTGTAGAATCCAACCAAATCGAATCAACCAAGACGAAAAGGAGCTGGTGCACAATCACAACAATTAAATCTCGTGGCTTCAAATGTCCTCACGTTGGCGTGGTATGGAAGTTTGGAGAGTGGGAGCCAGCTCAAGTATTGCATCGATATTTGACCGTGGTTAAAAATTACGTGGTGATGTCCTCGGACCATCGCCAATAGCCCATTGTGTTCCTCAGTGCGACGTTAATTAAATACCTACCTACCTTTAGAAAGTTAACCCTGCTGGTGCTTGTTGTCTCGACGGTATATCTCATCACTAGCAAAACTGACCAGATCTTGATGGACGAGATATCTTGTCGAAACACTTGAAAGGTTAGGCAAATTGCACATCACATTGCAAAATATTTAACATTTTCTATGTCTTCGGGCTACCCCCATTCATGGGGTTCTGGTATAAACAAACACAATCACTTACAACAATTAACCAGAATCTGCCCACGCACCATCTTAATTTTTTCATCCCCAGCAAACATTCTCGACGCCCATCCCCCCGCAAACGATCTTTTAAGCATTTCCCTTCGAGCACCCCTAAAACAGCTCAAAGCAATACAAGCCCAGTACGGAACTGTTAGACGTCACGTGGGGAGTCATAAATCATTCCATTCGGGGGGAGGGAAACGGTCCCCCCATTTCTCTGAATCTGACGTCAGTTATTACGTAAGGATGGATGCGACGGGGGATGTTCTCGAGGTGGTCGTGTTCCGAAATTCTGGAACAAAAGGACAGAGTTCTCTGTAACAAGCGAGAGAAAGTTTGTGTCCACATCTGCATTGTTTCTGTCATTTGGATTTGAGAGGGGAAAATATGCCACTCTCGATTCTGCAATTGATAAAGCGGAGGGTCTTTTATTGTGATCGAATAAAGTGTTCCCCTTTGTGCAAAGTAAATAGGGCGATCCATCACGAGGGGTGTATCTCCGGATCGAATAATACTCCCCGGTTGGGATGGTATCAATATCTTAAATGTATTTGTCACTCAGGAAGAATAATAAATGGATCGGGAATTGAGTAAGAAATGAGTACGAAAAAAGTGTATGTTGTGAATTATGTCTCAGTCATCCATTTTCGGTGAGTTTTATGCTGTCCTTAATCGCCTTGAATGGCAATGTAGGGACGGTATTAGCTTCGTATGCTTATTTATCTGAGTGCAATTCATCATAAATGAAGCGTAGGAGGATTGCTATTTACGGAAATGTATTTTTCCATCAGTGGAAGAATTCTCTCTCTCTTTCCTGCGTTTCATCAAAGACCTCAAGCATGTCTCAGAATTTGGGATGGAAATGAACCAAAGAATTACTGATGCTTGAAAAATACCATGGGGTTAGGAGTACAAACATGAAGACACTGATGATTATGTATCTGAGTTCTATTCATTGGAAATGAAGTGTAGTAGGATTGTGCTATTTGAGGAAATGTTTTTTCATCACTGGAAAGAATCTTTATTTTTCTGCATTTTATTATTAATCTCAGGATGTCTTGCAAGTTGAAATTGAAACATACCAAAGCATGAGACATGCTATGGGGATGAGGACACATGAGACACTTCTTATGCTTATTTATCGGAGGGCAATTCATCATAAACGAAGCGTAGGAGGATTGTGCTATTTACGGAAATGTGTTTCTCCATCAGTGGAAGAATTATTTCTTGCATTTCATCACATACCTCAAGCATGTCTCAGAATTTGAGATGGAAATGCACCAAAGAATTATTGATGCTTGAGAAATACTACGGGTAGGAGGAGGACACACACAAGAAGACACTTCTTATAATTATTTATCTGAGTACTATTCATCGGAAATGAAGTATAGTAAGAGTGCTATTAGAGAAAATGATTTTTCATCAGTGGAAGAATATATTTTTCTGCATTTCATTACTGATCTGGAGCGCATGTCTTGGAATATGAAATCGAAAGCATGAGTACCAAAGCATGAGACATACTATGGGGATGAGGACACATGATACACTTCTTATGCTTATTTATCTGAGTGCAATTCATCATAAACGAAGGATAGGAGGATTGTGCTATTTTCGGAAATGTTTTTTTCCGTCAGTGAAATAATTATTTTCTACATTTCATACAGACCTCAAGCATGTCTCAGAATTAGTAATGGAAATGCACTAAAAAATTACTGATGCTTGAGAAGTGCTAAGTAGATGAAGATGACCCAGGGGTACACTATGATTACTTATCTGAATGATACCTCGTCGAGGCAACCACCAGGAGGGCTAAATAACGCCCGGCAATTCAATTTTATTAAGTTTCAAATTCAAAATGTGCTGTCTTTTAAATCGAAGTCGGGAATAGGTTAAAAAAATGTAATAAGTCTTTTCAGCGCCTTTGCACCATTTTAAAGACAATAATGCACATTATTTTTAATAATATAAAAAGTAGTAATTAACCCATTAAGTGCCGGAATTCAACCATGATGTTTGTTTGAAAAATATTGATTGTTCCCATCTCCTACAGTCTTTAGAAGGGTGCTGCATGAATTTTTGTAATTATTATTTTTTATTTTTTTATTTTTTAAATTTTAAATTTTTATTTTTTTAGCGCTTTGCATCTATTCTTGTATTATAGTTAGAATACATAATAAATAATATGCTGAGTAAAAGAATATTTTTTGTAATTATTTTATTTTATTATTTTCATTTTTTTAATATTTTTTATATTTTTTTAACGCTTTGCATCTATTTTTGTATTATAGTTAGAATACATAATAAATAATCTGCTGATTAAAAGAACTTATTTAAAATGATCATGGTTTTAAAGCCATAAATTTGCGTCCCAAAAAAGGGACGTTGGCCGTTAATGGGTTAAGCGCATTGTGAGGGAGTGGAGCGAGTATGTATCGACCAGCGATGCGATGGTTCAGGGGGTTTACGAGAGGGAGGAAATAAGGGGTGTACCTCATACTATAAAATAATTATTTAACCCACCTGTTGGTGACGAGATTTCTTGTCATCAAAAGAAAACTGACTAGATCTTGATCTCGTCATAAACAAATCTCTATTACTTTATGACGAGATATCTCGTCAATATCAAATTTAGTGAGATAACGATAGACGAGATATCTCGTCATTAGAAAAACTGACCAAATCTTGATGGACGATATATCCTGTCGTAACCACTTAGAGGGATACATAGGATTTTTATTTATGTCATCAAAAGAAAACTGACTAGATCTTGATCTCGTCATAAACAAATCTCTATTATTTTATGACGAGATATCTCGTCAATATCAAATTTAGTGAGATAATGATAGACGAGATATCTCGTCATTAGAAAAACTGACCAAATCTTGATGGACGATATATCCTGTCGTAACCACTTAGAGGGTTACATAGGATTTTTATTTATGTCATCAAAAGAAAACTGACTAGATCTTGATCTCGTCATAAACAAATCTCTATTATTTTATGACGAGATATCTCGTCAATATCAAATTTAGTGAGATAACGATAGACGAGATATCTCGTCATTAGAAAAACTGACCAAATCTTGATGGACGATATATCCTGTCGTAGAGGGTTACATAGGATTTTTATTAGTTAAACAGTGACAAAAACAGCTGGATTAGGGACCGTAAATTTGCCAGCACAAGTGTCGACCTCTTCATCTGACCGGGGTTCAAATTTACGAGGTGCTGTCCTCGATTCTTTCCCTTCGGGATTGATCCCAGACCGCCGCCAATAGCTCCAGTGCGTCGTAAATGCAACTACCTACCGTCCCTACATGGAATATGAAATAATCGAACGCCTCCAGCATTCTCCGGAACGAAACCGTGGCGCCGTCTCAAAAAAGAATACTGTCCACACCTCTCCCCCCTTAATCGCATTGAGAGCAATATCCACTTGCCGTGTACAGCTTTTCGAAGACACGGAATTTCATACTCGAATAATCCCTCCTCATGATCCGGGTTTTTTCTCCCCGACGTCATTCCATCATCCCTAGTTGACATCCCTGTTCGCTCGTCACGGCTTGGCGAGTCGTCCGAGCAATGAGAAAGAGCCGAGCAGACATTGATGGATCGTTGTGACAGATCATTGATAGATTGTGAAAGACTCGGTCCTCCAAGTATTTGAACTCCGTCTTTTTTTTTGCAGATGTTCTGCTGCTGCTTCCTGAACTCAATGGACATTTAGAGATATTGAATTGACTTTCTAACAATTATTGGATGGAAAGTTTAGTTAATGGATTGATGGTATCGACAGATATTAAATTCTCTCCGCCTGGACCTTGAGAAGTTGCGATTCAATTTCACTTAACAAATTACCGGAAACTATTCACGATATGTAACAATAGTTCAGAGATCTTGGAGAATTTCAATATCGGGAAATGATTACTGAAATGTGCTTTGCACTTAACCCTCCTGACGGTTGTCCCGACGACTTTTCTCGTCATTAGGTAGGTATTTAATTAGCGTCACACTGGAGCAACACAAGGGGCTATTGGCGACGGTTCGGAATCAAACCCGAAGGGAAATATCCGAGGACAACACCACGTAATTTTGAACCACGATCCGATGAGGTTTAAATTTACGAGGGGTCACACCTGAGCTTCTTGTCATTAGGGAAACTGACCAGATCTTGATGGACGAGATATCTCGTCCGACGGTCTTTGGTTGGACCGAGTTTTGAATCCTCCTATTGCTAATCCGTTGCTCTTCCTACTGGACTACCGTGGCCCGAAACAGCTGAGGAGTAGATGTTAAGAGAAATGTATTGAGTTATAATGAATTGACTGGGGACGCCAGAACCGCGGTCCACTGCAATCCCACAAAACCTCCTTCCCCTATCAACCACACAAAGCTGGCCCGACTCAGCAAATCCACCTTCCTTACATTCCACATTTCATTCCAACCACCCCACATCGGAAGAATAAACAGAAACCCAAGAGCAAAAGCACAAAATGAAAAAAACCACCCAAGAACAAAATGCAAAATCAATTTCGGGAACATACATTTTGAAGAATTTACTCTGGCAGGTGGTTGTGGGGGAGGGCAGCAGAAACCGTACTACATGACCCCAGTGGACTAGGGGGAGGGACTGGACTTTATCCGTCCCTCGTATGTACCAGAGATTGAAACATTCGACTTCAAAAGTTATACACGGTTGGGAGGGGATATTTTTCGATTCGTCTTCTGCTAGAGCGATTATTTTATAGCGCTGTTTGGATGGAAGGACGCGCGAGTCTGTTTCAAAGTGGTACAGGAATAAATGTCTCAGATATGAAGTAAGCTGCACACATCTCAATAGTAAAAGTGTATGTGGTAAACATCACATATTTAGGTTCCTCGAGAATGTATGAAGGTTGTATTTTGCAGTCTGAATGCAAGTGGTGTATATCAGGAGTTTTGTTCACATCTTAAGCCTTCAAATGATTTCGACGAGTTACCTCGTCCATCAAGATTTGATCAATTTTGATAATGACAAGATACCACGTCCATTAAGATTTGATCCGTTTTGTTAATTGCAAGATACCTCGTCCATCAAGATCTGATCAGTTTTGATGACACGATAAATCGTCCATCAAGATATGATCAATTTTGATAATGACAAAATATTTCGTCCATCAAGATCCGATCAGTTTTGTTAATTGTAAGATACCTCGTCCATCAAGATCCGATCAGTTTTGTTAATTGCCAAGATACCTCGTCAATCAAGATCTGATCAGTTTTGTTAATTGCAAGATACCTCGTCCGTCAAGATATGATCAATTTTCGTAATGACAAGATACTGCCGATTTTTTTATGATGACGAGATCAAGATCTGGTCCGTTTTTTAGCTTTACGATATATCGTCCATGAAGATCTGGTCAGTTTTGCAAATGACGAGGTACTTTGTAGAGAACAACCACCCAGAACCACTTGAAGGGTTAACAGAGTTAACCCTTTAAGTGGTTTCAAAGAGATATCTCGTCCATCAATCTCGTCCAGAGATATCTCGTCCACTTATTCACTACAACTACCTGCATTTAATATATTCATATAAAGCAGAATTGGAATCTGTCTATTGTTCTCAATACAAATCCATACCGTTTGACCAATCCACACCAAATTTGGTACACCTTTTCTTTGGAACCCTGCAGGTAAGGTATACTACATATTAACCCTTGTTCTATTTGTCTTGGGTGTACAGAGGAGTGTAACATTCGATCATCCAGGACAGATCACTTGCTAGGGGGCGCTCTCTCCCGGTCTGGCTAGGCAAATGACGTCAGAGTTAACATTTACATGAGTAGCCTCTCAGTCCTTTAGAATCTTAGAGTATAGTGCAATCACAGATGGGTGCGGTTGCGCAGAAAATACGCTCAGTATCATATCGTTTATGTATCCCGTCTGTAAAATGAGGGATGGAATTTTCAAGCATAAAGTGTAATTGCTTGAAATATTGATCATGATATCGTATCAATATGATTTGTCAACTTTTCACAATGATGGTGGAATTCCGAAATTCGCATTCCTGGTCCAAGGTGCTACAAATAAAAAATATTGATAAGGGAAAAAACTGACTGTAATAATACGATGTATGTCATTTTTTATTAGAAAATGAACTTAATAAAGGGCATTCACAATCACACCGAGACTCAAAATCGACTTTTGTGTATAGTCATCTCAGTATCAGTTTTTGTAAGTTTATCTTATCTATAGTATAAGGGGGGGGGAATTTAAATTAACGTCACACTGGAGCATATAGTATAAGGATCTAAAGTAAGTTGTAGAAGCTATAAAAATCTGTTTTTAAGATTTATTTTGTGCTTGCTTATTTGTTCTCTATATTTGCATTTTCTATGACAGAAAAGTGATTTTTGGATCACTTTCAATCGACGTTTAACCAATTAAACCCGAGAAACGCAGGGTAAATTCACCTAGTCTCTTATATAACAAATATTCATACAATTCGTTTATTCGAAAGACTGTCTCCCTATGAACAGTCTTTCGAAAAAATTGTTTTACTGTTTTCTTCATAAAAAACCAATTACCCAACAAAAAACGTTGTTCTAAAGCAAAAAAGTAGTTAACTAAATAATTATATTTAACTATCTAGTTAAACTTACAAAGACGTACTTTTTTTAAAAGAATCACTAATTAAAATTCTTTGAAATAATTCCCATTACCTTCGTTTTTGTCATTGTGTTGTAATTATAAATTTGAAAAACTTCGAGTGCGGAAGAATAAATTTGTATAATTCATTTTTAAATGTAGCTAGGTTTTAACAAAATGTTCATACGTTTAAGAGTACTATTACTTTTTATCTAGAACACACAGAGCCGTGGTAGTCAGGTTGGAAGGGTATCGGATTAGCAACTGGAGGGTTGCGAGTTCAAATCCAAACAAAGACAATCGTGTACAAAAGGTGCACATTAAATCTGTCATCGCCTCAAATATCCTCACGTCGGTATGGTGTGGAAATTTGGAGAATGAGGTGCCAGCTCACAAGTGTGACCTCGTCATCTGATCGTGGTTCAAAATTGCGTGTTGTCCTCGTACTTGGGGATTGATCCCGGACCTTCGCCAATCACCCGGTGTAATGCTCCACTGCGACGTTAATTGAATACCTACAACACACAGAGTAACGAAATGTCCACATCTGTTGAAAGTATCCTAAGAAAGATTATATTGTTCAGGGAATTAAAACTGGCAGAGTCAGGCAGAAAAGACTGCTGTTTTCAGAATGGGTACATAGGTGTGAACCCCTCAAAGGTTAACGGTCTCTGGATGGCGTTGATGAAGTGGGGTCATCAGTCAGCGCTTAGTGGCGGAAAAGTGAATTACTTGAACACATAATTCTCTGAACATCTGTGATTTTGCGAAAGGCGGTACTTTCCCTTGTCTTTCCGACAAATTACATTATTACCTTTACTACAGTTAGCTTAGAAGAGTAGCGGATTAAAAAAGGTAGATAGGTTCTGAATTAAAGTAGGTTATTGGCGACGGTTCGGGATCAAACACGAAGGGAAAAATCGAGGACAACATCGCATCATTTCGAATCAAGGTCAGATATACGAGGTGTCACCAAAGCTGGCAGCCCACTCTCCAAATTTCCACCTCGTCATCATTAACAAATTTGCCACGTCTTGATGACGAGATATCTCATAATTAGAAGAAAGCACGGCCAGGATCATTAGAAGACAAATTACAAAATCTAGTTCTCGTCATTAGAAGAAAACATGACCGAGATCATTAGAAGGCAACTGACAAGATCTAGATCTCGTCATCATAAGCAAATTTGCCACGTCTTGATCACGAGATATCTTTTGTCATTAGAAGAAAACACGACCAAGATCATTAGAATGCAACTTGCAACTGACAAGATCTAGATCTCGTCATCATAAACAAATTTCCCCCGTCTTAATGCCGAGATATCTCGTCATTAGAAGAAAACACGGCCAAGATCATTAGAATGCAACTGACAAGATCTAGATCTCGTCATCATAAAGAAATAAATACGACCAAGATCATTAGAAGGCAACTGACAAGATCTAGATCTCGTCATCATAAACACATTTGCCACGTCTTGATGACGAGATATCTCGTGATTAGAAGAAAAAACGACCAGGATCATTAGAAGGCAACTGGACAAGATCTAGACCTCGTCATCATAAACAAATTTGCCATGTCTTGATGGCGAGATATCTCGTCATTAGAAGAAAACACGACCAAGATCATTAGAATGCAACTTGCAACTGACAAGATCTAGTTCTCGTCATCATAAACAAATTTCCCCCGTCTTAATGCCGAGATATCTCGACATTAGAAGGAAACATGACCAAGATCATTAGAATGCAACTGACAAGATCTAGATCTCGTCATCATAAAGAAATAAACACGGCCAAGATCATTAGAAGGCAGCTGACAAGATCTAGATCTCGTCATCATAAACACATTTGCCACGTCTTGATGACGAAATATCTCGTCAACAGTAAAAAATTGGCCAGATCTTTATGGACGAGATATCTCGTCGAAACTGCTAGGAGGGTTATCAGATCATCCCACACATCTCGAGTCTTCCAGTTTCCCTCTTACAAACATACGTGCTTAAAATCCAACCCATGCTCGGACACATCCCACTTTTCCCCGAATCGTTGTAGGTATGCGGCGACTGATCCGCTGGATTCCTCCTATCTCTGCGTGTTGCCGTAGGCGAGACATCGAACATTTACATAGGGGATAACTCCGGGATTTAAATGTAAATTTTTCCCTGACATCTTTTGAAATACATTCCACCGCGAAGTTTCATCTGCTTCTTGGACACGTACTGGGAAAAGGGATGCACTTTTTATATCCCTATTTTATTCCCGTTTCCGACCAAATCTTTGCCAAGTTTGTTATATTTGGACAAGCGGGAGAGTTTTTTGGGATTCCTTTCCCCCTTTTGGGGGTCTAAATCTGAGTTTTGCGGGAGGGCCGTTATGGCGATATATTTCTCTCAATCTGAAGGGTTTTTTGCTTCGATTTGAGTGAACTTCTCTCGAAATGGTGGTGAAGATATGTCTTAGTGGAGCGGATGATGAGGATGGGAGGTTAGTATGAACTTACCGGGTTCTGCTGTGCCCCATAGGCTGTGCGTTTTATTCAAAAATAGTCATGCGGCTGATGTGTAATTTATGTTACTTCAAAAAAGGTTGGTCACAAAAATTCCGCAGTCTACGTATAACATCTCAGTTCTTCCAACTGGTTTCGAAGAGATATATCGTCCATCAATATCTTAAATATTTTGCTAATGACGAGATATCTCGTCAAGTTATTGCCGGTTTCCTTATGGTGTCGACATCAAGAGCTGATCCCCCTCGGGGCACATCTTTAGATGCGTACACACCTAAGTGAGAACAAATGAGATAATATTTATATGCCGTAGCACTCTTGATGTACTTAGCCTTAGAATATTTACGTACCTAGCCCTCAACCATTTTATCTTTCTTTTTTATCTGGGTCGCGGTGGCCCGGTTGGAAGTGTAACGGATAAGCAACCGGAGGGTTGCTAATTCGAATCGAACCAAAGACCGTCGTGTACAAAGAGGGTTGGTGCACGTTAAATCTAACGTGGCCTCAAATGTCCTCAAGTTGGCGTGGGGTGGAAGTTTGGAAAGTGTTGCCTCGTCATCTGACCGTGGTTCAAAATTACGTAGTGTTATCCTCGGATCCTTCCTTTTGGGATTGATCCCGGACCGTCACCAATAGTCTGTTGTCTTGCTCCAGTGTGATGTTAATTAAAATACCTACCTATCTTTTTTTATCTTTACCTTTCGTGAGCACATCTTCTGTAGGTGTGTACGGGTATCACGAATCCGAGGTACCCTAGTGATTTATTCTTTTCCCATGGGGTTTACTACAACTGGTAAACATGGGGATTGCGACCCCAGGATTCCCCAAGCGATTTTTATCTACTTTCTTCTCTCCATTCTTTCTTTTCACAATTGCTTGACTTTGTATGTCTTATGATTGGCGCAGCTTAACCAAATACGGCCCTTGGCGCTATATACCCCAAAACCAACCAAACAATCAAGATCTGATCAATATTCTATTGAGGAGATATCTCGTCCATCAAGATTTGGTCAGTTTTGCTAATGACCTACCTCATCGAGAAAACCATCAGGAAGTTTTCTAATGGGATACGAGCTATGAAAAGCGACCCGCCGTAGCTCAGTGGGTTGGATCACTGCATTAAAAGCCTGCGAGTTGTTTACCTGCAGATTCTATTCATGTAACCTACCCTGAGTGTATTCCTCTCTTTCTATGTGAGTAAAAGTGATAGAGGTAGATCGGTTGGAAGAGTAGCAGATTAGCAACTGGAGGATTGCGAATTCGAAATCAGTTCCAACTAATGACTGATGTGTACGTGGGAACTGATGCCCGTTAAATATCTGCCGCGGCTTCAAACGTCCTCACGTTGGTTTGGTGTTCCAGTTTGGAGAATGGGATACCAGCTCATATGTGACTTCTCATCTGACCGTGGTTCAAAATTCCGAGATATCATCGGATCCTTCCTTTCGGGATTGATCTGTCTCCAATAGCACATTGCCTTGCTGCAGTACGACGTTAATACAACTACCTTCTAATGGGCTATGGAAAGCGGCCCAAGCTATGGAAAGCTATGGAAAGCAAACCCACTGAAACCCGGTGATCCAAGCTATGGAAAGCGGCCGCCGTGTTTCAGTGGGTTTGGTCATTAAACTAGCAGCCTGCCTGTTGTAGGAAGAGCTGGTTTGATTCATGTATCTAAACCTTGGTGTATTTCTCTATTTTGTATGTCAATAAAACTTTACTTGTGTGTATATCGTCTTACTTGACATTGTCTTCTGTTTCGCGCTGCTTGGCCAAATATGGCTTTTACGCCATAAAATTCAACCAACCATTGATTTTTTATCTGCTACTACAGTCAATTTTCGTTACAAAAGGAGTCCAAAAGGATGACTAGTAGGATCGAGATCTGCCGATTTGAAGTCCCTGTAGGAAGTAGACGAGTTAAAATATTACTAAAAATACCACGTCTTTACCAAGTTTGTTATATTTGGACAAACAGGTAAAGGAGAGTTATTTGGGATTCTGCGGTGGCTTTTTTTCGGTCTTAAACTGAGTTTTGCGAGAGGAAGTTATGACAATATATTTATCTCTCAATTTAAAAGTCGAGGCGAGAGGGTGAAACTGGTAGCACAGACGAAGTACGTCGGGAGTATATACTCCTAGTAGGTTCACCCAAGGCGTGGAGGATGTGCTGCTTTACCAGGATAACATAGGAATGTGAACTGGTGGCTAAGTCGGACTGCTTCAGAGATGGCTCACAGATCTTATGATCAACAGCAGACGTCCCATGTCATGGACTTGTGCCAGGACGATCACCTGTCCGTACTTAAAAAGCAATTGCGCAGATCATCTCCAGTACCTTTTGATCACTGTTACCTCAGTAAAGCACCAGGAGAGCTGCTTGCCTTAAATTTGCCCCGGAAATCTTTCTCTATGCTTGCCAGGCTCCGATCCTACACTTGAAAAAGCTATTTGATGGCCAGAAATCCTTTCACACCTCTATAAAGTGCAGCTTATTACCAGCCTCCTCCTCACACATCCTGGATTGCATTGGAGACATACACGAAGACATTTTTAAGGACCCATCTGCCATTGCCCAAAAATCTTTTTTTGCAGACTCAATGACTTAATGTAATTTGTTTTTTTTTACACTGGATAAGAAAGAAGATGAGTGAAGTTCTGTGGAAATGGAGAATATTGTCCGCAGCGCTAGCATTCTGCAAGTTGTAGGCTGTTTGGGGGCTTTTATGACACAAGGGGCAATATTTGGCCATTCCGCGCCATACACTAGACAGAATACATGTCGTGAAAGCAAAAAAGGTGCTTTGGGTGATAGCATAATGGGAAGAAAGCAGAAAAAGATCGCTTTGCTATCACGTTAGCGCAACACTCATGTTTACTAAAGACAAAAAAACATTAGAAAAGGAGAGATAGCGAGAATACATCGGATCCACCTTTGGTTCAGACCGCACAAGTTCGATGCATCTGAGTGATCGATACATCTCTCTTCTGTGTCACTAAAACATTCACGGTGTGTATTTTTCCGTTACTTGACATTTTTTGTTGTGTTTGGGCAGCTTTGGCAAATATAGCCCTAGAGCCGTGGTAGTCCGGTTGAAAGAGTAACGGACTAGCAACCGGAGGGTTGCGAGTTCGAATCCAACCAAAGACCGTCGTTTACAAAGGGGGCTGGTGCAGGCTAAATTTGTCGTGACCACAAATATCCTCACGTTGGCGTGGTGTGGATGTTTGGAGAGTGGGGTGCCAGCTCAGGTGTGACCTCGTCATCTGGCCGTGGTTCAAAATTACGTGGTGTTGTGCTCGGATCTTTCCCTTCGGAATGGATTCCGGACATTCGCCATTACCCCGTTGAGAAGTCACATATGAGCTGGTATCCCACTCTAAACTTATTGCGCATATTATAATGAACTACATATTATAATAAACTACATAATGTAATGAACTACATATTGTAATGAACTACATATTATAATAAACTAAAGCTTTTTATGCATAATTTGCATAATTTTCATTATAGAAACCTCGGAAAAGCTTTGGTTATCCAATGATCTAAACTAATTTCCGTTTTTCTGTACAGTTTGTGGAACACTAACCTGCATGTTTTCCTACATAACTTCCGTCCCTACATACTTTTGTATCCCACTCTCTAAACTCATTGCGCATATTATAATGAACTACAGATTGTAATGAACTACATATTATAATAAATTAAAGCTTTTTATGCATAATTTCATTATAGAAACCTCGGAAAAGCTTTGATTATCCAATGCTCTGAACTAATTTCCGTTTTTCTGTACAGTTTGTGGAACACTAACCTGCACGTTTTCCTACATAACTTCTGTCCCTACATACTTTTGTATCCCACTCTCTAAACTTATTGCGCATATTATAATGAACTACAGATTGTAATGAATTTCATATTATAATAAACTAAAGCTTTTTATGCATAATTTGCATAATTTTCATTATAGAAACCTCGGAAAAGTTTTGGTTATCCAATGATCTAAACTAATTTCCGTATTTCTGCAGTTTATAGAACACTAACCTGCACGTTTTCCTACATTACTTCCGTACTAGCTTTTAAACACGTAAAACTCTTACCTAACCGAAATATCCTCCAATCACGCTACAGTTCATACCTCAGATCTTATCGAACGTCTTGTTTACGAATTTTGCATTAGCCAATGCGAGCGCTCAGCGTTTTTGCTACCCGAA